>JAHREE010000245.1:19503269-19546395 GCA_033628505.1 Tringa tobata
GGGACTGGCACCCCAGCACCCGCCTTGGCGGGTCTCCAAAGCGTGTCAGACCCACGCATCTATCAGTGTGCTGCACCACATGCTGGGCAGAGGTGAGTAAGCCTTGGCAAGTTTGTATTTCCCCGCAGAGCACCGCTGCTGCAGGCGGGAGCACCTCTCGGGCCGGGCGACACATAACGAATGGGGCCCTCCGACTTCTCCTGGTTGGGGTTTCTTTGATGAAGCAAAGCAAGACTGAATAAATAAACTTGTCTTACCCGGCCTCTGTGGGAATCCAAACATTGCTGAAGATTTTTGTCATCTGGAGTTCAATACAGAAGTGAGGGTAACATTTTGAAAAGATCCTGAGGGAGTGAGCTTTATTTAAAAGAGAAGTGGCTTAGGGGCTCTGGAACTTATTCCTGCCAAAGCCCTTGGATGCAGGGTCTTAAAAACCTCACGTGCTCTATCAGATTGGGAATTTAGGAGTTTATAAGGGGTGTCTAAGGTCTTCATCCGGCCAGTAACCTTTAAACTTGTCAGACTTGCAAAGGCTTTGAAACTTTGTTCCTGCCTCCATCATTGGAAAGACAACCCACCCAAACGCAATAATATTAAGGCAAAAATGTCTCTAAAACACAACCACTCACGTGAAGCCTTTTCCATCCCCTTTGTAATTGCTGCCAGTAGAAGTCACAGCCCCATGGAGGACCCACTGCGGCATGAGGTTGCTCTGGGCAGGGGGTTAGAGCAGTGGAGTGGAGCTGACAGGATGGGTGGTCTCCTCATGGAGACCAGTGCCACCAGAAAGCATATGGCAGGCAGAGGTCAGCACACCAGTGGGGCTGAGGACCACACTCTACAGGGCTGCCAGCAGGACAGGACAGGGCAGTGTCCACAGCACGCTCCTACCTGCTGGGATGAAGGTAGGGACAGCAAGCTCATCTCCCACCACAAAATAACAGATGAAAGACCTACCTGCCGAAGCAACGCTAGCGTGTCTGCCTCACGCCCGGGCACCAGGGAGCAGGAGAGGGGCTCAGCTTTCGACAGCAGAAGCATCTTAAAGCACTTGCAGAGCCAAAGAGTCAGGGAGCCAGGAGACATGTGGAGGGAGCCAGCGGAGAGCGCAGCATCCAATTCAGCAAATCCTTTAAGCGTGTGTTTAAGTGCTTTACTAAATCAGGACCACAGAGCGTCTGCACAGATGGCCCTCCCCGATCCTGAGATACCTGCTAGTATCCCGTGAAGGGACGAGGGCTCAAGGCTCAGTCTCCTGCAAAAACAGGTGATGGCACGCCAAGACGGCACAGGGATGCGGGCAGAGCCTGCAGCCCTCTATAGCAGAGACGACCTGCATCCAGAGGGATGTTCCTCAGAGCAGTTCCCTTCTCCAGGCAGTCACATTGAGTTGTTACCATACAGTATCTTTTTTCTCTTTTGCCATGGGGTTTTTAAATTTTTTTTTTTTTTGTTGTGGGGTTTTTTCACACACCCCCCCAATGCTGTTTATTTCAAGTTTCTCATCTCCACTCTTGACAGTGGAAAAAGCTGTATTCTACATATGTTCTGCAGATTATTGGACCCACCTCCCCCTCTGAGTGTTTCAACAACAATCAGTTGTTTTCTGTGCAGCGAGAGGGATTACAGCCCTGTGGTATCTTTCCGCATTCTTTAAAATCTTCTCTTCTCTCTGGGGAAGAATCTGTTTCTGATGTTAATGTGGTGCTACGTGTTTGTAAAGCGTTCTGATCCTGCCTGCTGTCACCACAACATGGTGATGAATTAAGAGTTTAATTTCAGTTTAATTTGCACATGCAGATTAACAAAGGCAGAGGACAGGGCATGGAAGGACAACAGCAACTCTAATATCTCTGCCTCACTCATCTCACTTATGTGAATCTCTGAGGACTGCAATCTCTTTCTCTTAGTGTTGATACACAAAAAACCAAGAAACTTGAAGATTTAATAGAGTCAATATTATTTTGACTCAGGTATTTATAGAGGGAGAGTGTTTAAGAAAGACCCCTTGGCAACAGAGTTAACACAAATCATTCTCATTTGATTTACATTTCTCCTTTCTTAGGGCTGCAAGAAGGCACAATGTGCTGGTTTTTTGAAGTAACCCCACTGAGCCGAGGGGTGACAGATAAGCAACTATTCCAGCACTCTGAGTGGCTGGAAACAGAGGTGTTAGCAGGCTCTCACAGAGAAGGCATGAACGCTCTCAACACGCTCTGAAGGTGATGATCCCATTGCTGCTGAAGCCATGATGGTCTTCAGCCCCACAGCCCACAGGGGAGCTGTGCAGGACACAGTACCTCCAGCCATGGTCATGCCCACTCTTGCTGTATGGAGAACTGGCCTTACAGACCATCTTGGCACAACCTTTGCAGAGGCTCTCTGAGTCACTGTGGGGGCTCTGCACCTCTAAGGCACCCCATTTCTCAGCCCCTTAGAAGAAAGAGACATGGTCAGAAAATGTTATAAAGAAAAGGATTGGAGCAGGGATCCCTCAGATCTTGGCAAGACAGTTTAAATTGATTGAAGTGTTAAAAATGGAGGACCCACATTTTGGCTGGAACATAAAAATTGTGCTAGGCATCAGGAACTTTTCAAAGAGTGCTAATTTATAGATGCTTTTCTAAGGAGGACAAGTGAGTATATTACTTTTCCTTTAAAGCGCAGCTGCAACAGCAAACCACACACGCTCTGTAGGTTTTATAACCTTGCTAATTTTCCCTAAGTCTTGGGAGCTATTGGTGGTAAGTATAAAGGTATTTTGTTTCAACCTAAGAAGAAAAAGAAAACTGAAAACAAAAGAATTTGTATTCAGAGTACAGCTAACAGCTACACTAAAGAGATACCAACTCTGATCTCCACCAAACAGCCAGTGATGCCAGTGAGACTGCTTTATACCACTCACGCTTGATTCAGTTGAAGGCACTGGGGTCTTATTTTTCTTCCCGTTCATGTCAATGGAAAAGCTGGACACAGAAAGCATGCAGGGACAAAATGACAACCTAAAGGAAATGCTGGATGAATCAGTAACCCTTTTGGATACCTGCAGAAAATCTGCAGCCATGAGTAAAGAGATCCTGGGAGCATTGCCCTGGATGAGGGACCTGTGTGAAGAGGAACCAACTCCCAGCTCTGCAACACATTTTCTTGTTTTCATGTTCCCATCTGAACAGGCAGCTATAAAACCAGGTGGGATGTGCAAGAGACTCAGATACTGCAGTAAGGAGGAGTGTGTAAGTGCTGAGACTGAAATCCTCATCTTCAATCCCATCACCATCCAAAGCACCAACCAGCCATTTTATGTCCACTTTTAAGGCTTTGAATGTTGCTTTCGTCCCATAGGAGAAGGAACCCAATTTTTTTGTGGCATCAGGTCAGAATAGCTCAGCATCAGGGTACCAGCCTACAGTGGAGAAGGCTTGAGCTCATCTTCCCATTTTACCACCTTTAGGGGAAAACTTTTAATCCGAGTCAGGAAGTACAGAGGTTTGACTGCAGGTTTGCCTAACCACCTATGCAGAAGGGGTGGAAACAACTTTCTCTGAAACTAAAACATTTTCTGGGGACATAAAATGAAGATCTTCTACCCAAACTCTAACCGCAGTCCAAATATTTAAACAAAATATTTTAGCCATGCCTTAATATGAGGGGGGAGGAGGCACACTGCACAGAAAGGTTATTTGCCTATAACAGCCCAAAAACGGAACTGAAGATTTTTCTCTCTCCCAATTCTCTGGACTTTCATCTTTGCTCAATGATCTATAGGAAAAAATTCAGTGTCAAACCCCTACAGAGGTCCAAAATGCTGCTTATGTTCCAAAATCACTGGGAGAGCTCACATAATAAAATATTTGCTGGAAAGGCACCAGGGCATATTAAATATGGAGAAGCAGCCTTAACTCTCACTTTCCATACTTTCACGAGCCTGAGTCAGGACTGTAATGTTATTTGAACTACACCTATATTTTGGACTTAAAGCATTTCTTCACCCATCCAACACCTTTTTATTTACTCCCATATGTGATCCCACATTATCTCATTAGTTACGTTATTTTAGCTGCACTTAGCATGCAGGTGATACTGCCAATTCGCTACCTAGTCATAAAACTATGTATCCTTTTATTGTCATTGGAGTTTTCCAAAATATGCGCTAATTCTACAATTGCAAGATATATTTCACCAGCTGAAGAGTACATTATTAAGTATTTCACTACCATAATAAAAATGAAAATGTATGAACAGAAAAGCACAGATTTTTTTTTAACCTATTCTCATTTTTACAAATTATTCTAATTTTCATTTGCTTCTGATTCTATATATATCCTGATGAACAAATGTCACATGAGAGACTTTAAACTAAATGGTCTGGAAATGGGAAAAGGAGTTAAGTAAGTTCATAATGGCACCCAGAGATCTGCCAAAAGTTTTTAAACCGTTCCGGACCAAGCTATAAAAATACATGGCTAGCTATACTCACCAGCAGAAAAGCAATGATATCATCAACTTGCTAATACATCTTCCATTTTAAGGCCACCAGCGGTCAAGCAGAAGATGTTGGGCTTGTTCCATAAACAGTTATTAGCCACAGCACCAAGCAGAGTGAGGGAGGAATATTAATATCCAGGAATGAGTTTGTGTTGCAATGAGAGAGCAGCAACAGAAATGAAGGCTATACACTCTTTTGTCCTTACACTGAGAGATCAATCTCTGGCTCACAGGGAAAGCACCATGCGTGAAATCTGAGTCCTGGTGAAGTTCTCAAGACTTTCCTGCTTTCTACCTGGTCTTACCGCTCTAAGCTCCAGACTTTTCAGGTGAGTATATCATAAGAATTCATCATAAATAAAAAAAAAAAAAAAGTTAAAGATATGCATGATGAAAGTTTGAAAGTTGAGAGAGCTGTCTGGAAGTTATATAGTCATTTACTGAATTGACAGAAACTTCTACAAATGAAAACTTGGTATTTTGGAGTTAGCCAACACAGCCCATGACTGATAGTGGCTACTTCCTTTCTTACACACTGAACATGAAAGGCTTTATAAACTTCTATATATTTCCTCCTTCTGAAACTGAGTGCTGCTGTAGCACATGTGAAATAGGTTTCCTAATCTACAGCATTCGTGTTATATTCAAAAAGACCAGTTGATAAAAGAGGACCACATAACACTGGGTGAGATGGAAAGTAACAACTTTGGTGAATTATTTCACAGAGAACCAGATTTTCTGTGTGTCACTGCTGAATTTTCAATGACAATTAACTTATTTAATAGACATGGTGAAATAATAGGCAAAAGTAAACCACATCATCTCCTTTGATTCACTATAGGCTGTAAAGAAAACTCACTCTCTGCTCCAGCCCTATGAAAAGTTCCAGTGAGACTAAGCTGCACCAACTGAATTCACCAAAGATCAATGTAAAAATAAGAAGCGAGTATATTACAGTGATAGAGTTTAAAGTGGGGCTTTTTTCAAAATAATTTGCAAAGATAAGACGATTGTTACTGCTCTTAAAAAAATGTGAGTCCAGTCTGCCAATTCAGTTCTGCTGAACAGTTACAGATAGGACAGGATCTTCTAGCTCGCAGCACCTAACTTCAGGAGCTTATTTTAGTTCTAATGCACCTTTTTGAGCACATACTGTGCACTGGAGTATGTATCAGTGAAACCATCCACAGCAGTAGCCAGCAGCCCTACCTCCAAACAAGGAAACAAAAAGGACAACCAGCAGGGCTTATCTGCTCCTTCAACCAGAGATACATGCCTCATGGCTCACAGGGAAAAAAGCCCAAACAATACAAAGCAAACATAATTCTGCTCCCAAGAGAGTGTTGCTCCAGCAGCACCATCATTTCCAGGCTCCAGTAGGTCCCCTGCCAGAAGCAGAGCAAAATCTTGTTCCCCAGTCTGTCACCTAGGCACAGTTTTGTGAAGTCACGCACACCAAAGCCTAAGAAAGATTGTGCAGAAAGTCAAACTGCACTTTTCTGAGAAGAGTTACTGGCACACTATGTAGGAATACATAGCAGTAACAGAAAAATCTATGCATGCCTCCTTTATATGCAAACAAAAACAGTACAGATCTTTGTTACCAGTTCAAACCTACACTCTTTTATGTACATCATCTTCAGCCATGCAGAGAAAGTTCAGCAATTATCCTTGAGTGAGGAAAAACATACGGTTCACACGCATTCCTTAAACACAATGAGAAACAGTGCTCTGCAGTGGTTACTGCACTAGGACTCAGCTGAATCAAAATCCATATTTAACTTTCCTATGGAATCTTGACTACCCAATTTCTCCCTCATTTCTGAAAACAGAGGATACGAATACCAACTATACATTGAAATGTATAGGAACTGAACGTTACATTGAAATATATAGGAGCTGGGTGTTATCACTATTTGTGTGCAGAACGCAAAGCTCAAATGCTATTAATTCCATGATTCTAACCACGTATCTGCATGAACACTGACTTTCATTAACATGGCGGGGAATTATATGCAGTGTCAGGGTGTGAAAGTCTCCCAAGAACCATAAATTAGTGTAACCTATAGGTCATGCCAAAAGAGAAGAATTCTAAATTATAATACTTCAATTCTTCTTACTGCAACTAACATCCAACATTGCTTGCCAGTTGTTTCACAGCATGACATTTCTCAAAATGAAAGCTATACCATAAAAGTCTGGTCAGGTGCAGTTCTGCTATAAAATATCCTGTCTGAGAATTACCTATTAGATCTTGCAATATGCTTTGATTATGTATCTAACTCTATACTAATATATTTAATGAGTAAGCAAAAAAATTAACATATTGCATAGTATGTTAGTGTCAGTAGACACGTAATTTCTGATAGCTCCGCTCCACAAATGTTACAATCCAGATCTGAATGTTCCTTCAAGACAAGGTCAGCTGATAAAATACCTCCTCTAGGAAGTATTTCTACTGTCTGTCTTTCATCTGCTTCTGAAACTCCAGTCACCTTCTAGCTTGCATGGCACAAGAAAATACTTCCGAGAAAGGTTGCTGTAATATAAGAAATGAACGCTGGGACTCTTGGAATTGTTTAAAAGCAAAATAAAAATGTAGATATCAAATCCCTCAAAGCCACAGGCTTCAGCTTAGGGCTGGTCAAAAGCCCACTAAAATTAATATGAATTTACTGATTTGCTTTAAGATCTGCCTTTCATAACCATTGTGCATGTAATATGAGCACAACCACATTTTGGATTCAGTGGGATATACCCCATTTCTCTTACCAGTTCCAGGAAAGGATCACAGCTATTACATGACGAATATGCTGCACTCAGCTGTGATTTTATTGTCATGCCGTTTCTGCTGCCTTATGGAATGTGCAGAGAAGCTGGTTTCTCTGTTGAGGAGAACAATCCAAAATTAGTAGGGAATATAAATTAAACAACTATTATTAAATTCAATGTATATTCACAGGGCTATTGTTTCTATCTAGTCCCTTGAATGTTGTGGTTCAATAGACACCCCTAACATGTCATCAGTCTGCTTTTTCAGCAATCCAAACAGAGGACAACACCACTGGTGTAACTGGGCATGTGTCACATAATTGTTCTGGGACAGCATTCTCTATAGATTTAGCATATGGCTCTGTATATGTTACTGGGTTATTACCAAAAAATACATTAATCACCATGAAAGACACAGAGCAGCATTATTCACTCTCTCTGAACTGAGACATCAAATAGACCCATTGCTAATTAGGATGACGACAGCCAGGAATTAAATTTAACAGCCTCTGTTTATTCCCCATTTCTTAAAATTATTCCTCTCTGTCCCATCCTTGTTTATTTCCCTCTTCTTAAAATTATTCCTCTCTGCCCCATCCTTTTCCTTTTCACAAATCTGGTAGTAAAACATTAGGCAGCCTGTTCGGCAATTCTGCCAAGCAGTTTCTTCTTAATAGACACTTAATAACAATGATAACCAAGGGAGAAGAAAGGGGTAAGCTATTAGAAGCTGAACACACACCATTTGAGCACACCCAGCATTTATCTAGCTTAAGTTGGCTTTCCTAAGCCAGGAATACAAAATGATACAGAGCAGAAAATGTAAATCATCAGTGATGTAATACTGACCTGTGCAATACCTTGGAAGGGCTTCAGGATACATTAACATTTTCTTTATAAAACCCCCCCATCGTCCTAGCCTGACATGAACGCCTGCTTACTTTCTTCATGGTTTTTCAGAATGCATTCAATTTCCAGAAATTCAGGGTTAACCTCTGAATTTCGTAACACTACATAGCCCTTCACATCTCTGTCTGAAAAGAGGCACCAATATTGTCCTGAATGTGGCTGTGCAGCCAGCAGGTTTTGACTCACGGAGGGTGGGACTGAATGCTAAGAAATTTGGGATTTTTTTTAAGTTCTATTTTTTTAAACAACTTACAAGAAGTACCCACCTATACTACTAGTGAATTCTTGCTAGTGTTAGTAGAAGAAAGATGTAAAAAAAGGAAAAAGATCAAAAAAGGTGCTTCCAGAGTGATACATCATAGGAATTTAGTAAAATGTCGTGTAAGAAACACACCTATCAGCATATAAAATTACTCTGTGTGATTTGTATTTGGCTTACCTAAGGAAGCCCGAAGATGACAAGGAACTTGGCACGTCCGTACCTGGAAGCTGCAGCCACAGAGACCAAGCAGCACGGGAGAGCTGGCTGGGAGACCTGGAGGCCCAAGGAGAGCAGACGTGGGCAGTGCGACCCTCAGAACCAGATGGTATCAAGAGGCAATGAGCAAATCCAGAGAAATAGCTGAGGTGAACCTCTTTCCAGAGATAACCCTTTGCCTGTCTCGTTGAGTAGATTAATGAGCTGATAGGTGGTGATGATTAATTTTTTTTTTAAAGGCTTTATTGGGGAAAATATGGAATGTTAGTTTCTTTCCTGTTTTCTGAAGTTTGAGGTTTGTGTGTTTGTCAAGTCATGCTTTGAAATGCTCTTTTATCAAAAGTGGTTATGCTTGGGTTTTTTTAGACAAAACATTTTGATAACATGCTTTGAATATGTTTCAGTAAGCATTTCAGAACAAACTATCACTGACATATTCAGGAGGTGAAGTGTTGGAAAAGCCCAGCTTTTCCCACAAGTATTGTTTTGCTCTGAAAGAAGACCATGCTGGAATGAAAACATATTTCTTATTAAGCTTCAGAACACCCATCTGAGAATTCTGGGGGTTTGCTATTATTTGAGATAGTGATTCATTAGCAGAAGAAAGGGGATCCCACAGAAAAAAAACAAGTGATCATGAGTGTCAGAGGTAACTTGCAGCAGTGACTTTCTTACCTTGGTTAAATGTTCACAGGAGGAAGTCAGAGCAGAGAAGTAACCTCTTCAGTCTTTTTGACCAAAGAGAGCACCTGTGTAGAAATAAATGGCTTGTTAGCATACACAGTGTATCTTCTTAGAATAAGTAGCTTTTCCCCCATTTCTCCTCATATTTGAAAATGGCCTTTTTGACCTGCCTACATTTTGCACCTTTGTTTTACTTTCCTTCAGTGGCTGGGTAAAAAACAGAGTTACAACCTAGTTGCATCTATAATTTCACTGATGTTATTTTTTACAAGTCAATATTGAATTAACTGCAGCCTGACCAAAAGACGTAACAGGAGAAAAAGAATTTCTCTGCCTTAAGTTAACTTAATATACAATTAAAACAATATAGTGAGAAAGAAACGGTGCTTTACAATGAAAACATTCAAACAGTTAAAATAATAATGTATAAATTTCTGCATGTAGAAACTGAAACCCTTCACAGGTAATCTTGGTCGCAAGCTATGAGTACAGGGCAGATAAGTGAGAATATCCACCGCCAGGCCATTAATAAACAAGGGAAGTTCAGTTTTAAAAGAGCCACAAGAAGGAAAACATGAACAGGTCTTAATGCTTCTCATAGCAATGAAACAGCCACTTAAATGGAAAATGAAAATTTAAAAAACAAATGGAGTGTAACTTTGATTAAGGATTTGTTTTTCAAAGGCATTCATCTACATTATACGACTGGTAGACTTCAGTCCCTGCAGTGCAACATGTTCATATTCGAGCTCAGATTTTAGGGAGTACATGATGTTTTGATTGGAAACTGGATATAAGGAGACTCCTTCAAACAATAACCAAAATAAAGACATTGACATGAGGAATTCGTCTGTGGTTTCACATGCAGCCCAGGCAGTCTGGCAGCTCGCTGACCAAGGCAGGGCTGCTGCTTTCCTCCCCCGAGATTTCCCTGCTGCTGCCCCAGCCCCAGCCTTGCCCCCTTCACAGGCTGCCCTGATGCTCCTTCTGCCACTGCCATGACTCCCCAGAAGGCAGAAACCAATGCAAGATTTCTACTTTGGTTCTTGGTTGGTGCTTTTTTTTTTTCCTTTTCCCTATTTTTGGGCTATATTAGTGAGTTAAATCCAGTAAGAGAGAGGTCAAGCAAGTGCCAGAGGCAGCACAAGGGGAGAACGGGGAGCATACATCGTGGAGGAGGTACTGGAGAAGGTGCTCCTGCTCCCTGGGTCGACACCAAGCTCTGTTCACTGAGGTCAACAGGGAGGTTCTCACTGACTCCAACAGCTGCTTGTTGGTCCCACGTTTGCGTGGAGGAGGACAGGTTGGTATGTGAAGCCTGTCTTCACTCTACATGTGCCACTCCACACCTGCATAGGTAACTGTACCTGGCAGCCTCTTTGGTGATACACTGTACGCTTCCCTTGGGGAGCAATGGAGCTTGTACCAAATTTCTTGTAAGGAATAATCTATGGAAAGCCACAACGAGCCTCGTATCCTCCTCCTGCCTACAATGGTAATTAACTAGATAACTGATCCTATGAGTCTTTTGGCTCCTTCCCTGGTTGCCCATACGGCCAGGTAAAGACTTTGACATGTATTAGGAGTCTGGCTGCTTTAATTTAGGCCAAAGCAGCCCTGCCAAAATCAGACCCATCCTTCATTTCATGGAGAATTTCACGCTGCAGAAGGCTAATTACGGACAGCAGCAAGGTGAGAATGAACAGCGGTGGCACCCGTCAAAGCATGAGCTGCGCTGGATTTATAAACAGGTTCTGTACTCAATTAATGCTCTCGCCTTTGGCACGCAGAACAAGTTTGCTCAAGAGCAGAAAAAGACTGTGTAATACAAAGCTGCACACTGCAGCGCTTTATTCGTTTTTTCACTTTGAACCGAGGACCCAATTAGTTATGCTAGTGTAGATCTAATAGCACGTTTGTTATAATGGCTGTTTCTTTCCTAAATGTTTTACATAAAGCTCACAAGTTTGATATCACAGTATGCCAAAAAAAAAAGTGAGAAATGCTTTCCCTGCTCTTGAGAAATCTTGGTCTAATCAGGTTGTTCGTTTTTCTGCCTAGATGCTGAGCTGGAAAGACTTTCTCTTGGTTAGAATAAAAGATACCAGAAGTATCCTTCTTCTGGTTTTGAAAGTGCTCAGAGACAAATCTGTTCTAACCACTGATTTGTAACATTAAATAGCAGGGACTGTACTTTGGTCAGATGTCTCATAGTTACTTGTAAAGCTGAGGATACTAAAGAACATACAAATGTGCTCATTGGTGTAAATAATCATTGGGCTGGTGAGGAGAAACCTCTACCAAAACAGTGATGTATATTAATTTCATCAGTGATTACACAGTATAGACTCCAATGTTCAAGGTCTCTTTTCCTTATTTTGCCTTGTACGCTATTTACACCACCATGATGGTAACTAACAAAACCAGCTTCCATTCAAAAATTTATAAAAATATTTTCTGCTTGTAAGAAAGTGCCTGCCTGTGGCAGCCTTTTTCCCCAGCCTTCACAACTCCCTGCAGTCAGGGAGAGCAAAGATATGACCCCAAATGCACAGCATGTGCCTATCCCAAAGCTTCTGGGTGGCCACATTTACCAACCACAGCAGTCAACTCTAATAACAGATTTGTCCAAAGACTTCCAGTAACGTGCTGGTGTTATTACAGAAAGACAACACACCATGCTTGACAAACATTAATGTAAACTTCACACACACACCCCCTCACCACAAACCCCTCTTTGCATATGGCTATGAAAAGCCTTGAGGGGACAAAGTGCTTCAGGCACAGAAAGAGCCTGGCTGAGCCAAGAAAAGAGTCTACACACTAGCTGCCATTTGATGGCTCAACATCCCAAGCCCTTCTTCAAAATCACATTGCTGATGTTATCTGAGTATAGCTGGGGTGCAAGGAGCAGGCACGGCTCCTGCATCCAACACAAATCTACAGCTGAGTAGGTCAAAAACCAACCAAATGAAAATTAGTGGCTGGCAGCTTTTTAAAAGTGAGTGAAAGGCTCTTTGAGAAAGAGAAAGGAGGCGCAAACAAACACCACAATGATTGGGGCCAAGGGAAAAAAAGAAGCCTGCAGCTGAGTCTCTGTGCTCTGCTTAGGTGTCCCAAAGCCCTCCATCACGCATGGACTGCAACCGAGAACTGTTTCCCCACGTGCACCCATGTTTTCCCATCCGAATGTCCTAGACACTCGGTACAGAGTCATACACACTGGTGACCACCCTTGCCCCCCCTTCCCCTCCAATGCAATGTGATTTGTTTTACGTGAAGTGGCACAGCTTCAGAAGAAGGGGGCTGCGAGTCACCCTCCCCACGCTGCCCCTCGGCACCCCCTTTCCCCTACGGCTACAGCTTTGCTCGGCTTCAAGGCACATTGCTTTCCTTCCCGAGAGAAAAATGCTCCTGTGAACACACACCATGATAGGCATGCTTAAAAACACCCCCTGGACTGCGTGCCCCAGCGACAAACACCTCGGCTGGATATTGCAGGGGACAAGGCATGGAGAGGTGCTAAACTGCTCACCCAGCAGTGCACGGCAGAAGAGCTTCGTGGTCGGAGCTGCAGCCCATCTCCTGGTGCCACGGAGGTGCAGGAACCCGAGCAGGCGTCTCGAGTCCCCGACTTTGGCCTCAAGCACTGACATTAGGTTCTGGGCCTTTAAAACCAGTATTTTGGAACATAAATATACAGATAGATTTTTTTTTTTTTATCAAGATTTAAATTTTCCTTAGAAGGGTTACTTTGTTCTTTTATTATCTGTACATGAACTATGCAGGGCATTTGTTTAGGATCTGTAAAAATCTGTTTCCCATAAGCAGCTTGGCATTCTGTCTTTATTAGCTACAACATTCATAGAGAAAACATTGTACTATCAAAAAGAATCGTTATTACTTTAACTTTATCACACTGGGTGATTACAACTGAGATAATTAGAGGCTAATTTGAGAGGAACAAGGGGAAGTGGAAGCAGAGCTAGAAGTTAATCAAAGTGTGCTCATATTTAAATCAGGAGCTCACAGAGATTGATTTCTAGGCCATTTTTGTGACTCAAACAGCTCCCCTTGAATGACATAAAAAGGAAAAAAAAGTACAGAAAGAGATGGAGGAGAGAGGACCGGCAAGCACAGCGTGGGGAAAAGCACAACTGACCTCTTGGGCTGGAGTCACCTTCCATGTGTGCGAGGCTCCTGGCTCAGACCACGCGCTGCTGTTCTCTCTTTCCCAAAAGCCGAGCACGAGCCCAGCTCCTGGACAAGCAGCCCCTGAGCAGCTCCACACAGAGCATGTTGAAATGGGCTTCACCCACCAGTGCTTCCAGGTGGGAGCTGGTGGCAGAGCTCTCCATGGAGGAGCAGGAGGGGAGACCTTGCCCTTGGCTGTGGGGATGGCTTGGAGCCGAAGCAGCAGGGCAGGCAGATGATAATCCTGCCAGTGGGAAAGTTTAAAAAAACAACAGCAATAACAACAAAAAGAAAATACAGCTCTAGCTCTGATATTAGGGAAAGGTGATAACTTTAGGGCACTGAAGGGGCCATCTGTATTAGGGCAATGGCTGCTGGAGGGCTGATCACATCCAGGTGGCACAGCAGAAAGCAGCACAAGCTGAGCTGGGTTTCATAGGGAACGGGGGATGCAAGACCATTTTTTCTGCATGACTGTGCATTAGGAAATGTTTGGTAGTATATTTTTTCCCAACATGGTCCTCTCAGAAAATCCTCCTAATGGGTTGTTTGCTTTGCCAGAATACCATATAATGGGTCAGCGCGTGAAATAAGCTATTACCAATAAAAGCACTCTTATGACAGGAGAAGGGAAATTTATGGTAGGGCTTTGGCTTGTATGGCAGTGCGGCTAACAGAAGAATTACAGTGGAAAAAACACTGTTTGCCACAGTGCTGCCTTGTGAATAAGGCAGCTCTTATCTCCTGTCAGCTTCCTCTGGCAGTATTTCAAAGGGTTCGGGTCTGGAGAATTGGTGTCCCAGGCAAGGAAGGGTGCTCTGCACCTTGCTGTCCATCATCCCAGACCCTGCCATGGCACCAGCACTCCCATCATGGACACTTTGCATATTCTCCCAATTACTGACCAAAACTCACCAAAACATAGGTTGTCCTTGTTTCCATTGAGAGGAGATTCCGCAGCTAGACTTCAGCAAGGCGGGAACCATGGACTCTTTTCTTCCAGACCCAAGCCCCAGGAACCTCCTTTCTCCAGGAGAAAGCCTTCCTGTGCTCGCCTGCTGCCTACAGGTGACACAGGATTTTGCTGACTGCTTGACTTGCCTAAAGGCAAAAAGAGTGAGGGGACGAACTGAGACACGAGTGCTAGACACACTAACATCTGGCAACTGCCCCATCTCTGCTTTCTTGCTTCCTGTTTAATAGGCCCTTTAGGGAAGTTTAATGCTGATCTATGCTAGAAAATTACTCATATAATTGAAACATCAGTGTAATATTGTTTGCCCAGTATAACTTTTTCTTCAGGAATTTCTGGATGCAATTATCCCTTGTGACTAATAAAAACAACAGCTTAATTGCAAATATATGGTTAGAAAAGTCATTTTATGTTTGAACATAAAATGCCTGTTGTCTCAGCGTTACAGATCAAATGGACTGTCCTTCCTGGGAGCAGCCAAGGGAATTTGAGGAGCAGAAACAGGGTAGCAATGACAGGAGCTGACAATCCTTTCCTCAGGGATTTTGCTGAGTAAGCGTTCCAGAGCTGACCTACCGTTGCCTTTCTGAGATGCTCCCGAGAGAGCCTCAGATTCACCCGAACCCCGAGGGAGTAGCAATGCAAACGGTGGGTCTCTGCCAGATGTGGCTCCCAGTGGTGCCTCTGCCCTGCCGCAGCCCCAACCTGCCTGAGCAGGAGCAGGGCCACAGCATGACCACAGGAGCTGCTCAGCATTTGTCCCTCGGTTTCCAGCAGGGAATGGCAGTTCACAGAAAAACTGCCCTGTAAGTGTTTGGTCAGGCCATTTTTTTTATTTTGCAAATTTTCGGATGAAATCCTTTTGATTTTATGTATCTCTATGTATGTACACAAAAATGTCTACATACACAGAGATGCAAAGACAAGGAGGAGAGGAAAGCGAATATTGCATTTTGAATCCCTATAAAAATCCCCAAATTACCCCTTTTTAAATACTCGTATTATACTAAAAAGAAGAAAACTATTTTACAGTACCAAATTCTGAGAAATGAGAGCCACTGGCAAAACATGACTGAGACTCAAGTGTCTTCAAACCTGGTACATTCTGCACGACTTCACTAGAAACCAACCATAAGGTATTAATAATTTCTTTTTCAAAATAATGTTAAACAACTAGCGCTCAAACAATCCCAGGAAGTGGCCTAAAAACGGAAAGGTCGGGTACTCAGCCTTCAGCACTCACCATGAGAGTCCTGAGCTCATAAAGCGAACAAATCATGTCCTTCTGTCTCATCTCCATGAAAGAGGACTCAATATGAGTAATATAACATTGTCCACATCCAATCAAATGGAAGAGGATTCTCACATTATGTCACCAAAATGCTTACCTTTTATTAATTTAGAGAGCTCAAATATAATTCATGAATATTAAGATAGAAAAAATTAAATAAAAAAACCCCACATCTCTAAATAAAATAGCTGTTCTGAACTCCCTCCCATCTGTGAGATCACTGGAGTCTACATCCAAAGTGCAAAGATGTTTTTGCCTTACAAGCCAAGGTAAAACTAGACTACATGAGACCCAGAAGAAACCCGTACCCCGTTTCTCGTGCCCACTCACAAATGGTTCCTGACTTCACAACAGAGGAAAGCAGTCTCCTAGCTGCAAACGCCACAAATCCAGGGGAAGCCCACATACACTCTGAAACTTTGCAGCTGATGCTTTCCTTTAATTTAACATGCAGTGCATTCACTTAGGGTTTTGAATGATTTACTACCAATACAGCTTAACTGTACTAAAGTTGAAATCAACGTGTTACCATGTATTGAACCAATTTTGGTCTTTCTTTAGTCTTCAGACAACATCACTGTAAGCATTGGCACCAGCTTCAGCATCAGCAGAACGCACATTTCGATATGTACTCTAAATTAAATATGTATGAGAGCCTGAGAACCACAATGACAATTACTGCACCTTGGAACGAGACTTGGAATATTTCATCTGGCAGAGTTCAAAAGACTTTTCAGCTGGGAGCAGCTGCAGCTTGGTTAGCACAAGAATGGATTGATTGCAATTCATAACTTGGAATATGGATTAATGCAATATTCATGGAAAACTGTGTGCACAGAGCTCCATATGGCCACTGGAGCTCTGAAAGCATTTTGCTTCAGGGAAGAATCATGTCACCAGAATGCATTTGGCTTAACTGCGTCCAAGTTAGGGAGGAAGGAAGCTATTTTCCTTGCTTAGCTGGTATGCAGGTTGTGGAGTCTAAAACTCCCCTCATCCCTACCCAAGGAGACTGGAACAGCACTGCTGATTCCCAAAGCAGGGTCTGGGGTTTGACTACCTCCTTATCTGTGCCCTGCACACTGCCCGATGCATTAGCACTATCTAGAACATCCTCAATCTTCTGAGATGGCTCTCGAGATCAGACCTGCTGTCCACACAGACAACAACCAGGACCTACCCACAGTCCAGGTGGACTCTCAATAGTAAAAGGGCCACCTCACATCAAACACACCGGGCAGATTTGTAGAGTATGAATAAACACTTTGGTGACTGACTAAGCCATTAGACACACTCAGACAGGCTCAGGCAGATGAGATGAATACAAAGAGAGCAGGCAGACTGCAGCACTCACAGTTTTCTATCAAAGGCTGAACAGAGCACTGCAACCTCACTTACGCTGAGTACCAGGGGGAGGCCAGCCAAACTCCCACACTTAGTTATTTGGCACCTGCTTTCTTGTTGCTCTGGTGCTATTGAAAATCTTAAAGTCAAGACTGAACAGTGTATTTGGCAGATTTCAGTTAGGGAGACAAAACAGGGGGGACAAAAAAGATTTCATGCCAAATTGCACTCTTAGCTGGGTCCCTGTTCTTCACATGGCTTTGTTTCAAAGCACTTTATGAAAATATTAAAAAAAAGAGGATTTATCCTAGATCACAGAATGGTCAAGGTTGGAAGAGACCTCTGGAGGTCATCTGGTCCAACTCCCCTGCTCAAGCAGGACTGCCTTCAGCAAGCTGCCGAGGCCTATGTCCAGTCAAGTTTTGAATACCTCCAAAGATGGAGACTCCACAACCTCTCTGCGAACCCTCTGCCCCTCACAGTAGAAAAAGGTTTTTTTTATGTTCAGACAGCACCTCCTGTATTTCAGTTTGTGCCTGTTCCTCTGGTCACTGGGCACCACTGGAAAGAGCCAGGCTCCATCCAGGCTCCATCCTCTATGCACCCTCTCTTCAGGTATTTGTACACATTGATGAGATTCCCCTGAGCCTTCTCAAAGTTGAACAGTGCCAGGTCTCTCAGCCCTTCTTCATAGGAGAGATGCTTCAGTCCTTTCATCATCTTTACGGCGCTTTGCTGGCTTCTCTTCACTGTGTCCATGTCTCTCTTGGGAGAGAGAAGGAGCCCAGAACTGGACACAGCACTCCAGCTGTGGCCTCACCTAGTGCTGGTAGAGGGGAAGGATCACCCCCCTTCACCTGTGGGCTCTCCTAATGCAGCCCAGGGTACCACTCACCTTCTTTGTCACAAACACACTTTGTTGGCTCCCCAGGTCCCTCTCTGCCAAGCTGCTTTCCATCTGGAAATGGAATGTGCCCCTAGCACATACCAGTGCCCAGGGTTATTCTTCCTCAGTGCAGGAATTTGCACTTCCCCTGGCTGAACTCCATGAGGTTCCTGGAAAAAAGATATTGTGCAAAGTTGCTGCTGTCGGAATGAGCAACACTCATTTGCTTTGCAAATTTGGATCACTGTGGTAGGCTTCATGAACAGAAATCATTCACCTTCCGATGTGGTGAAATACTGCTGCTGCCCTAATATATGAGGCATCAATTTAACTTTTGATGTAAATATTATTCTCCTGAAAAGGACTATACTTCTGCAGGAGGAGCTTGCAAGAAAGGCAGAGTTCAATTACCTGAGTTTGAATTAAGCCAGGATACTGGAGCGTGACACAGGTTACCACTCTCACCTAGGGGAGATCACAACTAATGAGAACAATTAGAAATGCCTTTGGGAGATAAGCCTAGACCAGACAAGACCACCTCCTGTTGCTTGGCAGGGGGATGCTGCTCTGCAGCACCTGCAGCTCACACCATGCTTGCACACACCCAAACTAGGAATTTCAGCCTTTTCAAGAGACATTGCCCCTTAAAGACAAAGTAGCATGGTAAGAGGAGAAGCGAGTTAATAACAGAAGCAGGGAGACACCTAATACACTTCCCAGCACGTTTTTGTGGGGAGACAGTTAAACAAACCGCAGCCTATTTGAAAATGTGCCTGTAGTTCCCATAGTTTAATTTCTGTCAGGAGGATTGTGCTAAACACACTTTCAAAGACTTATTATAGGCATTATACCACCCAACTTGCAATGCCTTTTAATGACTTGACTTCCCTTTACATTACTGAGGCTGTTTGTCTTTTCCCTGGATAGACTTTACTGGGTGCCTGGTGCACCTTCATACTTTTCCCTTGTGTCACTTAATCTCTTCCCACTTTTCTCCCATTTCTGTATTTTCTGATGAGGTGCTAGCACACTGGGAGCACCCACTTGGTTCAGAAGAGGCTGTGATCTCATGTACAAATTTCCAGTAAAACCGCAGCGTAGCTCAAGGAAACAGAAGTGTGCTTAAAGCAACTTGTGCAACGCGCTAGAAATCACACCAGCTATTACATGGAGGAAGGTGCAATTATTGCACGTTGTTATCTGACTTCTGAGGATTTGGAGGTGCACTGCTTGAAGTGAAACCAATCAGTGAAAGATCCCCCGCTGATTTCAGAGGGTCAGTGACCCAGCCTTAGGTGTTCAGCACTCAAGGCTGATGCTTCTTTGAAGTTCTTCTCCAGAGGTTAAAAGTGGTTTGGGGGAAAATAACTCTCAAATTTTAGGACTCCTGTTTCTCCTCAGTGTTTAAGAGCTGTACATTTGCAACCTTCACAGAATAGCAAGCCTTCAGCCAAATTTCATGTGATGCTCCTGAAATCACACTTCTTACTGATTTCTTTTCTACAACATCCCTGGCTGGTAGAGGTTGTGATAACTTGCTAGAGGCATTTCATTGTGCTCTTTAAGTGCACTTGATTAAGTGTTTTCCTTGCATCACGTCCTCTAAGGTATACTGGAATGATCTAGGATCTGGCAGATCTCATCTGGGCAGACAAAATGGTCAGACTTGATGCCAAAGTGCATTCCAGTTTGTGTATCTTCTCATTCTTTGCACGGCATTGTTTCAAAGCATTTTTGAAAACTAGGATCTTTCCTAGATCCATGGAGTTAAAAAAAATAATGTGGCCCATCTTCTCAAGACTACTCTACAATTGCAAGCATCGCTTCACAGGGGAATATTTTACAAATAAACACACAAGTTTTCTAGAGGGCAAAGTCAAAGCCACTCTCACCACGACTTTTTTAACACTATGTTAGTGACAGGGTGTGCTGTCTTCTTTAAGTAATTTTTCCTGCACTCAGGTAATTCTTCCTCCAGGAGGTCTTGAGGTTTTCTGCACACCACACCTTCCAATGCCTTCCCTCTCCTAACAGCTTGAGAGCTCTTCAGGTGGCTCAGGGCTGTGTGAGGTTGTGGCAGAAGATCCAGAGGTGGTAGAAAAAGAGATAGAGGCTGCTGGAAGCTACAGAGTGAGAGCATCCATCTGATCTCCACCTGCAGCCAAGGAATGGGGAAAACCTGCACTTTCCCCAAAGGCCTAAACCTCTGTTTCACTGTGCCTTACAAAGGCACATGAAAAGCTTATCTCTGTGGCACTGACATCTGATGCAGAAAGCAAAAGGTCACCAAAAAGCACCAGTATCACCCTCACACAAGGCAAAGACCGATGCAGCCTCAAGCACGCTCGCTCTCTCCCTCTTTCTCTACCACCCAGAAATTCAGCCAAATGAAAAGCAAAGCCTTCCCTCCAGGAAAACCAAACAAAAGCCATGTGTCTTGAACCCTCATTGTGTCCAGACAGGCACAGGGAGTTTGCCAGAGCAAACAAGTTCCAGAGTCAAAGGATTTCCGCTGAGAGCTCTCTGCAACCAGTCCTCCTCGGCCCGGCCCCGTGCTTCCCAGCCAGCTCTCGCCGCTCAAACCGCGGCAAAGAGGCCTCCCATTACAATGACACATTTGACAGCTCTGCCAAGAGCGCTTGGTGAGGTGCCAGAGAGAGAAGCAGCGTGCCTTCCTGAAAAAAGCAGACACGCTGAGGAGGAATACTTGAAATGCTCCTTCTAGTAAACCTGGATGGCCGAGGGCCCACACAGAGAAGGGCTTGGGTTGTCACCCCAAGGGAGAGCAGAGAACGGGCTCCACGGGGCTTCTCCCTCCCCAGAGCTCGCCCACCCATTCTCAGTGGTGTTCAAAGGCATCTGCATTGAAGAGTGACCACCTCTTTCTGTGCTTAGGCCCACTTTGAAGACATTCCCTCCTTCCGAATGCCAAGCTAAGCAATGCCCTGCGTTTACCTTGCCTCAATTAGCAGCGCTTCAGAGCCCCAGTGTTCAACACAGAGCTTCACCATGTCTCCTCGTTACCCAAGCGAAAGCCCAAAGCCTGGCTCTAGCTGCTCCCATGGTGAGGAGCGCCGCAGATACCTAGATCTCACAGCCCACGTGGAAAAGCACCCTGAGAAAACAGGAGATGCTCCAGAGAGGACACACAGTATCTTGGGCAGCATCATCAGGGAGACTTCCACTATGCTGAATGACATAAGGATAGCCAGTTGACTTCCAAGCAGGTGTCAGCCTGAAGAACCAACCCTGAGTAAGGGGAAAAGGATTCAGAATTAATTATACTTTTACGTATCTAGAGAGAGAGAGAAGCCACAGCCCTGTCCAGGTTTTCTTGCTGTAGGGAAAATCCCGAGGAAAAGCAAATGCATTACAGCCACTAGAGCATTTCCCATGCCCTGCAGCGAAATTACACTTTCCAGAGCCAGAGTTTTAAGGGACTTAGGAAGCAAAGTGGAACAAACACCCCTACACATGCGTATGGGTGTGTGGAATGAGAGTATGAAATGTGTGCATCATAAGGTCTCTGGTACATTTATCTGAGGCATCGCTCTACTTCTAAACTTGTATCTTGCAGGAAGGTTTTAATAGCATGACATAATCTAAGGCATGTATTGACTCCATTTTTAAGACAGTTGACTTCTGTCTGGTTTACACAGCTCCCTCTGATTTCACACAAAGTCAAGCATAATGGAAGGCTCTTCTTCCACTGCTTTTATGTGCTATATCCTTTCTTTCTGTTTCTTCTTTAAAACACATTGGGGTTTTTTTTATTTAATGCAGGATTGTGCATCCAGAGCCTTGCAGATGGAATGCATAATTGAACATTATATTCCACTCTTGAGAGACACACCATAAAATTAATATTTGAACCATATTCTTGCTGATCCAGGGGAAGAGAGCAAAATAACACAAAGAAAATATTCTAAAGCAATTTGTGGCCTATCTTCAGAATACTTTCCAGACATTAGCATAGTAAGAGAAAGACATTAATAAAAGGTGGGTTTTAATTCACAAGCAGCGTTACCCTGTGCTGGATTGCCTTGGGTAATTTTGCAGTTAAAGAGTCAGAGTGAAGAGGGTTTAGGGTGATGGGGAGAAAAGAGAGAGTGAGAAAAGACCAGGTTTCAAGCAACGGTCCCCATTCCCCCCTCTCACCCTCCAACACACACACACATACACACACAAAACTGTGCAGCGGGCAAACACAGAGCAAGAGAGTGCTAGAAATCAAACCACATTGCAGACGGGATGACAGTGGGGTCAGAGTTTCACAGCATGGAGGTCCTGGCTTCATGAAAGGCATATGAAAGGCCTAGGACAAAAGAGTACGGGTAACATTTGATGCAATACTATTCTCAAGAAAGAAAGAAAGAATAAAAAAGTATAAACTGTATTCAAGAGAAAATCAAGGTCAGGGGAAACAGAAAGAGGATGGCCATTACTAATCAGCACTTCAGTCATTACCATAGCCATGAAACTAAGATATGAATTTGGAGTAAAAAGTGCCTCATATGGGGCTGTTTTGCCCTGGGATATTGGTGTGAACAAAGAGATGTCAAGTCATTAAAGTTTGAGCTGATGCCAGATAGTCTCAGATTTCAGAGTTAGGATCCAGAGTTTCTATTTGTGTCCAAAACTGTTTCTAGAAGTAGGAATAATGAATTTGAACTTTATCGTAGGAGCACTGATGCCTGATCTTGATACCTACTGGCATCCAAAGACATCTGAGTTTTGTATAAGCTATGTTTTTGTGCTGGGGCTCTATTTTTCATTTTCACCAGAAGTTAAGGTTTTCCTTAGTTAAAATGTTGAATTCTGGTATTTGTGGCTGCAGAAACACATCTTTAAAAGCATACAATAGGCAAATGACATTGTTCTGCAGTTGTAAACACAGAGCTTAAAATGGGGGCTCAAACAGAAATTTTCTTTTTTAACTGGGCTGACATCTCTGCACTCCATTAATGGACAAGGAACAAAGAGAAGGTGCATTATTTTATCTTCAGAAATAGCTAAGATGCATAACCATGACCAGCAATTGTCAGAGCAATTAATGCTAGGAAAGGTCCCGGCAACAGGTACACCTACACTACCACATCTGCAGTTCAGATGTTTATTAGTCACTACGTGACATTAAAAGACCTTCTAATTGGCAAGGATTTATTCCCTCTGATCTCAGGAAGTTTATAATTGTAAGGGCCATAGACACAAGAGGAATGATGTCTAAGTCTCCCACCCTTCCTTAGGTATCACAGAAAGCATGCACTGTAGTGCAGAAAGCGGGGTGGCATGGGACAAAAAAAAGCAGGTGAGCTCACTTCTCTGGTCTAGAGGAAAAAAAAGAAGGACCCCCATATTGCCCAGATTAGGTCTGAAACTTAATTTCTCACATCTAGCCTTGATTACCTGCCTAACTTTGCAATTCTCTCTGGTGACTGGCATTTCTGCAACACCACCTGAAATGTTCTTGCTCCATCCCCTGATGTGGGAGCCAGCTGGCACCCAGCCCTCCGCCTCCCGGGGTGCAGGGGCTGTGTGGTGGGAGGGCAGGGGCTGCAGTGGTGGCTGAGGGCACAGGTGGTCCCCATAACATGGTGCTGGCCCACACCACCCACACCTGATGTCGGCCAGCACACACACATGGTGCTGCCCACACACCAAGCCGTGATGCTGTGACGGGGACAGTGAGGTGGTGTCGGATGGTCACCACCACCCTGTTGTCTCACTCACTCACCCCAGCGTGCCAGCCCCAGCCACCACTGCCTGGGGAGGAAGCACCGTCTGTTGCAATGCCAGGGATGTTCTGGCAAGAAACATTTCCAGAGCGCTGCACATTTGAGGAGGCACTTAAAAAGCTCAGACCTCTTTGTTAAACTCCGATTGAAGACAGACCCATACGCTCTGTATATTATTTGTTATTGTCTAATTTAATCCCCTTTGGAAGGGCAACAATAGAAGAGTTCTCCATTTTTTTTCCAAGCTAGTGATGTTATTCCTCTACTTAGAAACAGAAAGCAGAGTATACCATACATTTAACTACCAGCACAGTTGGGTTACTGTGACCCACCACATTTGCCCCGTTCCTGACTCACTACCAGTCACCATTAGTGATGCATCAGTCACTGATACATCACTTGGGAACAGGGGTCCTTGCCCAACTACCTGAGCTTGGTGGGTGCATCTCTGCCCTCAAGCAAAAGTGCACCTTTCCTGATTGTTCTTGAAGAACACGAGTGGTTTGGTGCTAGGAAACAAGCCTCTGGGAGACTGCAGGTATTCCACTCTACGTGCACCACCACGCTAGTTTGCAATTCTCACCTCCAGGCCAGCCTACAAAGGATAAGCAGGAGCAGAAAGGGATGCTTGCAAAAGGAATGGAAAAGACTATCGCCAACCTAAGTGTGATCCAGTCATGCTGTTGCTGAGGAGCACCACAACTCCACCAACTTCAGAGAGACATGATGGAGTTATCAGTGATGAACAGGAAGAGGTCTCTGTTTTTCACTATCAGCTTCCTTACAAAAAAAAAAAAAAAAAAAGAAAAAAAAACATACACACACCCTACAGATCACCTCTATCCTCTTACACTTGGTAAAAGCCTATTAAACGAGTAGGAAGATCAGCAAACTTCCACTGTCCCTTCCACACACTGAAGCAAACTGCCCTCAGAGACAGGGTCAGTTTAGACATATCGGCTGAGATTTTTGTTTTGAATAGACATTTGTTTTCAGGGAAGACATGCATAAGAGTCAGACTGCACCCTGAAATCAGATTTTACTCCTTTAATGGTGGGCTTGGGCATCTGGAGTGTATATGCACAACAGCTAGCCTCTAGTTCAGCTTGTAAAAATCTTTTTGCGGGGGGTAGTGACTTTCTCAGTATTTTTCATGTTAGAATAAATTAACTTAAGTGTGCATGGAAGGTAGGAATACATATGACTGAAATGAAAAGTCAGGCTAAAAATAGCACTAAACCAATTGCATTGTTCATAGTGAGGGAAAGGAAACCTGGGGGGAAAAAAGAAATATATTTAACAGCTGTCTCAACATAATGTCAGATTTATTCAAGATTTCTAAAATGGTCTTTGACAAGCCTTGACTCATTGTGTAGGGCTGGAAAGGGTATTGAGGGTGGACTATTTCTTGTGATTTATAAGAGACCACTGTGACTAGTTTGAAAAACCTGCATACAAGTGCAGTAAATTAAAACAGAAGCCTACATAAGACGTGTACCTTACAGACAAAAGGCTTAAAGCATTCTTCAGTCTGAATCACCAGCGTGTGGTTTGCAAAGGGAAACCGGTTTCAACAATTTCTGCTAGCCAACGATGTGTTCTCCAATATTTAGAAGAACTAATTTCTTCCATTAGCACATTTTAGAAATTAAAACCTAAACTCATGCAGCTGTACCATGCTTCCAAAGGCACTGCACCTGGACTCTGTATCAAAAATTGCACAAGTTTTCAGTGGCTCATTAACACTGGATCATGTACTAGTCTCATTTATCGAAAAGCTTGCATGGCACATAACAGCAACTTCTACATGAGTACAACTGAAAAAGCACTAAAGTTTGCGCATGCAGACGAGTGGAAAATGAAACCATGTGTATTTGATCAAAGATGGACGTGTTGGCCTTCCCCCTAGCTCTGAGAGATAATTGCACAAATTTTCATATAAAATTTGAACATTACCTAATTCATCAACAGAACCTTGCACAGGCTGTACCATAAAGAAAACACTCCAGACATCTTCCCAGGAAGCAAGGGGGAAGCGAAAACTCCACAGCTAGAGGTGCTCTGCATAAGAAGTGTATTAGTTTCACAGATCGAAGAGAACTCAGATTGTGATCTTCCTTAAAAGCCTGGTTTTCCCTCTCCCTCCAGGCAGATACTCGCTTACATTCCCCTGCAGAGTCCAAGAAATTACTGAGCGGAGGTTCACTCTGACTCCCACAGCTCTCTCCAAGCCCCATGAGTAAATCAATACAGGCAGCCCCTTTGGCTTCTACCAAACGTCTGCAGAGGTACGGGATCTACACCGAACACTTTGGGAAAGGCATAATACTTTTCCTGTCAAGCTCTGGCACTGATTTTGATGGCCAGCATGACTGGACATGCAGAAGGGCCACTTCTCTTTGGAAGTGCAATACAGAATTTAAGATTAGGCCTGAAATCCCTAATTTTACATCATAGCTGGTGACATCCTACTGGAGAACACACTGGGGGGAAATGGTGTCATATGAATATGCTTTGTTTCCTGTTACCTTTCCACAATGCCAGATGGTGATTTGTGTAACACCCACCACAAATCATACACAGGAATTCAGGACCCCCCCTCCTCCCATGACACTGCAGCCTCTGCATCACCATGCAAATATGGGGGATCAAAACCAAGCGTACCTCCCAGAACCTTCTACACAGAACCATAACACCCCTTTTCAGTGATGGGGCTCTATTATCCGGCGCTTATGGATGAATAGACTAGCTGATACTCTTAAGGAAGACCTGCGAGCAGAGCAGACTGACAGCTCTTCTTTGTATGATACAGTGGTGAATACACTTTGTATAATACAGCCAGGAAGGCAAAGGCAAATGGCTGCAGGAACGGGAAGTTACTCCAAAAGAAAAAGAAGTAATTCACAAAAAAGAGAGGGAGCTGAGAATTCCAGCCCCTTCATCATTTCCTGTTACACAGCTCACAAGCAGAACACCATGTTTGGATCACTTCTTGCCCAATGTGGCTATTGCTCTACCAGGAATTAAAAATTTTCCTGAGTGCACCTGCTCTGATTTGCCTTGCACTACTACAGTCAAAAAGATTTCTGTATTAAACCTTGCAGGAAAAAGTCCCCATTCAGTATTGTCATCCACAGCTCCTCCCTTATGCCACAGAAACTATCCAAGATACCACTGCCAAACTTGAGGAATTATGATTGTCTATAGCAACTTCTTCCCTTCTTTTGGGTCAGCTAAAATAAAGAAGACTGATTTTGAATTCACATACATACCTATATAAACCCAGCTTCAAGTCAGTGCAGCTCCACCAGAGAAAAATTGCTGTAAGAGATTATAATCAGATGCAAAGTGTCTTTTATCTGCCGGACTTCCTACATGTTCCTCTGAAATGATGGGTCAATTATCCCAGTGTTATGTTCTTCCTGGGCTGAACGAGGATAGTAAGTTGAGATCTCATCAATCACTCCAGCTCCTATTGCTCCTGCAGAGAGAATTGTTATGGCAACAGGAGGGTGAAACTCAGGTTTACAGTAACTGAACAGATGGATTCCAAAAGTCTGGGATGGTCTTGCAATGGAAAAGCTGATGAATTACAGAAGAAAAACATATGCCACTTATTTAACCTTCTGATTTTCTTTGATTCATTGCTAGGACAAGCAAACAAATCTTACAAATCTTAAGAGAATAAAAAAAAGAAATGAAAAAAAAATAAGTAAACAGTAATGCGACTATAGTTTCTATATTTTGTGCAGTAGTGATTCCTTCTATGCCAGCACATTGACTGCCTCTTGACCTTGCCGATTCCAAAACCTAGATTTTACCCTGATTCCTGAAAGGGATGGGGCTTACATAGTAGCAGAGAAAGCGTCTCCACTTCCTCCCCCCTGATTTTTTTTTCCCACTGGCAAATTGAATTAGCATTTGACAGAAGGGTAGCAGCCCAAGAGACTACATTTCTGTATGAAGACTGGCAGCTAAGCAGGGGACAGAAACCCAAAGCAGTGCTCCCACTGCTAACAGCGGCTGCGGGAGCCTCCACATGCAGTATCTTCCTCCCTGGGCAGAGGAAGGGCAGGGGAGATGGGAGGTGATGTGCAGAAAGCTGGTTACTCCGTTCAGGAACAGATCTCTGTGCATGTTTGCATTAAAAATTAAAATGCATTTCTCCCCCCCGGCCTCTTTCTTCGAAAGAGAAGAGAAACAATTGTGGAGATGCACTGTGATGAAGATGAGTATGCGTGCCCTGTGGCTGTGTAAAATGGGAAGAAAACAACTTCTGCATTCAACCTCTCCTCTGTGTGTTTGTGCACAAACATGCATGCACACAGTCAGGACACATATACACCCGCACAACCAGACTACATGTATACGCACACAGCACGCACATACACACATATGTTCACACACACAGGGGAACCGTTAAACACAGGAATTATTGCAAGTATATCCATGCACATGCACACAGACAAAACCTGGGATTTCCAGCAAAGCTTGAGCAATTCAGTGTAATAAAAAAGAGCTCCTTGCAGGAAAGCGCTTAACAAATGGCAGACTGTGTCCAAAGGGTGCTATTACCCAAGGGAGCTGGGGGATTTGGCTGGAGCATGCAGTATGAACAAATGGCCTGAAGGTTTGTTAGGGTGAGGACTGGATTCAGGACAATCAGAAAGGTTTATCTCCTCCAAAGCCCTATCTATTTCAACACCAGAGCAGATGAAGCTGCAGTATTTTTCCATACTTTAAAAATAATTTTTTTGAGAGGAACCTAATTTCTGAAAACTATTGTACCCTCCCAGTACTCTTGGAGTCAAGTCCTCTCAGGCCCACGAACAAAAAACCTGAACTAATACTTTTCATTTTAATTTAATTTTATTATTAATTACCTTCTTGTATACTGACCAGGGAAAACTGAAAAACCTAACAAGAGACCAAAAAAACTTGCTGTTCTAAATGGCCACTTGAGAAAAATGATGGCTCTGACATTGGCTACCTTCTAGAAATCATCTTTTCACTTTCCCCTATAACCCATAATTTGAAGTATTTGAAACTCTTCTTGCTTTGAAGAAAATATATTATTTACAGCATATTTTCTATTCTGGGAGCTCAGGACTCCTCCTTGACTCCAGTTCATACATCACTTTTGTGTCGAACTCTGACCTCGTCTCTATTTGCATTCCCTACTTTGATGGAACAGCTATTTCTGATTACACACCGGCAAAATAAATCATAGCAAACTGGAATTTCAAGGAAAAGAACATTTCATGTTTCGTCATGTTGTTGTTATGAGACAGGCGGGCTTTTAGCTTGATTGTTTTATTTTTACCAGGGGATGCTCAGCACTTATGTTTTATGTGCTCTCAGCATATGAGCCCGTGTACTCATGGTATTCCAAAACCTCAAAACCCACAGCCAATTATACTGCTCAAGAACAGTGACTCTAGATTTCTGACAACCAGTTTCTCCTGAAGTACTGTGGCCTCCATCTGTCCCACGCAGCCATACACCTTGTGGCTTTAAAAAAGCACTGGCTCACAGAATGGTTAAGGTTGGAAGAGACCTCTGGAGGTCACCTTGTCCAAACCCCCTGCTCAAGCAGGGCCACCTAGAGCAAGCTGCCCAGGACCGTGTCCAGTCAGCTTTGAATACCTCTAAGGAGGGAGACTCTACAAGCTCTACAACCTCAGCCAGCATACAGTCACCCTCACAGTAGGAAAAGGTTATTCTTATGTTCAGATAACACCTTCTGTGTTTCAGTTTGTTCCCATTGTCTCTGGTCCTGTCACTGGGCACCACTGGAAAGAGCCTGGCTCCATCCTCTATGCACCCTCTCTTCAGGTATTTGTACACATTGATGAGATCCTCCTGAGCTTTCTCTTCTCCAGTCTCAGTTCACTCAGCCCTTCCTAATAGGAGAGATGCTTCAGTCCTTTCATCATCTTCATGGCCCTTCCCTGGACTCTCCCTGGTACATCTATGTCTCTCTCATACCGGGGAGCCCAGAACCAGACACAGCACTCCAGCTGTCGCCTCACTAGTGCTGAATAGAGCAGAAGGATCACCTCCCTTGACCTGTTGGCAACACTCCTAATGCAGCCCATGATACCTGTTAGCCTTCCTTGTACTGCTGGCTCATGGTCAGCTTGGTGTCTGCCAGGACCCCCAGGTCCTTCTCTGGCAAGCTGCTTTCCAGATGGTCAGTCCACAGTATGCACTGATGCCTGGGGTTATTCCTCCTCAGGTGCAGAACTTTGTATTTTGCTTTCCTGAACTTCATGAGATTCTTATGGCCCATTCCTCCATCGTATTGACGTTCGATTCAATGACAGCACAACCATCTGGTCTATCAACCACTCCTCCCAGTTTTGTATCACCTGAGGTGATGACACTCTTTATTTCAAACTTGCTGACGGTGCAGTCTGTCTCAGTTTCTGTTCATTAAGGAAGAGGTTAAACAGAACTGGCCCCAGCAAAGACCACGTTGAAGAAGGCATTCAGTACCTCAGGCATTTCTGTGTCCTTTGTCACCAAGTCCTCTGCCCCATTCAGCTGCAGAGCCCTTGTCTTCCCCTTTATTGCTGATGTACCTGCAGAAGCCCTTTTTGTTACCCTTCACGTCCCTTGTCAGATTCAACTGCAGGTGGGCTTGGGATTTCCTAACCCCATCCCTACATGCTTGGACAGCATCTCTATGTGCCTCCTGGGTCACCTGTCTGTTTTCACCCCCTGTATGCCTGTATTCATTTTATCATCACCCCCTGTATCATTTTATTTTTTAATTTATTTAGGAGCAATTCATTTTTCAGTGCAGGCCTCCTGCTCTCCTGCTCCTTTTACTTGGCTTCTGCTTATTGGGAAAGACCATTCTTGAGCTTGGAAGAGGTGATCCTGAAAAAAAGAAACCAGCTCGCTTGGACCTCTCTTCTCTCCAGAGTCATATCCCATGGGATTCTTCCAATCAAGTTCCTGAGCAGGCCCAAGTTTTCTCTCCTGAAGTCCAGGGCTGTGGTCCTGCTATTTGCCTTGTTCCCTCCTCTCAGGATCCTGAACTCCACTGTCTCATGGTGACCGTAGCCAAAGCTGCCCCTGACCTACAGGTTCCCAGCCAGCCCATCCTTGTTTACAATTGTAAGGTCCAGCAGAGCACCTCCCCTCATTGGCTCCTCGATCACCTGCATCAGAACATTACCATCAACGAACTCCAGAAACCTCCTACATTGCTTGCACCCTGCTGTGTTGTCCCTTCAGCAGATACTGAGGTGGTTGAAGTCTCCCATGAGGATCAGGGTCTGGGAACATGAGGTTCCTTCCAGCTCTCTGACAGCCTTATCTACTTCTTCTTGATCAGGGGGTCTCTATTAAAAGTATTATTTACTTTACACTAGTTTATAGTTTGTAACACTTCCACAAGTGTTTCTGTGCAATGGTCCTTCACTGGAATATGAGAGAAATAAAACCTAATGCAGGAAATAACTTATCCATGTGTAGCCAAGCCCATACGCTTTTTTCTGTCCAGTTCATCTACGGGACTAGCAACTTGCAAAGGACACCAAATAATTAAGAACACATTGTGCTGAAGTCAATATACAGTAAGTCACAATTCGGGATATACAAACTTATACCTTCAAAAGCAGTGCTTGATTTATGGATGCCCGGCTTGAAGACATTTCCAGCTTAAGCTCCCAGACACCACGAGGACTGCAGTGCATGAAGTCCCCTCCTCCAAAGGAACATGCTTATAAATACTAAATGGCACCATCCATAATGAACTAGCAGTTCAGAGAAGGGAATAACTTAAAAAACAGTCCTGATCCAGTATCCACGTACGGGAAAAATCTACACCTTGCTAATGCCACAGCCACTGCGACACAAGAAGTCAGGGCCTTTTTTGGATTCACGTAAATCTCACCCAAAGAGTAACACATAGCTACACATTTCTATCACCTCCAATTTAAGTATGAACAAAAGGATAAAGCAGCTGATGAGGATCAAGAAAGTAACTGATATACTGCCTCTTCTCACCATCTGCGACACCACCAGCATGGTGTTACCAGTGAATGACCCAGGTTCAAATATGTTATGGTGTAAACGTTCCTAAAATAGTTCCTAAACATAGAGCTGTATAAAGTAGTCAGAATTTGTCCCCTCCTTATGAAATATGTAATGCATATGCAAAAGTTTGAGTATGTTTAAAATTAATGAACAGTAAGCAACAAGGCGCAAATTTCCCTCACAGGCAGAAGACATAATGTCCTAAAAGGGCATGACTGAGGGGTTTTGCTTTATCTATGATGTTTGTCCAGCCAAACCTGAGCCTTGCTTAGACTGGTACCAGGGCTGACTGTCCCTGCATGTTAGGCAAAATAATAACAACAACAACAAAACCCAACAATAATGCCAGAGCTTGGTGATGCAAGAGGCTCAAAGAGCCTTGAGGTGCCATATGGGTATTAGTGAATTGACTCTAAGAATCTCATAACCCCCTTTACTAGAAAACAAAGCACATACAGAGAGATGCAACGATTTGTTCACAATCACACTGAAATAAGCAAAGTTGAAAACAGAAGGCAGGTTTTTCCCAGCCCAGTGTCTCCTAGTGCCACCCCTCTGCTTTCCCAGAAGGCGGCAAGTTAAAGAGGGAGCATATGCACACATTGCTGTAAAGCAGAGAAAAGTAGCTGGAATTGACACCATTAAATCAGTGCAATCTCATCTGCTTAATGTATGAGGCAACATATGAAGGGAAACCTCAAGAAACTGCTCAATGGTCATCATTTTCCATAATCAAATAGTCAAAGGAAAAATCTTCTGCTCAAGCATAAGACAAGTATTCATGGACATGTTGCAGATACAGTTAATAATGTCAATAGGTCTTCTACAACTATAAATAGATCAGAGATGCCAGATGCTTTTCTCTCTTCACAAAATCAAGAGGTCTAGAAAAAAAAAAAAAAAAAAAAAAACCACACCAAAATTCAGAGACATATCCCAAAAATAACAGCAGGCGTTTCAAATATGTAGCTAGCTCCTATGGCTATAGGCACAGCTGCGCATTGCATAACGTTACAGAATTAAAGCTGTTACCTGCACACATTCTAAATGCATAGCCAGCATTAATGACACAGACCATCTAGGAAGGATTAAGGATTAGTTATCATTTCAACCCAATGAAAGAAGATCTATATTTCTCTTTTAGACACGTAATTCACAGGAGAATCGTGCTTGCCAACACTCTGAAAAAATAATCTTTCAGAATTCTTGCAAACCCACTGTGTTATGATTTCATCTCATGAAATACAACACCTTTACATTAAACCTCATAAAACTAAATCCTGCTGGATCTCTTCCAGGCTCGGAGAATAAACAGCTATATCAGTAATGCCTAGAACAGTAAAATCTGGCTCACTGTCATATGGCATGTTCCCATTTACAGAGTAGAGCAGGTCTGCAAACAGCTAATTCACTTTGCTATTACAAAATCCTCACATATAATGAATTTCTCACATAATTGGTCTAAGAAATACTTCAAGGAGAAAAAAAAAGAATGCTTTGAACACCACAATATATATTTATTTCTACTAGGTTGTTGGGGTTTTTTTTTTTAACCTATTCCCTCCCTTCCCCTTAATGAAATATGTGCTGCAGAACTGCTCTGGTTTTTAGCGAGAAGGAGCGAGTTTAGTTGCGTCTGGAACTCTGGTAGATAGCAAGGGGGGGAAGTTTGTTGCCAAAACAGTTCAAAAGCACAGATGATTATATCCGATGAGATTACTTTTTAAAGCCTGATTATTTTCCCTTTGCAGTCAAAGGACCTACACAGATTCCTCTCCGTCTTGCCGGTCCCACCCAGAGCATGAGTAAGACGAATATTAAAATAACTGCTACAAGTACCATTACACCAGGCAACACAGATACAATGCAAAAGCCATCCTCAGGAACTCTGGGCCAATGTCCACCATAGATATGGAGACCAGTGCATGGCCAAAGAACAAAAGCAATTTTCTATGCAAATCGGAGTCTTCCCTGTCCCCCGTGTACAGCTATGCCTTAATCCCCAAATCTGGGCAGAGATTGGCACATCTTCATGAAGGAACTGCAGTTACAGACCCCAGTATGCAGACATCAGGCATTCCTGACATCTTTCCGACCGCTTAGCGGGCTAATTACATCTCAGGTGAACCACAACCAGATCATCTTCAGCACCACAGCACATTCGGTGCGAGCACAGCAGCCAAAGCTGACATTAACCAATACCACCCCTCACCAGGGCCCAAATTCCCCTAAGGATCCCCTCCTCATTTTTTCCATTTTGACCACAGATTTTAGTAGCCACAGCCGGAAGATGATATTTCTATAGTAAAAAGGGGAGGTTAACAGTGCCATAAACCGTCCGTGGCCGGCAACACAAAGCAGAGGGAGGAATCCTGAATCGCACGGGGAGGGGGCCGCTGGGGAAGGGACAAAAGTTCCCTGGGAAACATCAGGATGTCCTTTTAGAACTAGGCAGAGGAGAAACGTACACATTAAGATGGTCGATTAGAAGATGTAATGGCAGGGCGAGGTTGCTGACCCTGTCACTGGAAATAATTAGGAGAGGATGTGCACTTGGAGCACAGGAGATTGTGCCTGCAGGCGCCCCATCAGGCAGAGGACCACGCAGGACACCTTCACCACCCGGGGTACATCACATGCCTGGCATTTCCCTGGGGTGGGGAAGGCTGATGCCCTAGGAAGGCCTTCTGTGGATTTGGGGCTATCCCAACCAGCAAGTGACTTTTGTCAGAAAACTGCTGTGTACATAGGGGTCTCAGCGGGTACAAAAGCTCAGAGTGAGGAGGAGGGAACGGCAGCTGTTTGCACACTTGGCTGCATTAAGATGCTCTAACTCTCAAGCTGGCTAATGACCTAATCCCAGAATTAGCCACTCTTATTACGGGCACACCCCGACTGACTGGGCAACACAGCACCAGGTGAAATCCAAACACCCACAGAGGCCTATTGACCTTAGGAGAAGAAAGGAAACAAAGAATAAAACACAGGCGACAACACCAGGTTAAGGGGAAACTCTGATCTCACCTAACATTACTGTCCTTACGGGTTTATTCTGATATTTGAAGCATCATTTTCAATACAACTTGTGTCGAACACGGTTTGTTCATCTTTTTCAGTGTGAACACTTGCAGGCTCCAAAAGTGTAACTCTATACGTTATTAAGTAGCAAAAGATACATGTCTGTAAACCACAGCACCTTTATTTTCAATGTTTATAGAACTACTCAAAACAACATCATTTCACAGATTTCATCATTTACTCACAGATGTAAATATTAACACACTTTCTGCTACAACTTTACTTACTGGGACTAAACAAACATTGTTTGTCCTGAAACCCTATGGGAAAAAAAATATTACCCAAGTGAACTGGAGAATTACATTCTCATCTTCTTTTCCAAACACAAACCTGAATTTTCCCTGGAGGGAGTCAATCAAGCCAGCTGCATATTAGTTGGGAACATGGGTTGCAAGACACTCAATTCCCTCAAAACTAGCAGTTCCATCCAGACCAGAAGACCAAGCATCAACCCTTGGTTTGGATGCCAAGGTCAGATCTGTTGGCTAGGTTTAATTCACTGACAAGTTTCAGCCTGCAGCACTTTCCTATCACATAAAAAACACCCAAGAGTATCTGAATAAAAGTCCACAATAGAACTGGCAAGCCAGCTTCCTGTCTAGCAAAAACACTGCTCTAGAACACCACAATCTCTCAAGAAGGAAATTAAGATAATGAGGTAGAAGAAAAGCACAACAATCCTTTTTTCCTGATATCTACATCACACCTGCCTTGCTGCAGTATAAATGCCATGCATGAACATCCCCACTAACTCACAGAGAAGTGCCCCTTTGGTCAGAAACAGGACTTCTACGCCCACAAAGCCACAATGAGCTTTGCAGTAGGACAGCAGCCTCTTTTTCTGCAGACAAAGAAATCAAGCTGGTGGACGGCAAGGCACTACACCCTTCTTCAGCATGCTGTTACCCGGCCTTACCCACACCCCTTCCCAGCTACTGCCTCTGCCACGATGGCTCACGAAATATTGGGGCAGAGTCATCGTGGCTACACGTGGCTACTGCCGAGTCCCGGGGCTCTGACCCAAGTGGCCTGCAGAGCAGAAATGTTAACTACTAGACCGAGCACTACTAGCTGGGGTTGAAACTTGATCGAAGCAAGCCTCAGATTGGAAAAATGTTGTGAGGAAATCTAGGTTTGGGAAGCGGGAAGCTGAGATGGTTTAGACAGACAATGGAGAGCTGAGAATATGAAAAGAATAGAAACAAAATAATAAGGTATGTAAAAAGCCAAAGTAATAAATAACCAGGTGGTTCTAAAACTTACCTCTGCCTATGTTACATGCAAGCATTTGCATGCACTGAAAACGAATAAGTACATGTGGGGAAGAAGATTGTGTTTAAAATGTATTTCAGACAGGGGTTTCTTTACGAGGCTCTCCAGCTTTACTTTTGTGTGTCAAGTTTGGGAACATAAAACTGTAAATTTCTAGTTTGAAAGCAGGAGAAGAGGAAAGAAATAATGGGAGATGATGACCAAAATTTTGAATATATTCCTTGCTGATGCATACATGTTAACTGACTGTTGCTGCTTTTTTCAGTCATTTCTGAACTTCCTGAAAACTGCAGATGTCATAACATTGTAAGCCATGTCACCCATACGGCTTCTGGGTCAGCTTCTTCAGAACTGGCCTCAAACATCTGGATGTTTTTAGTATTTGGAAATACCAGCTTTATAGCCTGTAAATATATTTTAACTATTGATTATGTGCCTACTAGTTTGATTATTTAAAACACTTTGTAATTTAACTCCAATCCAGTACAGAGACTAATTTGTTGATTTGATCATGATGTCAGATTTATCTGATTTTTTCATTATTTTATTTTAAATCAGGTTTAATAAAGTTTTAAATAGCATAGCTTCGGGCAACAGGTTCTCTTGATTTCACATGTCAAAAAACATTTTACTGCACATTATTATTAAAAAATAATTTCTCTCAACAAGTAACATTTGTCCAAACCTTGAGGCCATTAGACTAGCTATCTACCCGCAAACCTGACCATTCCCCTGAAAGTAGCGCTTGGTTCTGAAAATGAGTATCTACACCCACCTCTCTTTCACACACATTACAGTCATTTTGTCTGTTAAGCACTGCAGCAGCAGAGAGGTAGCTATTTTTTGCTCACACACCAGCAGAGTTACGTGACCCCACAGCATGTAGACCCATGCCAAAGACCAGCCACATGCCCAGAGCTTTGGCCACTCATCGGGGGAAGTACTACAGAAACCTTGGATGCAGGATGGCTGAAGCCTGCCTGATTTGGGGAGTAAAATTTTAAAACCTCATAGAATCGTCTAGGTTGGAAGGGACCTTAAAGATCATCTAGTCCAACCATCAACCTAACTCTGACAAAAAAAAATAAAGAAAAAGAAATAAGCATTAAAAATCACTAAACCATATTCCTAAGGACCATGTCAACCCATCTTTTGAACACCTCCAGGGATGGTGCCTCAAACACTTCCCTGGGCAGCCTATTCCAATGCTCGATAACCCTTTCAGTGAAAATTTTTTTCCTAATATCCAATCTAAACCTCCCCTGGTACAACTTGAGGCCATTTCCCCTTGTCCTATCTCCTGTGACTTGGGAGATGAGACTGACCCCTGGCTCTCTACACCCCCCCTTCAGGTAGTTGTAGAGAGCGATAAGGTCTCCCCTCAGCCTCCTCTTCTCTAGACTGAACAACCCCAGCTCCCTCAGCCTCTCCTCATAAGACTGACTCTCCAGACCCCTCACCAGCTTCGTTGCCCTTCTCTGGACCCGCTCCAGCACCTCAATGTCTTTTTTGTGGTAAGGGGCCCAAAACTTGACACAGTACTCAAGGTGAGGCCTCACCAGTGCCGCGTACAGGGGGACGATCACCTCTCGGGTCCTACTCACCACACTGTTCCTGATACAGGCCAGGATGCTGTTGGCCTTCTTGGCCACCTGGGCACACTGCTGGCTCATGTTCAGCCAACAGTCGACCAACACCCCCAGGTCCTTTTCTGCCAGGCAGCTCTCCAGCTGCTCTGCCCCAAGCCTGTAGTGCTGCAGGGGGGTGTTGTGACCTAAGTGCAGGACCCGGCACTTGGCCTTATTGAAACTCATCCCGTTGATCTCGGCCCATCGATCCAGCCTGTCCAGATCCCTCTGTAAAGCCTCTCTACCCTCCAGCAGGTCGACACTGCCACCCAGCTTGGTGTCATCTGCGAACTTACCAAGGGTGCACTCAATCCCCTCATCCAGATCATTGATAAAGATGTTAAAGAGAACAGGTCCCAGTACCGAGCCCTGTGGGACACCACTCGTGACCGGCCGCCAACTGGATTTAACTCCATTTCTTCTCCATTCACTATTTGGAGCTAGACGCCTCATGACCGACAACAGCAAAACTCTCTACATGGCAAAGGATGGCAGTATTCCTGCTCTGTGCTGCCCTTCCCAGGCAGAATCAGCAATTTTCCTTTCTTCCATTCTGCAGCATCCATGTCCTACCCAGAGCCCAAACCCCTCGGCATAAGCACCCTGTACGGCCCACACAGCGGGGCCCCGCTCTCTGCTCAAGGTGCTAGCTACTACCAGCCTGCAAATAACAGCTGGAGGGAAGAAAGGAAAGATATATTGTTTTAACTTTTTAAATAAAATACACTGAGAACACCAGGTACCGTGCATTTGGAGTCCTCTAGGGCATAGTCTCTGCTATCTTTAATTGTCATCCAGCACTTAGATTAGGTAGATAATAAAGGGAGCAGTAATCACAAACAGACATTCTGCATGAGCAAAAATGCTCACCATGACAAAAACTGTAGCCAGATATAGATGTACGTCAGATAAATTTGAAGGATCATAACTTGCTAAAGCACTAGAGCGCACATAAATCTAGATTTATATTCATATAGATGTGTATGTGTGTATAATACAGCATCCAAATACCTATATTTACCATTTAATATAAGGGAAGTACAATGCAACATTAAAAAGGAGGGACTTGGAATAATATTTCATAATGTTCCTATGGAAAACATTCCAAATTGGAAAAACTTGCCTGAAAATTTTAGGATACTAAATGCAGAGAAATTGAGGGTATGGCCACTAAAATAAAAACAAAAAACCCTAGGAAACTCCTCGTGACTTGGTTTTGTTTCCATTTGAAAGTAATCAGCCCCAGTTTGATCTTTCCCCTTCATGACATCAAACCCTGATTAAAGGTGGTCTAGAGTTTCAGTCCCCAAACGCGGCGTTTCTGGAGAAAACGGCAGCGAGCAGAAACACAGCGATCGACACCCGGGGTCACTGGGCAAAGGGAAAAACCGACACGATGTGCACAGGCGCCACCAAGAGGTTCTTCTTCCATAGCCCAAAGATGATTCCACCCCCTGAGCAGCACCCTGCGAGCTGGAGCCACTCACACCAGGCGTTTGCTGCTGCGTTTCAGGGAGCGTTGCAAATGGAAAGCAAAAAAAAAAAAAAAAAAAACAAACAAACAAAAAGGATAAATCATTTTTTTAGGGTTCCTTTCAGATCAGGGAAGGGGGGAGGAAGATATATCTACAGCGCATGCAGTTTTTGACAACGGAGCTTTTAAATGTTGTGGTAACAGAAAACAAGACCTCTGCCCAGTTCTGGATCTGGAAAATGTTAAATTCCACCTTATCAGCCACCGAAACAGAGTCAGGAGGGATCTGTTGCTGAGCTGCCTCCCGTCAAAACCAGTGCAATCCTATTTTTTTCCTATCAAACACAACTGCAAGATTCAAATAGTAATAATACTTTGGTAGTGTGATGCTGGAATCTGTTTTTAAAGGTAAGCAGACATTTTCATAAGACTTTTTTCATCACGGGGAGAAAGCTAGTTTTGTCCCGACCACTTCCATTTTATGGGCTGAAGAGAATGAGCTAAGAAGCCAGAGCTTTCTCATTCTTCTTCAAAAGTACTAACCAAAGGGTGATTCCCCAAGCCCCAACTTTATGCTTACCAAGCCCCTGAGGTCAGCTATCCCTCACCTGCTTGGCGTGGCTACTCCCACCAGCAAGTGGCCAGTCCAGCTGGACCCCCTTCAGCAGTGAAAGCCGCATCTACCCGCTTGGGAGAGGTGGGCGCTTGGTACTGGGGAAAGGCTTGGCTGCCCCCCATGGGTGTGTGCCTTCTCTCCACAAATCTCTTCTCTCAGTGTGGCTGCTAACCCATCCCTGTCTTCCCATCTTCCACAGTGGGAAACCAACCTGTGGGCTGCCCAGGGGCTAAAAGCTCAGTTTTCTTCAGGAAGGGGAGGGAGGACTGGGATTGGGGTCTTTTTTTTTCCCAGGCAGCTCATTCTCTCACCTAATTCTCAAGACTTAAGGTGATTTAAGTACTTAAAGATTAAAGGCATTTTAACAGCTTATATTGCTTTAAGCATCTAAGGTGGCTTAAACGCTTATGCTACTTTCAGTGGTTTAAAGTGGCTTAACTTTCCATGCCACTTGATGAATTTAAGGGAGCTGAAAAGCCTATGCTCCTTTTAAAACAATAAAAATGTACCTTAAAACATCACTATATTTTAAGAGTGCCATCCTGCTTGGCTCCCCCCTCGTCGGACCAGGTCGCTCAGGACTTTATCTGGGAGGGTGCCCAAACTCTCCAGCCCCCCCCCCCCAACCTTTCCTTGGGGGGGTGTGTGTGCTCAGCACCCTTTCCTCCCAGCTGGGATGGACATGTGCCCTGACAGGCCAGGAAGGTAACTGTACCTGGGGCAGCCTGACACACGACCTGGCTGCCCAGGGGCTCCCCAGACCCACCTTTCAGAGCCAGCCCCATCCCTCCCACAAGGTGATGCAAGCAAAGCTGGGGCAGCCCAGGAAGGTAAAGCTGCAAGGTCTCCCTGACCTCAGCAGCCACCCAAGACTGCAGGGACCCACAACATCCCCCGTGAAGACGGCCCCACGATTGTCTCCTCCTCCACCCCCGTTACCCCTTGAACACACCGGCACAGACACCCAAAGCTGCTCTTCCTGCTCAGGCTTTGCTAGGCTGTTACAGTCTGAAGAACCCACAACAAGTTACTGTCGTTTAGACAATTATTCTATCACCCAATGACCCCTCTCCCACCTGGGAAGGGGAATCAGGAGAAAACAAGGAAACCCCAGGCTTGAAATATAAACAGATTTAATAGAGTAAGACTAGATAATGAATACTAGTAATACTAATGAACCAATACTGATCCTGATACCAATATAAAATACACAAGGATTATCCTCAGCCAATTCTCTCAGCAGGAAGCTGTGCACTCCCAGCAGAGGACAACTAATGTGGGGCACTGCGAGTGCTACAGCTTTGGGAGGAAGGGAAGGGCTCAGGGGTCCGGCACCAGGGCAAGAAGTTCTCAGGATTGCAGCCATCATAGAAGAGGAGCAACTCCTGAGCAAACTTTCTAATTTCTATTGAAAGTGACATTCATGGTATGAAATAATCCTGTTGGCCAGCTTGGGTCAAGTGCCCTCTTCTCACTCCTCCTCATCCCTGCACCTGGCGAGCTCAAAAACTCTGACACCTTGGAACCCACACACCATAGCTGGCTAGAAAGTAAATATTTTCACAAATTCAGACACTAGAGTCTTCTAAAAGCACGGTTTTACCAAGTGTTAGAGGAGACCTTACTGAAAAGTAAAATTACTGAAAGAGAAATTAATCCTGTGTTGCTCAAACCAGGACATAGACTTTGAGCATTTCGCATGAAAATCACGGGGCCACTGCTGCGAATGCAGGAGCTTTCCTGCCCGCAGCAGCCGCTCCGTGCGGCTCTTGCACCACCCCATGTCAGTGTTCGGGCCCTGCTAAACCACAACGACCACAAACAGCACCCCAGTCTGCAGGCCAGGAGAGCATTGCCCAAGCCTGCAGCAAGGAGCATCGCCGGCAGCCTCCCGCTCCGGCACTTTCCCAGGCCAAGGGATCAGAGCAAGGGCAGTCACGATTGCTTGGGGCTGCAGGCTCGGGCTGGTTTTGTTTACGTGATCTCAGATCGTTTCAAATTTATAGTAAATGAGTTCACCAAGAGTGATTAAAAATGGAAGTAGTAAGGTCTCATAAAGTCTTGTTTCAAATCAAAGCTTAATCCAGGAAAAACAGAGTGTTTTTCCTCCTTATTTCCTGTGGGCTGGAAACAAACAAGCAAACACTTCTGGTGAAAAAAATGAGCAGATTTCTGTTGGAAATGTCTAATCTTCCACCACAGAAAATACTATCTCTAGTCTGTTCAGATTTGGATCCTTGTTTCCACACAAAACAGCCAGCTGGGTCTGTGGAAAGCAGTGTACAGGGCTACCAGCAATTTATGGAGCAGGCAAATTGTCTTCTGATCATGCTGAGATCCACCTGAAGGGATGTCAGTCACTCCAAAAAATGAGCAGCAGTGAAAAAAGGAGAGAGAAACACAAACCAGAAGCTTGTCAATTTTACAAAGACCTGATGAATAGCCTGGCCATTCAGGGTAAGAGCAAACATGCTGGTAGGTCCCCTTCCACTGAAGAGGAGTCTGGGGACAGAGGCCAGTAGGACCAAGCACTGGGAGCTAGAAGTGACATCTGCCGCAAGTGGCAACAGCTACAGCCTCTGGCAATCCTCAGCACTTGGCAAAACGGGCCGAAAATGGGCACCATAAGTCATCGGAGGGGCTCAATGCCATGGAAGCCGACTGAGGCCAAGAGCTTACAGATTTATTGTTTAAAGGAACGCGTTGGACACAGATAATAAATGGCAAGACTATGTGGAGCTGTAAGAAATAAACTACTTTTAAGCCCTTCCACAAGTGATATTAGACATTCAGGACATTTATTTTCCAGGTATGAAACAACTTTAAGTAACAGATAAGCTAGCCTGCAGGGAGATTAGAGCAACAAAGCTGGTGAGGGGTCTGGAGCACAAGTCTTATGAGGAGAGACTGAGGGAGCCGGGGTTGTTCAGCCTGGAGAAAAGGAGGCTGAGGGGAGACCTTATTGCTCTCTACAGCTACCTGAAAGGAGGGTGCAGAGAGGCAGGGGTCGGTCTCTTCTCCCAAGTCACAGGCGACAGGACTAGAGGAAACGGCCTCAAGTTACGCCAGGAGAGGTTCAGGCTGGATATTAGGAAAAAATTTTTCACTGAAAGGGTTATCAGACATTGGAATGGGCTGCCTAGGGATGTGGTTGAGGCACCATCCCTGGAGGTGTTCAAAAGACGGGTTGATGTGGTGCTGGGAGATATGGTTTAGTGATGGTGTTGCTTTTTGTTTGTTGTGTGGGTGTTTATTTTT
>JAHREE010000245.1:19551351-19647779 GCA_033628505.1 Tringa tobata
CGTATGAGAAAGAGCCGCATGACCAATCTCATGTATTGCAAGAAAGGCTCTCTCCACAGATTAAGAATGAAGCTCTATATATCATTTGACAGAGAAGGTAACGCGCAGACAATTGGGGATATAAACTTAATGGGAAGATCTGGGGTTAGAAGAGGACAAGAAAGCCCCTTCGACACAGACAACTGAACAGCACATTATCCACACATTAGCATTTCAAGAGAAAAAGGGAATAAGGAGGGGAATCCTTTTATAATAGGTCAGTGTTTATACCTGGAAACATATTTGTAGTATAAATATCTACAACAATTGAAAAGTCTTTCTTTAAAAAAAAAAATAAATAAATCCACCACCCAAAACCTGAAACCATGACTGTGGGACATAATTGTTAAAACAACCAATAGCTTTGGCCTGGCAAATTGCACTCAGATAAGTCCTCCTAAAGCTAAACATGCCCCACAGATTCGTACAGAGCCCTGTATCCCCCTCCTAGTTATTTTACCAAATCGAATGCAGCTGTTGGACCAATTTGCCCTCCACGGGATCTATTCTTTCAAAAAAACAATGCATGTGAAATATCATTTCCTTACAGGTTTGCCTAAAATCCTCTCCAGCCTAATAAATTAAGTTTAGAAGTTTTCAGCCACAGCAGAGATCAGGTTTCAGATTAGGTCTAGGTACTTGCCTCCCCACCTCCCCTTCAAACTCCAGTTTCAGGAAAACTGTCTTCTCCCAGCAAAAAAGCCGAGCGCTGCTTAATGTGGCAAACCAGCCCTCTCTCTGTTTGCAAACAGGAGGAAAGCCTGCGAAAATATTAATTTAGAAAGGAAGGAAAAGGAGGAGGAGGGGCAAGAGGAGAAAAGAAACCCCCAAAACCTCAACCCTAAGGTTGATTCAAACTGGAATGACTTGCATGCCCTTTGTGGCTTTAGAAATGGAGCCACCTGCTGCCTCTTCTGTCAGCCCTGACAGTTTAATTAGCAATAGAGCACCTCCCTCCCCAGGTCCTCTTTATGTGCACTAATGGGAAAAAACCTCTCAATCTCTCTCCCTCTCTCCCTCATCCCACTTCCCCCCCGCCTCGCTCTATTAGCCTTGAAGATAAAAGTGAAGGAGATTGCCTACATCAATGGGGATACCAAGATCACCCCCGAAACAAAGAGCAAGACCATCTACAAGCTGAATGGGCTCACGGAAAGGGATCTGAGGAAGATCGTGCTCTGGCTCAAAGGTGGCCTCCAGTGTACCTGCGACGAGATGAATGACATCAACGTCCCCTACTTGGTGATGGGGCAAAAGCAAGCTGGGGAACTGGTGATCACCTCGCTGAAGCGGTGGCAGAAAGGGCAGCGGGCTTTCAAGCGGTTCTCCCGCAGCATCCGCAAACTGCAGTGTTAGTGGCTTCGGCTCTGGCCACCTCCAGCAGCCGCCTCTGTCCCGAGCTCTCCGGGCCTCCTGCACCTTCTTGCTTCGGCCCCTCTGAGCCTCGAGATGCCACGGGCACGAGACACGGTGACCGCTCTCCGAGAGGAGAGGGAGCCCTCCGTTTTTGTACATAGGTTAAAATGTAATAAAAAAAAAAAATCATGACTATTTTTGGGAAGTATTAAAGTATCTCGCTTAAAGCTTCTTTTTTTTTTTTTTTTAAAGGTTGCAAATGTGACTTTGGTCTGAGGTTTTTCCCTCTTCATTTTGGTAATGCTGGTTCATTTATATTGCTGCTTCTCTGTATACATGCATGTTTGTTGTGCAAAAGTAGGAGATGCAGAGGAAGACAGCCACGCGTGCGACTGGCCTGTCACAGTGGGTACGACTCTTTCACCAAGGTGAAATGGCTTCCCATCTATATTAACGCTATAAAGGTCATGTTACGACTCTTGCATGTGATACATAGGCACCAGTAAGAGCATATTAACCATTCTCACATTTTATTTTCCACAAGTCTGAGCCCTTCTCTTGCAGAAAAAATGAACAAGTTTTGGAGCCGGTTGATCTGAATGCAAGTTTTTTGTTACTTTGCAAATTAAACCATCTATAGCTGTAATATACCTAGTGGTTAACCTGAAAGAGTTGTAAAATATTGCTTTAATTAACCTTGTAAATACTCCAGATAAATGTTATATTCTTGTATATAAACTTTACATCATAGTTTACCCATTGTCTTGGTCTGTATTCACTTTAATCTGTTTTGGGAGAACTGGGAGAAAGCTGTCCAACCGGGCTTTGTCATGGCAAAGCAAAACTTGGCCTTCCACCCCTGGTGGCCAGCAGAGAAGCACAAGGAAGCAACTAGTGCTGCAATCAGAAAAAACATAGTGGAGCTCACTTCCCCAAAGATGAGCCCACAAGACATGGGACTGAGGTTCAGTCAACTCATTTTAACATGTGTCTGTTGAGCTTTTCAAGGCGAAGTTTTCTGTGGCTCCCTTGTTCGACCGCCTGCATTTTCATCTCATCTCAGAAGACTCTGCTTTTTGCTGATGTGGAATGGCAGTGAGGCCATTTGTTTAAATATCAAATCCATTTATCCATTTCTTACAGTTGAAAAAGACATCTAAGGAGTGCAAAGGTAGACAGAAAAGCCTCATTTGCAACTAGCAATTCAGAATAATGGTAGAGCAAGGCATGTTTTGTGTGTATGTACACTCACTATTCTCGCTGAGAAAGAAAATAAAACCTACCTAATAGTGTAACTAGAGGAATGGTTTTCAGCATTTTTCTTACAAATGTTTTCTGATGAAGAGCATTACATGCTAGAATCTTATTGTATTCATCCAGAAAAAAGAATCTTGCTTCCCAGCGCTGTCACACATAAAACATTCCTCTTAGCTTCACTGAGAGGATGAACAGTCCAGTATTCCCAAGGACAACATTTTATGCTAACCATTCACAGACTGAATGCAAGTCCAACATTAGATTATTTTTTTAAGTAAAAAAATCATATTAATTATATCATATAGTTAGTGTGATGTTTTTCCCAACATCAGGATAAAAAAAAAAAAAAAGAGATAAAATCTTAAGATCCAATGTGTTAAATTTGTCCTATAAAAATAATTATTTGCCCTCTCACAGTCTTAATGCACTCACAACAACAGTAGGACTCTCAATGAGAAAAGAAAAAAATAATCAGTCCTCCCAAATATCCTCAAAATAATAAATAATAATAATGAACAACAACCAAACAAAAAGCCCCCTTCCAAACTGGCTTTTTAATGTCACTAAAACTTTTCTTCAGAACCGTCCTGGCTTCCCAGGAAACAGATCTGATATTTTCATGCTATGGTGTAATTATTTTAATACCAGCACTATGTCCCTCACTTTATAGAGCCATCAGCATCCAGATGTCACATCGCTCTACCCACCTCACTCAGCAGAGAATGTAATAGCTGTCCCTAAACAGCCTCGGTTTTAGAGCAAACGAGCTCACAGATAAGGAGGAGTGGGCTGAAGGTGAACTGCAGAAAATGGGCTTGTGCTGCCTGGTGGAGGAAAGCACTTCGAAGAGGCAGTCGTTGCAGTGCAGTCTCTGGGGACCAAAAATGAACAGCCAGGACCGCTCCACTCAGCCTGCCTTACAGATACTAGGTCCTCCTACAGCAACCATAAAATTATCTTAATTGGGCTGCTCTAGAAGGCAGCAGCACTGATGCTGATGAGGACAGACAGGTCACAAGTTACTCGCTCAGGGGTCATGTTAAGGCCAAGACTACAGAATAAGTTTTTGCCAAATCACTTAGATGTATGAAGACACAGTACCAATGACCAACATCACTCTGTCTGGAAAAAAAAACAAAACAACCAAACCCAAACATTCCCCTTGCTCCATCACAAAATATACACTGTTACCCCAGCAAAATCCTGTTCCAGTCAGGATAGATTCAGGAAAAAAAGAAGAAAGTAGACTGGCAAACATTCAATTTTACTAGAATAATCTGTGTCCTGGATTAAGAACATCCTGCCGTACAGCATACCCCTACCGACAAAGCCTTCTGCATGTACCCCTGGCCTGAACCACTGGGACTTTTCCACCCTCAGGGTGGATTGGCAGAGGCAGGATTACCTTTCAGATAATCAGGATTTAGGCAAATGTGAAGAGTAATGAGACTCACGTTTTCCCAGTTTAGTTCCATCACCTTTTTCTAACAGCATCATATTAAAAGGTGGGTCATATCCAGCTCACCAGGGAGAAGGAGTATCTGTTTCCAGTGGTGTACAAGCCAGACATTAAAAAGTATTCAACGGAAAATTAGGATTCTAAAATAACAGCCTGAGGAAACTTCATCTCCCAGATGCTGGCAAAGAAGTAAACACATACATTTTTCACATTGTTATACTTATTCTTACTTGCTCAACAATAACTGAAAATCCTTGACTGTGCCAGGCAAACAGTGAACCAAACGTACCAAAAATGAACTGAGCCTGTTACTTCTGATCAGTGTGTCACACATACTTCAGAGTAACTTTATTACCTGGTATGGTATGGTTCAGTTCTAGCAGAATATTTTTTTTGCAGCTGATGAAAAAGGCAACCCACTGTTGCATTTTTCAGACACTTTTTGTCTTCTTCTAATTAAAACAACATTGTTAGGCAGCCAATTATGTGGCTCCCATTGTATTTGCTTTCATAAAAAACTATAAAAGCAGTTGACTACAATGGATTAGTTTAAGAACAATAATAATGATACTTGACATTTATACAGAAGTTTCCATTTAAGTTTCTCAGACTGCCTTCACAAAAATAGGCATTAATATCCCTATTTTGCAGATCAGGAAAATGAGGCACAGTGAAATAACTCATTCAAAACCACCCAGCAAGTCCTTTACAGTCATGAAAAGCAGCATATTTTTCAACTCCACGTTTTATGCTCTAATCACTAGACCACAGCAATCAGAATGGTGTGTAATCAAGGCGGCACTTTGATTATAATTTGAAAGCATAATAGCAACCAAGGCTCCCTCCAACAACTTTTTTCCCCCCGCAATGTGTAAAAAAAAAAAAAAAAAAAAAGACTGCCCAAATTAAAATTTAAAACCCATCAGCAATATTCCTCAGTCTTTTTTCTTCCTTATCGTTCTTTCTATCCTTTAATTACTTCTTAATCCTTTCCTTTCTCCCTCACTTCTCATTCACTTCAGTCACCCACAGAGAAGCCACTCAGCCCCTCTCATACAGAGACTTTCGCCCTTGGTATGGTTTATTAAAGAACTCATGCAGTATAACTACACACAAGCCACAAAAATCCTAATGACCAGCTTAAGACATAAAAAGACCCATGCGGGAAATTCAGTGAGAGGCATTTAAATTTAATTAATGGTTTTCTGCGAGGACAGGAGGACAGTTAGATGCCACAAGGAGCACTGCAGACACATGCTGGTTGCCTCAGGCATGGCCACTATTTCTATCCTGCAGCAGGAGAACATAAGGTTAGTTAAAGAATATAGTGAGTATGAAGAACACACAGATAAAGCACACCTTCCCTTGCACGGCCAGGTCTCACGCACATCTCAGCCTCATTGTTATAACCCTACTGGGAACCTCTCTCAACCATCTGCCAGAGGTCTCACTACCTCTCTTCAGCCATCAAGGGCACCAGCCAAGAACAGAGCCACCATGACTCAAGAATGGACCGTCTCAGTGTCCCCCAGGTGCCTGCTTGGGGAATGAGTGACCCCTATGCAGCCGGTAGGGCAGCCCCACTTTTGTTGCTTCTGCGGCCAGCTGCCATCCTCACCAAAGCCCTGTGAGCCCAGTTGGCAATGCCAGAGGAACGGCGATGGATTGATTGCTACCAGAGCAGTGGGCGGCCTTCCTTCAGTCAAGCAGCCCAGGATTTTGTTGTTGGAGCCAGAAGTTCTTATTTCTGGGCTTCAGAGACCTGCCTGTATGATTTATCTAGAAGTTGCTTTCTTATCAGCAGATGTAGATTCAGTACAGCCTGACTGTCTGATGAAACAACCACAGGAATGGATCTTGTTTGCCTCTGTACAAAGAGGAGAGTGCAAGATACTCACATCACAGGAATCCAAGACCCCAAGCTGTCTTACAAACATAAATTAGCCGACGCTATATCCTTTTGGGGTGAATTTAATAGGGTAACATTTTCCAAATGCATCAACCCCCTTCAGGGTGAGTCGTGGGCTCCTAAATCACCTAGATGCCTTGGAAAATATTAGCCACTATCCCCCAGCAGAGTTAAAGCCAGTTGGCCGAGGTCAGGCAGCAAGCCTGTCACCCAGCCAGGAGGAACACCTCAGCAATCAGCCAGCCAGCCCATCGCTCTCTCAACTGATCAAAATAACCAACACAGAAAGCTGCACTGCGAAGCAGCTGATGGAGCAAACTTCAAAACCAATTACTGCAGACACAGAGAAGCTGTCCGGCCAGAAAGACCAGCGCAAGTTAGGAGGCATGCTCAATGTCTCACAGAACAGACACAAGAAAGAGCATATACAACTTCTGAGACCCACGATGAGGCAATACTATTAACGCAACTCTTTCAAGACCCAAACAATGCAGAACATCCTTTTGGAGTAATTTTCAATCCACAAAGATGATGCTAAAATCATAGAGTATCTTCTCTTTGGACACTACAGGTTACCGTTAGAATCACAGCCCAAACTAGCAGCAACTTGCTGACTTAGGAGTGATCTGAAAGAGTATCAGAAATGCTAATTGAAGCACACTTTCAACTTTCCAGGTCTTTGTTTTCAGAGCTTAACCCTGGCAGTCTTCATTAGACATTAAACTTTCCATATGGAGCCACTACTGAAGAACAATTTACGAGTGTTCCATTGATACCTGCTTTTATCAGGCACAAGATAACTAATCCTTCCCTGGCAATTTCCCTGCATTGTTAGTTTGCTTGAAATCCCTAACATTGTCTAATTGCCTTTTTTGTTATGTGAATCTCCAGCCACGCACAATAGTGAACCCTGGCTGCTTACACACTGAGACAGGTGCTTTAGTGGCTGCAGGGCTCACATCATTAAGCACACACAGAGCTATTAATCATTTCAGTTTACTCTGAGGCACAAACCTGAATTAAGTCAGACCACTTTCCTAAGCAAAACAATAGCTTAATTGTAATAGGCAAGGCAAAAGAGTTTTCAGAGGTAGAGTTTCAGAAACTAGAGCAACTCCCCCTCAAAAAATAATCAGGCAAGACAAGAAAACTCACTGTAATTTAAGAAATGGGAGAGGGAAAGGGGGCAGGGGTGGGAAGGGAAGGGGCAAACTTTTCTTTTCTTCCTTTGTTGAAAATTATTTTGAAGATAATCTTATAGCCTCACACAGCCCCTTCGTTTTCTTCAGATGCTGGATTCTTCAGTATGGGAAAAAAATTCAGAACTCTTATGTACATTCTGTGAACTATAACACTAATCATCTCAGTGATATGAATGGTGGGGTTTTTTTTCTACACAATGGGGATTTTTAAATAGAGCACAGGTTTTCAAAAGAATCTATGAAACTAAAGCATAAGCTCAATTTCCAAAATATTCCTAGGTTTTGATTTTTAAGTAACTTCTACAACAAAAGGATGAAAAATTAACTTCATTGGAAGCAACAGAAGAAGGCGTATTTTAAATTCTGTTAGACGCTTACAGATACTTATCAGTTGCTTGAAGTACCCACATATATTTAAACATTTGGCTGCAATACATATATCTTTAGAGAGTTTGATGTACCTGGAGCCCAGGAATTTTGGAAAAGGGATCTAGACTGTTGAAAATATTAACAGGTAGCAGTATCATAATTTGTCCCACACATGTGAAGTGTTAAAATTGTCTTAACCCTTTTGCTCCACCATTTGACTAGAATATATGACTTACTGGAAGAGCTCGAATTCTAAAACTAGCTCTACCTTCACAAGAAAATGCCGCATGGAAATTAGTTCCTCGATCCAAAACTGAGCTTTAAAAATCTTGCTGGAAGGATTAGCTTCCTTCTCAACTTGGTACTACTACATTAAGTAGATGAGTAAGAAAAGATTTATTTGAAACACTGCTTTCTACAACAAAATAGAGCAGGAAAATACACTGTTAAGATTTGCCCGGCAACTGCTGCAACTAACTAGCACGTAACAGGAAGGAGCAATATAAAAGTCAGCAATACAGTTACATATATATATAGTTATAGTTAATAAAAGGTCTATTATTTCATAAGATTTCTCAAAATGGAAGATGGAAGACACACTGCATGTTCTGCCTTATGAAACTCAAAAGGATCATTAGAGACACCTAGAACATGGATTACAACATAGTTCATCTCCTATCAGAGTACAGTGCCACAACCTAGCTTAGGGTGAAGTTCACCTAACAATAACTACACTTAATGTGTGCATATTGTATCTAAATGTGAGCTGCTCCATGGAGGCTCCATTTTGTTGGCCACCCAGCTGTTTGCTCCCACCACCTTCCTCAAGGCAGAGGTGCCAATCACACAAGGCAAATGGTGTGTCAGCTCAGCTATTTTACTCAACCCCAAATCAGCCCCGAGTAAGAACAGCTAAATACAGTGAGTGGTTTGTGGAGAGTTCAGCAGCTGAGCAGAAGACCCACCTAGTCTCATGGCTGCACCACCTGATGCATAGGGAGGGGATGACGCACGTGGCAAGGTAGCTCACACAAACTGCATCCTAAAAACAGGCCCTCAGCCCAGATATTTGCAAAGAAGCAGGTATGTTACAGCAGGCTCAGTCTCAATTTGCAGCTGTGGCTTGCCCAGCACCAAGTAGAGTTGCTGGGATGGTGATGCTACGAAGAGCTTGCAGTATCAACTTTGTCTCTGCGTAGCCTGGCCCTGCAGCACATGAAAGGGTCCCCTGGGGATCTGCCCCTCATAGCAGGCAAGGAGCAAGGGTTGGTGTGCTGCTCCTGCTCTGTGAGCTCCCACAGGGCAGGAGAGCAGCAGGCTGGACCCCTTCAGATGGCAGCCTCATGACCATCTGCAGGACAGGGCTTAGTACGCTTGTATCTTAGATGAGAAAAAGACACCTTTTCAGCCTTACAGTAAGTACCCGGGGCCCAGGTTTGCTGTATTAGCCAGCTGGGCTCTCCTCCTGCTTGCCTGTCTCCCACACTCATTCTATCTTTGATCCTCTCAAGGAGAAAAAGGATCTAGAAGAGCTTGTGGAAAACTTTACACACAGCAGCACTCGAGAAAGAGATAAGAAGAAGGTGCTGGTGAATAATGCGATGGCATAATCTACTTCAGTGGAAGATTCTCAACTGGCTGATGTATTCCATTTCTGACACACTACTGAAAGGATGGTGCAGAAACAGAGCTTTAAAAAAGCAAAGAGGACAAGATTTCCCAGGGAATTTGGTACCAACACACATTCTAGGTAGACTTTATGAAGTGTGAAATGATGGCATAGAGCTGGTCTTAAGGAAAACAGCAGTAAAAGTCCATCTACATTAATAGAAGCAGAGTAAATCCAGTATTGACTACTTTTGAAAAGTCTGACTTCTTAACAGTATTTTCTAAATGCCATGCTATATATAAATTACGGACATGAACAATTCAGAACAGCCACTCCTGCTCAAACTCCAATTAGAAGCACTTTGAATAAATTTAATGGAGCCCTACTGAAGCCATTGCTCTAAAATGGTATTAATGCTATAGCTGACTAAGTCTGAATAAAACATACACTGGTATATAAATGCAACAGCAGAAGCTATCTGGAAGCAAAGAACAGCAACCCTGACTGTCACTGGTTCAGCACATAAAGAGGTGGACAAGTGACTGTGGTGCCGATGAAGTCATTCTCACCATATAGCATCAGGCAACTGGCTGAATGCAAAGCTGCCTGAGGTTCAGCAAAGTCAGCCTGGTGACATGTGGAGCAGATGCTGAAAGTCTGACAGCTGGAAATGTTGGAAGCACTTGTCATCAGGAGGTGGCAGGAAGCTTATGTCAGCTGGAAAAGAGCCTGGATGCTTGTTGCTAGGGCAGCAGAGAGGGTTTTGACAGATAAAAGTGTTGGTGAGCGACTACTAGAGATAAGAGAGCAGATCCCTGGGAAGGCAGAGGAGGGCTTGCTCTTCAAGTTTATCTTTAGAGATAGGGATACAACAGGTCACAGCGAACCCCCAGTTTAGGACAGGGGCTTGCATAGTCCTCAAGTCATCTGCTGCTAGCTTAACCCCAGAAGGGATACGTTAGTCAGACATTTCATGCTTATTCTCCAGTTATGGTATAAATGCTACAGCTAGCAGGGAGGTTGCAGATGGGGAGGAAAGCAAGGGTTGGGGAGAAGAAAATATTCATCTTTGGGAAGAGTTAGATTTCCTAGACTCGACCTTGAGAACCTGAATGACCAAAGCTTGCAGATGCTTAGGTCTGTGCCTGGGAAAGCGCCTTCTTTTTGTATTTTAGTTTCCTCTGGGGGCATTCAGAGTAAAGCAGCAAAGACACAGCAGATGTGTCTTTGAGTCAGTCTTATTTGGTCTGGAAAAAAAATACCAGGGAGAAAAAACAAAGTTTCTTAACTGAGATTGCTAAAATGTAAGTATGTTAAAAAACAGGAAGAAAACCCGAGGTTAATGAAAAACGTGTAGTCTTCAGAAAGACTGAAAAAATAAGACCTTGTTAGTACCTGGTTTTACTCCAGAGCCAGTAAAAATACTGGAAAACAATAAAAACCAGAAAGTCTTTTGCAAGTCTTTTTTTCAAACAAGTTACCCCAAATGTACAATATTGCTAAGAGATTTTCCAGAGTGAGAACTTCCTCAAAAAATGTTATAAAAGTTACAGTATTGATAGCAGTTTCAGATAAATGGAAAACCCAAAGTCTTCATCAATTTTCACACTATGAAAAGTTCCTTTAACCAAGTACAGCTGGCTGAACTTTTTTTCATTAAATGGTTTATTGGTTTGGATGACACAAATAAATTGTGGAAATTCACCTACTGCTGTTTCTTTTTTATTTCCAAGGTTGGGAGTGGACATTTCTGAAATTAAATATTCCAGTTTCGGTAGCAGACTTGCACAGTCACTGGCATCATCTATACCCACTCATGCACAGTCAAACAGATACATAAGAAAGATGGCAAACACTCGCCTAGTGTTACTCGCTGTGTAAGATCAGGTTTAAATCTGTCCTCTCCTCCCCTCTGTGCTCCATGTTGCAGTTCAGATCAGGAGCTCAACTAGTAACCAGAGATTTTGGTAGCCACACTCTTGAATGGGGAATATGCTAGGTGTTTCAACTTTAGCTACTGAAGCTTTTCCAAATTGCATAAAATTATAGAATAAATCAGATAGAGAAAGAATAAATTTATGGCCTGATGACTAAGTTACTCATTTTGCACAGCAGTGGGAGAATATGAGGTAGAGGGGTCAGAGTCCATCTCTGATCCTCAGCCTCTCTCTTGTCCCTGTAGATGTGTGCCGTGGCCCCCACATCAAACTCACGAACAGACAAGATCCAGCACAAGAAATCAGACCCATGAGTTCAGATTTTGCTTGCTTGATCCATTGGGGTTATTTTTTAATCTAGACATCCTAGGAAATAAACAGAGCTCCATCCCAGAATACATTTCCAGTGTTGAGACCTTTTATCTGAGTGTTAGGCGAACCTTACTAGAAGCTTGAAGCAGCTTGGAGTCTTGAATTTAAGTTGTTAACATCCCAGGTAAATTGCCCTACTCATTCAACCAGTGGATAAAACGGGTGAGCTGGGACTACTTCCCTCTTATGTTTATGATCCAGTCCTTTCCTTTTATTAAATGTACCTGAAAACCAAATGAAACAGTTTGCCAGGTGTTAAAAAATGTTTCTATAACCTCAAATCATTTCTCGTTGCTGTGCTGACAATTCTAAAGAAATGAAGTTTCCATTCAGTCCATAACATTTTTTTTTCAGTTCAGCTGCCAAAATACTTTAAACCCAGCAACTATTTGCACAGCCCTATAAATTAGGTTTACTAAAGGAAACAATTAGCAAGCCTGTAGCCTACAGGAATTTCAATTGGTGCTGCTACAGCACATTGTTTAAGTAATTAGAAAATTATTCCAACTATTGTAAGTATTTGCAACACAAATGTGGAGCACATAGATGCTGTCCTATTAATAATGGGAGCTATAAAAAGATTGAAAAGCTAGTCTGCAGAGGAGGTCACATGCTTATTAGTCTAACCAGCTTTTCATTGTCACCAAATAGCAATATTAAAATAAAATAGGACCGTACAGGGAAATGTGCTCCTGCACTCCTAAATTTGTGAGAAATCAAAAGATACAGATGCGTCATGTACTCCATTAAACAGATAAGCATCTGAAAAAAGACACGAATATAATAATTAGTGAAGCTAAGGTGTACCATGGGACTAGAATTTTGTATGAAACACTGAGCAGAGCTATAAAATCAGCAGCAAGATGTCATGAAACCAAAATGTGTTTCCAAATGAGTGTCTATTTCCAAATGGAAACAATGTCAATCATAAACATTAATCTTGTGGAAACTAATTTAACAGCAAAACTCAGCAGAGATGCTCAAACCACAATTTAATACACTCTACAATCCTGAAATGCAATTAATCTCGTTAAGGTGGTAATACTTCCAAGTTATAATTTCAATTGCAGCCTTAAAAAACTCTGCACCTCAGATTTAGCTATTAAGCTTTAGAGATGGGCTAGCAGCCAGATGTTTATAAACTCTTTTCAGGTTACAATTTAGTTACGGTTACAGGGTTAGACAATGTCCTCTCATTTAGCCCTTCAACTGACTAGCTTAACCATTATTTGCCACTACACTAGGCATATGCACCCTGCTGGCTGCTACTCTCCAATGCCAAGTCATCTATTTCCCTGCTACTGCTAGGCTGAGCCTGCTCCATTCATCCCCGAGACAGCCTCCTTTCAGGGGAGCATTACAGGCTCAACAGACCTCTTTGTTGGAGTTCTATTTACACCACCATTTTTTGTTACTCAGATTGTGAAAGGAAACAACAGGAGATGGAGAGGAGACGGACTGCTAACACAGTGGACCAGAAGTCATCAACCTTGGCTCTTTGAAGCCATACGCACAGTAAATACGGAAACTATAACAACATGTGAAATAACCTGGTGGTCTAAATGCAATTCCCAATAGACGCGTGGATCTATATCTACAAAAGTCAGCATCATAATCAGCAATAACTGGCAACCTTCCTCATTATTTACAAAGAGCAGCAGTGTAATTATTCACCCGGCTCCCATTGATTATAATGGGATTTGGCTGGATAAATCCCCATGTAACTCTTTGAAAATTTGGGAGCTTTGGAGCAGTCGCTGCTCAGAGGTGCAAAACCAAACACACATTCAGATGGAACGCGCTCCCTTCCGAACACAGCTAAAATGCAGCAGCAAGCACTGACTCCATGGCTGCTGCCTCAGAGCTGTTGTGAGACACAAACCACCTCCCTGCAGCAGGACAGCACAATGACCGTGTGCCTCCCGGGCACCGGCGCGCTGGGGCACATGCTGGACTTTGAAGATGTGTTTAATTCCCTTTTGACTTCGACAAGACTAAAGCTCGTACACGACTGCTTCGTGGCACGGATTTCAGCATGTGACCCAGACTGCAAGGCATATGCCAAGGGTCTGGAGACCTCGCAGTGGCTTCAGTTGTCAGGTTTTAGCTGGGGAGGCTGCTTTGCATAGGTGCCATGGCTGGTCAGCAGCTGCCTCCCCGGTACCCCACTGGTGTGCTCCTTGCCCACACCACAAAGGCTTTCACAGCCACATCGCTTCACTCCCGCGAGTCCCACCTTCAGTGGGAGCCACACTCTGCATTTCAGTGCCCGACAGCAAGACCAAGACTTTAGATGCTGAGGTGAAAGACACAGTACGTTAAACCACAAGCTGAGCAGGCATAAAGGGCTTGGGTTCAGTGAACTGCATGCCATTCAGGCTTCCTACATGGGAGAGCAGCTCCAGCAAGGATACATGTGTATCGCTCATTTCTGGATATACCTGGTACTCTGGAATACACCCATTACCCCCCAGTTGCGTTATCTTCTTTACTTAGTGAAGCACCCCATCACCCAGCTCCAGCTTCCTCTCCAGTTCTCCACTGTCCTGCTACTCTTTTCTGAGCTTTTCTGAAAGGCAGCCCCATGCTGCTTTGGTTCCCAGATTGTAACTTTGCAAGTGCATAGCACTCCGCTCTCATGCTGTCCATTAGCCTTTCCTGCACTCTACACTACTATATTCCGAAGCAGCAATGCCTTAGGCAACATAAACACCACTGGAGACAAAAGTAATGTTGCTTGTATATGACAATTCTTTCCCATTTCTACAGTGGGACGGATGCCAGACAGCGATGTTGTTCTGCAAGTCACATGTGTTGCCTCTACCATGAGTTCATTGCTAGCCTTTCAAAACATTTTATTTGCACTCAAATTCTGAAGTCCTGGGTTGTCAGGTTTTAGTTGGGGAGGCTGCTTTGCATAGGTGCTGTGGCTGGTCAGCAGCTGCCTCCCCGGTACACCACGGGCTGCTGTGCTCCTTGCCCACACCACAAAGGCTTGACCATATGAGACCATAAAGGTCTCACTATTTTCATTTTATGAAATGTGCATTTTTATACTTCCTTTTTCAGAAAAACAACAACAAAAACACCCAGAAAAAAAAGAATCCTAATAGCTAAAAAATTTAAACTGACTAAGACAAATTGTATTGTTATTGCAGACAATTTTCTATTCCTACACCAGTCACATCACTGGGGGGAACACAGGGATTGGGTCTTGAATTTTTATTATTTGAAGTAAAGCGGTTTGCCTCACTAACTTTTGCAGATATGAGGAGAAACACAATTTCATGTCCTGCTTTATGACAAATTAACTTACTATTTCTCCCTTGTCTGGTGTGCTTTGCTGCTTTTTAAGAGCAGCTCCTTCACAAAATAAAAATGTTCATCTTTTATCTGACAATATCCAGAGGTTGGACATAAAATAGACAATGCACAGAGCACAGGGTGTACATGCATGTTTCAGTGCATAGAAATTTGCACTTTTTATTTTAACCAGTGCAAATGACAACTAAAAGCAATAGCTTTTCCACTTTTCAACATTTTTGCATTTTACAGGGCAGTTAGAAAAACAAAATTTTATTGCCTGTATAGGGGAACAATTTTTCAGCAATTTAAGCTCATAGTGAAACCAGCTGATGTCCATCTTGCTGTATGCATATTGTTTTATTCTTTGATCATAAACGTACCCAATAAGTATTTTTATGTTATTTTACTTTCTTGGTAAATTGCATGCATCATGAGATATAAAAAAGCATACTAGTTACTATTATTTTCCTAATGGGTTTTCCTTTCCAGTACAGTACTGTATTGTAGTTATCACATTGAGAATTTGCCAAAATTATCTGACAGACCTGCTCTGGAGCTTCAGCAGTTCTGACATTCCCACAAAAGTTCCAAGAAGAAAAAAAATCCATTATTTTTTGCTTCCCAGGAGTCCCAGAATCCAGCCTAGTCAGCCAGAAAGAGTTGTTTCCTCCTAAGGCCAAAGCAAGCCTTTTAAGTATATCGAGTTTACGAAAACATAGACAGATTTAGTAAAGAGGTCTTCAGGGGGGGATCTCAAAGAATAAAATTTAAATATTTGTTGTGTTCTGTTGAACAGTGGGGTAAAGCTAATGACTGACAGGGCTGCCTGGCTGTCAAGAGATTGAGATGGAAAAACCGGGCCCCAAATGTTAATTGCACATGTCATTTACATCGCTATGATTCAGTTTACACTATCTTGCACAGCTCCTTGGCTTTGATTAGATTTCTGCCAAGTGCTCTGAGACTCGTTTGATAAGTGTTATAAAGGTACAGTATGTGCGTACTGACCGTGAGCACTATTTTTATGCAGAAACGTTCATCTAATAACTAGTCTCATTTTGGCTGCTTATTAAAACACAAAACAAAGAAAGGGGAAAAAATAGGATAAAAACATATACGATTTTTCCCTTGAATATTTCTGCTTTGTCAGAGGTAAATGCACTTGTGTCTTCCAACTTTTGCTAAAAGAGATCCTGCTGTTGCATTTTAAAGAGCACTTGGAAATATAAAGCTACTACTTTTATAACAGAACAAATTTTAGGTATTTAAGCTCATTGTGAAGGTTTTGTAGCATGTTCTGTGTTAAATGGCCAGGATGGAAAGTAAAACCTGTATAAAATTATGACATGCAATCCACTGTATTATTTTTGTAAATAGCAGGGTGTAACAATAGCAGGTGGCAATTGGATTGCCACCGTACCTGAACGGCATCTGGTTGCAAACCCCAGCAGCCCCAAGCTGCTCCATACTGCTGCAGAGCTAGGCCAGGCCACCCTTGGGTTACTGCAGGACATGACACACAAGGAGCGTCAGCCCCTGCTTCCCTTCATGGCAGGACTGATGTCTGCTACGTGTGAGCAAGTACCAACCATCTCCTGGTATGTCTCCCTCTGTACAACAGAGGTGTGCTAAAACCTCCTCTCACGCCATACAAAAAGAGAAAGACCATATACAGAAGCAAAGGACCACGTACAAACCCTTAGCACCCATGCCACTTAGGAATGAAGCACTTCATGGCCACTGAGGACTGTACAGGTGGCTGCCTCTTCAGAATCATAGCAGCATACAATGGTTTGGGTTTGAAGGGACCTTAAAGATCATCAAGTTCCAAGCCCCCTGCCATGCGACACCTTCCCCTAGACCAGGTTGGTCAAAGTTCCATCCAGCCTGGCCTTGAACACTTCCAAGGATGGGGTAGACACAGGTTCTCTGAGCAACCTGTTCCAGTGTCTCATCACCCTCAATAGTGAATAATTTCTTCCTAATAGCTAAACTAAATCTCCCCTCTTCCAATTTAAAACTATTACCCCTTGTCCTATCACCATACTGCCTGGTAAAGAGTCCCTCCCCATTTTTCCTGTAGGCCCCTTTAGGCACTGGAAGGCCACTATAAGGTCTCCCTGGAGCCTTCTCTTCTTCAGGCTGAACAACCCCGACTCTCTCAGCCTGTCTTCATAGGAGAGGTGCTCCAGCCCTCTGATCACCTTCGTGGTCCTCCTCTGGACTCACTCCAACAGGTCCATGTCCTCAATAATAGACTCAGAAAAGGTCAGGAGACCACAGACCACCTCCATTTTGGTGTCTCGTGCATAAGATAACAAAATTAAGTAATTATCTGGCACCAACAATGATAAAGTTCGATCAGCTGCCACCTTGGGAGGCTTTGAGCAGCCTGCTCAAGCGATCTCAATCAGGCCACTTCCCTACAACCATTACTCAGGCACACGAAGCAAATGCAACAAGGAGAATATTTAATAAAGACAGACGCGTATGTCCTCTCTTGTGTTTAAAAACGGGTAGTTGAGTTGGGAGAGGCCAACAACAACAGTCTGGGCTGCAGACACCCAGGCCAGCACTGGGGCAGAGGGAGCAAGGTGCTGCCCTGTCTCCCCCAAGGCAAGCCCGGAGCAGCACTACCCCTCAGCCCCCAACTGTCGACAGCGATGCCACTAAACCTCAGAGGGAGGGAAAAAAAAAAAACCAACCCAGATGTTTTGTATAACGCTTCCGTGACTCGGGCTGGGGAAGCGAGAACGTGCGGGCAAACACCCTCCCACCCCAGCACCGGCATCTTGGGGCTCTGCGCATCCCCCTACTGCACCACTGCCAAATGGCCGCCTGCCAACGCTGCTGCTGAGGGGGCCCCCGGTGGAGGCACCTTCCCTGCCAGTCCTGGAGGCACAGCAGCGGGGCCGGAGGGAGGAGAAGGAGGGAAGAGGGCGGCTGGATGTTTTGGGGGGCTGTGGTGAGGGGTGCCCGGCTGCAGCCCTGTGTGTGTCTGTATACACGGAGAGGTGGCGCTGGCCGTGCAGTGAGGAGCTGCATTTTCAGCCCTGTTGCCCCACAGGCTCCCCCGCAGGGAGCAGGGACCTTGGAGGAGGCCTAGGCCTCCATAGGAAGAGGCAGAGAGAAACCCACACCTCTAAACCTAAATCCAGTGTTCCTGCCCCAAAATCCAGCCCGCTGGTTTGGTATCGCCTGCCTCTCCAGGCCCCCAACCCCTCCACCAGCCTGCTCCTGGGGAGCAAGGCTGTCAGGCCCTCCTTCCCTTCTAACACCTTTTTCCTTCCCCCTTGGAAAATGGGGCCATGGAGACATTTTAAAGCTCTCCCCGCCCTCCTACAGCCTCTGCAGGATTTTACAGCAGCTGGCACAGGGTGAGACAGTAGCTCTCTACACAGCTTTATGCATTAATCGTAATTACTCTTCATTAGGAGTGCAGTAGTATGGAAAAAGCCCAGGCACAATTTTTGCGTGCTTAGTGGCTAAAGCATAAGTAAGAATACATGGGCCTTTCCCTCACAATCTTGCCATCTACTTTAAAACAAGACAATAGGCGCTGGAAAATCAGTACAAAACTGCAATAAAGATGAGATCAATGATAATGATAAATGTATTTAGAAAAATTACTGCTTTTTCAAGATTTAAAAAAAAAACCAAAACACAAACCACAACAAAGCTCAGTCATCTGAGGAAATTAAAGCACACATCAGGACATCTGTTTGTCTGCTCTGAAGCTTGTATTTCACCCGCGTATAAATAAACTAGGATTTACCTGAACTGTGACCAGAAAATGCTGCTTCCACTCACATAAAAGCTCCCCTTTTAAGCCAGCATTATTTTCTTGTCCTGTTCCACACAGTTCTTGGTGGATAACATTAGTTTACACCTCATTAACAAGTACTTTTTACTCAGCAGCCAGAAGAGAGGCCCTGACTGAACAAATGGTATCTAGCCTTTATCCCTGTCTGTTGCCCATAGATGCTATGTTTAGACAGGCCTTTCTCCACTTATAGCAAACACTTTCTTGCCAGATCCCTGTTTGCAACTACTGAGGGGACACTGGCAAGGGCAAGTTCAAGACTATGGCCATACATTCACCGATCATCCAGTATACACTGATGTTGCAGTCCTTAGCTGGATCTGAAACCTTTAATTGTGCTTTTCCTGGGGGCCAAATGAAATTTTGACACCTTAGTCTGTCTACACATTAAAACAGGTCTCTGCTGTCCTCTCCCTGTTGCCAGCACCCACAACAGTCTCCCTTGCTCCCATGCCACGCAGCAGCCCCCTATGCTGTCCAGTCTATCCATGCTTCTTGGCCAGGGTTCCTTGGAGTTCCTACACCCACAGCACTACGCTCTTGCGTAGTATTTGTCTCTACCTATTGTATTTCTCCACGTATACGCTAATGTTGTTTTTCATTCTCCCAATCCCTTCACCATGAACTGCAGCACCCAGGTACCAGCATCTCACGGCACTTTCCTTAACCCCTTCTGCCCAGTTCTTCTGGGACCTAGGGAGAAAGCCTACCCTAGCTGCCTTGTTGTGACTAGCCTTCACCTGCTGCCCTGGTCTTTGCCTCATGTGGCACAGCCACCTAGTACAAGGCAGCCCTCATCACCAAGCCATGGCCACCACCACAGGGGAGAAAGACAGCAAACAGAGGTTAAAGAGGGCAGTCCGGAGATGCCAGGATTCATTTGGCTGTGCAGTATCCAAAATAAAGCTAAGAACTTCGTTTCCATTTTTTTAACCACTGCCACATCCAAATTCTGGCACAGGTGGGCTGATACTGATAATGACACCTTTTCTTTTAAGTATGTGTTGGGGCAAAAAATAAAACCACCACCACCAAAAAAAAAAAGTCAGTATTTTGTACAGGTTCTTCACTTTAATAAGTTGGGAAGAAGCATACTAATAGAGCATGATGAAATGCTAGCAAACAATTGGCTGTCTTTGAAATAAAACGCGTTTTATTTTTAAGGCCCTGTAGCCTTCCTCTTAACTGGTCCCTAGCTTGCTACAGAATTAAAATGTTGCCATGTACAATGTTGAGGAGTGATCTAAACTATCCCAAGCGTATTTCAAGTTTTATTGCATAGTAACAGTAGAAATCAGGTTTGATTAGCAAGATACGAATGCCTTTTCAGAACCTGCAAGTTCTCAGTTACTTGCTAGCTGGTAAACAAATAAATAATGCAGTGTGAATCGAAACGCATCTCGGCTTTGAGCTATACAAGGTAATTGTTGCAATTTAATTCAGCTCTAATGAGATTAGAGTTTGCAGATGTGTAGTCCGGTACTTTTGTAATGGTACATTAGCATACATATGAACTACAAATGCAAGTCTCCTGCTAAGACTAGAATGTCAACTCCTTTACTTGTCTCTGCAAAAGTACAGTGAAGATTTTTTTTTCTCCTTATTCTCTCAGTTTAATCCTCATGACCTCCAAAGATGAGAGATCAGGAGAAACAGCAAAAGGAGCTGAGGAAGCAGAGTGGCAGCTGGGCATCTAGATGGGTTTGAAGCTTCTGCTAGGTGCAGCTTTATCTTTTGGTACTTAAATTCTTCTAAAAGTCTACATTCTTTCTGCAAGTGAATGGTGATGTGGATTCCCTGTTTCTCCCTTGGAGAAGTACAAAGTGCCAGACAGTTACTTTAGATGGCAGACAGTAATACTGTAGCATATCCCTCAGTACACAGTGCAAAATGAAAGGACACATCACCTGTAGGTCTAAGACACGCATGACAAAAAAGAACGAAAAGCGGCACCTTGACACTTCAAGTTACATTAACAACCATCACCAAACATGGACATTTCAACTGAAAAGCAACAAACACTCATGAAAATTTGAAAAATGTATCATAATGTTTATAGAAAATTTAAAGACTTATTTACAGAATTGGAAGATTTTGAAGGAAAAACAAGAACTAAACGCCATCCTTGTTAACAACCTTTTCTGACAGAAACCAGTTTTCAACCAGAAGTACTACCTTTAGACTTCATTGAATACTCTCAAATTTCCCTTTTCAGCCTTTTTTGTGTGAGCTATGCCACAGGCTTTCTGGTATAACTGTACAGGTGCCTAATTAGAGTAACTGAAAGATCAGACCTACACCTTTTTAATTAAGTCTAGGAGACATTTCATTTAAACCTCAGCTTGCTAATTTTGTTACAGCGATTTTGTACCCATGTACTGAAGAATAAAGAGAATTCACTGCCACAGGAGGCCCAGTGGTGTAGTGAAATATCTGTCCATGGAGATATTAATAACTCAGCTGGACTCAGCCCTGAGCAACCTGACGTCTTCACTCTGTTCTGCACTGGAGGTTGGTCCAGATAACTACTAATGTCCCTTTTGGCTGAAATCATGCTGTAACTGTAGGTCCGTAGAGTACTCCACCACCTTGGCTGGACAGTCACCCTGAGGGAATTCATTGGCTGCACCCATTGTACATCGCAGCCATTAAAATTGCATGACCTCCATCCTCGGCATAGCAGGTTTCTAAGCAGCTTCCAAGCAAGAGGGGCAGAGGGAGCTTACCAGCCTGTCCAGGGGCTCACGGGAGGGAAGGGGTGGTGAGGGTTAAGAGAAGAAAACTCATCTGGCTGTTGTTCACCGTGAAGTTATAATATTTCTTTTGAATGTGTTTCAGGAAAATGATTTATTATCAACAGAGGAACAATGTAAGTAAGTTAATTTACATACTGCTTGCAAATGTTTTGTTAAATGATTGTTTTCTTAAATGTACATTTATAGTGATACCAGAAACCTTTAACATTTTGTTCGCAGAAGCGTAGTTATTAAAGAATTTTCTTTTCTTGAAAAGTTTTACTGGAACTTTTTATTCTGTCAGTTTAATCAGCTCCTCAGCAAAACAAAATAGGGAACAGCTTTATAGCAATCATTACTGAGATCACTGTTGTAGTACAATGTTTTCCATTAAGGCACAATAAATATAACACTTCCTGTCCTTGCAGTCTAATATAAAGAAATGGCCCTTCAGCCATCATTTTAATGCCTGCTTAAGCAGGGATGGATAGGAACAGCTTGTTATCTCCCTTTTGCCACCTTCCCTTTTCTCAGGATGCACACTAAGTATGCTATCTCCAGCTATAGGCTTGGCCCGCCAGCATGCCCGGCACCGATGTGCTGCCCATAAGGGGGCACCCTTGATTGCAGCCTGAGGGACACTGAGTGCATCCCACAGATGAGCTGCTCCGAGATAATTTAACACAAGCAGACTGTCAGCAAAGATGTGGTGCTTCATGGTACTTGCATAAAGCTGGGAAGAAAGATCTTTGACACTGGTATCTTTGACCCGCTTCAGTGGGTGTGCTGCAGCATCTGAGCACAGCATCCATCACATAGCCTTTGTTTTTTTTTAATGGGAAAAAGAAAAGCGTGGGTACTGTTGCACTTTTGCTTCTGAAGAAGGGATGGGAAAGAACCACAGGTTTTAAACCTGTATCTGCAAAGTCAAAAGTTGGATTCAAAGTTTGGCTGACGTGGCTTAGCAGGTAATAGCAGCAAAGAATGACTTCGGGCTTTTGCGCAGTTCCTTGCTCAAATCTGGATCCCAACTGGTTTCACACTGGCCGTGTCTGAACGGAGTAGCTGCTGCCCATTACACAAGGTCTTGATCTGCAAATTGTCCAGGGCAGGCATCAACCAGAACATGCTGCAGCCCTCTTCCAGCCCATATGCACAGTGTTTCTCCCTACAGGGTCCAGAGCATGGAAGGGGGACAGTGTGTGTCTGTCTCTTCAGCTTCATTTCAGGGTGCAGCTGGGGTGCACTCAGTACGTACACCAATCTAGAAGCCAGGAGGTGCTGTTGAGTCCTGAAACGTAGGCCCAGAAAGCTCCAGATCAGAGGGAAACTAACATCCAGGTTAAGTAAAGTTCAGGTGAAGATCAAGATTCTTACTAGAGAGTCATGAGGCTCAGCTCTAACACAGAAGCTCACTCAGCTTTAGTTATGAAGGAGGCTGATTTATAGCTCCAAGACAATCCCCTCCTTTCTTAAGTGCTCAAGGAAACTCTCACTAACTCTAGAAGAAAGACAAATACCAGCTACAATTCTCACTTTATAGGGAAGGAAGCCGAAAAGGGGATTTAAGCCCTCTTCTGGGTTTACATTAACCTTGAGCTAAAAGATTACGTGGGGCTCAGATCTGCAATTATGAAATATCTGCTTAAAATTCGTAGGCACTATGTATTTGTGGCTATATTTATGCTTAGGACTGAATTACTGGAAAAAGAAAAGGAAAAAAGTCAACTCTCTGCCCATTACTTTACTCATTTCCTTTTTCAGGATAATAGTTCCAGTTACAAAGACCAAGTATTATTATCTACTTTTTTACCTTGTACCTTCATGCATAACAACATTAAACTTTCCTGATAAAGCGTCTCTCATACATAGGCTGACTCTCACCTCTAGGTATAACAAATCAATCTAGACTTTTTTTCTTTTTTAAAATAGCACATGTATTTTGTTTTCAGGTTCCAACATCAGAAGGTGCATGCAAAGCACCACGGCTGTGACTCAGTGCACATGGAGATGGTTCCTGTTCTCATCGCAACCTTGGCTATTGCTCAGATTGTGCTTGTTCAGTGAAAGCAAAGACACCGTAGATTGTACAAGGTGAGTGTCCTGTTAGAAAGACAGCAGTTTTGGAGTAGAAGTGGTTAAGACTTCACCTTTCTCAGGTAACGACTGGGAGTCATGACATACCCTTCAGAGCTGACATCTAGCAAGATAACTGAGTCTCTGTGGAAAGCTGCAAGTCATGGCTTTTGGTCAGGTGGAGAATAGCTTTTACGTAGGAAGAAAAAACAACTTGTATTTTGTTTTCTGTGTATGTGTACTAGTGCTGTGGTGAGTCTTTAGTAGATTAAACCTTTTAAAGAAAAGGCTTTTAGTTTTGAAAAAACTGTCTAATAACGGACTAGGTAGGAGAACAAAACCACTACCCTTATCTAGCTGAATCAATGCTACAGAGGGTTTACTGGAAGAATCCAAGGCCCCTACTCATCAAGTTACTCATGCACATGCCTAATTAGAGAGAAAGCTTCTCTTGTGGTTAAGGTGCTAAAACTGGGACTTATGGTGCTTCAGCTCACTTCCTTTCCCCTACCACAAACTCCTCTGCAGACCTGAGAAAACTGTCATACAATTTCCACCCCTGACCTCCCTATTCACTAGTTAAAAAAAAGTTAGGCATCTCAGAAAGTGCCAGTCCTTAAAAAGCAGTGTGAGTTTTAAGTAAATGTTCAATAATTTCAATTACACAGATATCTCAGACAGGCAGACTTTTAAGCACATAAGCAGTTTCTTAGCTTTTTCCTCTTCATCTACTGATGAGTCCCCTAAGGCATCTGTAGATTGAAACCCAGTTTTTTGTAACTGAACTTCTTAATACCAGTGCCATCAATAACTGTCATGATCAATACTTTATCCCTTGGCAATTTCTCCTCAGACTCCCTGATTTGACAAGGTCACGCTAAAGAACGCAACCTTGATACAATTCACAGAAACCATTTTAGTAAGGGATATAAAAACAGCCTGATCTACAACAGCTTTAATCTTAGTGGAGTTCCATTGCAGCATAAAATGGCAATGCAGAGGCTGTGAAACAGGCTGTTCGTCTATACTTTACGGACTTAGGAACAGTGATGAAATGTTCATCATGGCAACATATATACAGGTGAAGCGTCGAATGAAGTCACAGGAAGCACAGACCATTGAGGATTTTAGCTTCATGTCACTAACTTTCTACCTTTACAAACACACACCCCTAACCCTGGGCAAACACAGTACATGAGCACGTATAAAACAATCATATATGATATACTTTACCATTATGTTCTCTTTAACTTGTATTCTAGACCAGTTCTGCTGTATCATTCAACTGTTTTATGTTCATGTTAGTATCTCATTTCAAAGCTTTTCAGGTATTTCTTTCCCATCAATTTTTGCGTTACTGATTTCAGCAGGCGTTTATAATAAAGAACAGAACACTGAAGTTGCTCAGACTGTCCATGTCTTTGTTTTCCACTGAAAATATTTTGCATGAAACTGGTACTGAATCAGTGCTGAAACACACCTGACCTCTAAGTATGCAGACAACGATGACCAGATGGGAAGGTCCCTGTCTGCCTGGGAAAGCCTGTGAGTGCCTAAGCAGCATGCACTTTGCGTTGCTTTAGCATTATCTTGCTTAGCAGTACTTAAAGTTAGTTAACATATTTTGACACGTCTGTCAAAATGCAGATAGCCAACACTTGTTACAGTCCTATTACTTGTGTAATTCAGTCTCCAACAACTGAAGCTTCATTCCCAACTATTAGTTTACAGGAGCCAGTCACACCTACAAAGTGACATAGCCAATATGGAAAAAAATAAACTTTTAAATGCATTTAGTCTTATTTAGGGAGGGTCCAGTACAACTACAGCCATCACAACACTTTAATAAGACTTTGTGATGTTTTTTGTGGTTTTGCAGTGCATTTTAAAACAAACAAAACATCTGTGCCAGAAACATGTTGGGGTCTCAAGTTTTACTGCATAGCTGCGTGGCAGCAGTGTGGCCACCTTCTCCAGTAAAAGAGGAACTGCAGCAGAGTCTCTTTCAGTAAAAATAGTAGCACCAGAAGCTGAAGTTCACTTTGCACTGAGTTTTGGCAGTTCTGCTTCACGCTCTGTTTAGTTGGAGGAGTAATATTCTCACACCTACCATCTTACACAACTCACAGTGGGTCTCTGCCAGTAGCTGGATTATTGCATTTATTCCATGTTAGGTAACTCAAGAGTGTTTGGTGCTTGTCACACCAGAACAACTTACAAGTTTGCATATTAAGTTATAACTGCCCTTATGTTTCCAGATACTTTTGTATAGTCTTTGAACATACTGTCGATTGTGTCACATTAGCTTGCTTTCTTTAAAAGAATGCCATGCAGTAATGTAAAAGTTACAAATTCCTACCAGTACAGTAAACTGCCAAAAATCTCATCCACTGTACTTCGAGGACTAACAAATAGGACAAAGATTAAGATCCAAAGTCAAATGATTAATGAGATCCTTACACAAGACAGATAAAAAACAACTCACATACGCTGTTGCAGCAGATAAAGAAAACGCCTGATTTAGGAGTAGAAACTGTAAAGATAGTCACTTTTAGGAGTTAACTTAGTTAATGCATACAGGAAATTGCCCATTTGACATAAAAATAAACAAAAAAAATAAAATCTACTGTTTCCTTAAGACAGGCAGGTCTAGACTTCTGCATGACAGTACTTCCAGGTGGCAGTTATTATGCTTGTGTTCATGTGCATATCATTTTTGTTTGATTTGGTAGGAAACATTTAAATTAGTCAAAATTTGAAAAACAACCACATGCTCACTAAAGAGAAAACAGCCTTCTACTTTTGGTTGCTTACACATTTCTCTTACTTGCCACGTAGCTTTTAACCTCTCAGTTTATGCCTGTATAGTTCACATGCAGGTTATGCACAGCAGTGTCTAATACTGAAGAGAAGAAACCAAACACTTCCTCCTATTTGTAACAACATTTTTGCATCTTTAGGAGCCTAAGAGCAGGGAAATAGATGAAGAAGCAGAACACGTTGTTTTCAATGGGAGGGGTAAACCTAAGGCTCATTTTCTCTGAGAAAATCCTGCTTTCTTTTCTATTTTCTGTCCCAGGAGACCAACAAAACAAGGTGCCAGCCTTCCATTGCATGTCATGGCTTGGAAGGTGGCATCAGCTGACAAACCTTTCTGTCTGGTTCTCTGAGGTCAGCGTGGATGTTTGGATACATACACCTCTAGATACTCGTGCTATTCTCAGACATAGTAAGAGCTCAGAGAGAACTGCATAGTTCTGTTGGTGGAAATAAAGCAAGGGATTGCAGTAACTGACTCCCTCCTTCCCCTTCAAAATGTTTTGTAAATACTTAAGAAAGAAAAGTTTGGTTTCTTTTAGAAAGAAAAAGAAAATGAAGGTCAAAGGGAGCATAAAATCAGCCCTACATGGAAAGGGCATTCATTATCTTGCTCAAAAAGAACAAAAAATAAAAAGCAGCAACTACTTACTAGGTGTAAGAGAAACAGCAACAGCCTGTAGCTTCCAAAAGAGCCTTACCCAGGCTTATCGAGAATGTAAAATGTCTCCTGAAACAAAGGCATGCTGGGGAAGGCTCCTATTTCAAAGAGGCAAGAGCAAAAAAGTTGCAGCAAAGCAACCAAGGCTCAGCTGTGGGTAATTTTGGCAAAACGGAAGAGATTGTCCTCACCAGATGGCTACATATAAAGTAACGTGGGTGTGATCCTAGCACAGAGGGGAGGGGAAAAAAAAAATAATAAAGAAGAGGTTTTACTAGTAAATCTTGGCCTGAAATAAAATGTAGGCCACTCTGACAATTGTGTTTTTTCTTCTAGGTGGTAGCTGACAGTTTGGGGTTAACTTCCATATGATGAGAAGTGGATTAGAGAAAATTATTGTTTCTCAGTTACTTTTGATAATTTTCTTATTGTTCTTTTAGATTTTCAAAATAAATATGGAGCCCGTCTTCTGCTAATTCACATTGTAAAAACCTGATTTTCAATAGGTTTGCATCTGTGTTCAGATAATGCTCTCCTTTCTCCACTTCACTCACAAATTTTTCACTCCTCTAATTCAGTGAGGTGGAGGCAGTTACGTGCTCACAACTGTATTACTTGCTCTGGGATGTGGGGTGGCAATAAAGAATCCTAGGCAGAGAGATACCACCCTGTCCCAACCTATCCTATCTGTTTTTCTCAACACAAAGGCAGGAGTCTAGCATAACAAATGGGGAAGGAAGGAAAAAGCTTATTAGTGTTCTGACTCTGTATTTTCCCAGAAGAAATTCTGACTATCAGGTACTCAGCCGATTCTTATAACGCAATTTGCTTGCCATTGGAAGCTGTCCATTGATGAAAATTAAATAAATATGATATATACGGACAAAATTGTTCTCCCCTGGTGTAACAGAAATTTTAAAATATTTGAGATAGAAAGGCAGATTTGTCATGGTCTCAGAACAATCTCAAATACAAAAGCCTTACTTCTGGTCCCATAGGTGGTTGCCCATTTTACTGATTATATATCTTGTATCATGTGGCAGTCATGTAATGAGAACTTATTTTGGCATGTAGTTGAAAAATGGAGCAGCATAGTTATGACAGCATTGATTTCTATACCTAAATAACGAGGCAAGTCCCGAAAAAAAGGTTGGTTGATTTACCTAATATAGAAATTCCTGCCAATTTCCAATGTACTATCAAGTATAAGCATATTAATTTAAAGCTTAAAAAAAACCAAACAGCTGATTTATTATTTCTTTCATGCATATGTTTTTGAGTATTTGAATATGTCTACATCAAAAGAAACTAGATTTTTAGAGAGCCAGTTAGCTTGCATTGCCAAGTTAACGAGTTCTGGTAAGGTCAGTCTGTCACAATAAATCTAATTATTACACTGTTATTTTCTTTATGTATGCAGTTTTCACCATATGCTTTAAGATGGAAAGGGTAGTGGAATAATGCTGTTCTGTTGTATTTGCTGGTGATATGCATTCTTACTCGCTCAGAGAGGGGGGAAGAGTTTTGAGGGAAGCAGAGGACAGATGGACATTTTTCAGTTGGTGCTTGTATGACCTATTTAATCTGCACAATTAGAAAATGGGAAAGTTGTCTATGACGCTGATGCTGACTTCACTTCTAGGTCTTTTTGAGCTCATTTAAAGTACGGTAATGAGAAAAACATTTTACCTTTGGGCAGCAATCTGATTTGTCAGGAAATTCCTCTTGCTATGATGGGTGGATGAGGAAAATTTGGAATAATATGATCCAGATGTTAAAGCTCCCATTTAGCAGCAATGCAGATGTATTATTTTATGGAATTGTCCAGATGGTGACCTTCCAGTATTAATAATAAATCAATACCGGGGTTTTCATCTGTATGACTCAATTCCTATCTTTGTCCTCATTTACATGACAAAAATACTTGTGCATTTCATGTAGAGGTTAATAGTATTAAAATTAACGATCTGAAAGACATAAAAATCAATAAGGAAATTCGAAACAATTACTGCAAACAATATATACCAGTTTATCTGATAACACCACCACCCGAGAGAAGGTTGTGATACCATTTTTCAATTAACATTTCATTTTGTAGCTAACATGATAACAAAGCTCTCTTACAGATTTGTATTAGAAGCTCCCTACATTACTGAAGATGTGCACCCATTCAGTTTTGGCTTTGCCACTTAAATTCAGACTTTACTTTCAGTCTACTGAAAAAAAAAAAAAAAGCAATGCACAGTATGAAAGCATATTGGAGAGGGATCACGTTGGACAGTAGTGAGGCATGCAGGAAGTGGGGAACATTTGGTGGCCTCTGATGAAGGCCAGGACACCTCAGCCTGTGCAACCTGGGCTGTGTAGGAACCACTGACCTGCAGCATACCAGAAAGGCTGCGTGGCACAGAGGGAGCTCTGTCACTTTTATGGTCACAAGCAGTAGACAGTGGTCCTGTAAAGCCACAAACAGGGTGGAGAAATGTCTAACAGTGATGTCATCTAATGATGCTGCATGGTTATCTTTCTGTTAATTTATTTAAACTTATATTGTGAAATTCCAGTTTGGTCAATAGTTGCATACTTTCTGAGGTTTAGGGAGATTTTTGGGGGGTTTTTTTTTTTGGTTTTTTTTTTTTTTTTTGAGAGTTACTCCTTTTTCTTAGGAGAAGAAGAATAATCCAGTCCTGCTTATATTGAAATCTGTGTCAAAACTGTGTAAGGTTTCACAAGGAGTAACACACAGTTCTTCAAAATTCAACTTTTTGGGTTAAGGAAAGAGATTAATCTTCCATAGAAACAGGTTTTTACTCTAGTGGGATTGGGCTATTTGTTTGCTTTTTAAAAATACCCCTACCCCAAATTTGAAAACTGTTATCCCTCAGATTTCTTTCCTTTTCAGTAACCTTTCTGTAAAGATGCAGGTGCTAACTCTACACCCACATACTAAAGTCAGTCTTCTCGATGGCACTATCTTTGCCACCATCCGGCTTCCACAATCCCAAATCCATGGTTTATTAATGTGATCATGGAGAGAACTGACAGTATAGGGCTTTTGAGTGTTCAGCAGGTTTAAAATATTTCCTTATTGGAAAAGAAGTAGAGTATTTTATCACTGCAGGCAATTTGAATAAATATACATCATTAAATTTAATATCATTCGATTTACAAAAAAAAAAAGTTTAAAAGTTTAAGCCACAGCATTTTGTTGTGCTGTAGGAAGAGTTTTTAAAACAAACCTTCAGTAAGTGTGGTCATGGGAGTGAACAGCATCCCAAATTAATGCAGCCAAATGTGCCTTTGGGCATTTATAAGAGCAGCTGATAGGCTTAAAGGCCAAACTTCCTCCACTGATTTCAGAAAACTTGCTCCCAGAGCTTTAGCCCTGCAGTCATGATATATAATTTGAGTCAGAATACAAATTTTAATTACTTTTTTTTTTAGTAGCATTCATTCTATCAATAGACAGTTTAGACTTTTAAGAATAGGACATGGGGGTCTGATGAGTTGTATCGCAGTCCTATAACCACTTGCTACACTGGGATTACTAATTATTTACAGGGTGCGAGGCAGGCTAATATCATTATTCTAGGGCCAAAGGCCCTCCTGTGTCAGATGCTGTACAAGTCACATTTTTTTTGTGTAAGTTTTACAGTTTGGCAATCTGTTTATCAAACTTAACTATGCAAAATGGAACCATAGGATGTCATTACTTTGAAACGACCTGTCTCAATTTTGCTAGCAGTTAATCACACTGCTGCAGATGTGGGTTGTTCCTCTTCATTTCATCATCAGACTTTACTGGTGGAGATCCCTGTCCATGTGGGGAATGGTCTCAGTTATTACCAGTCACTTCACTTTCAGAGCAACATGCAAACCTCTCTGAAGAAGAACACCACGATATGTTCTCTTTTGTTGGTTTTGCCTTGTTTTGGGGTATTGTTTCTTAAAGGAAACCTGTAGAAGGAGAAGAGCAAATAAGAATTTCCCTGGAACAAATCGCTGATTACAAAAAGGGCCATTAGAAGTTGAATTTGAAGGAATCTTCTAACTGCAGTATGAATAAGTTCATCTAAACCAGTGTTTATCAAGCATGACATGCAAATGAAAAAGAATTAAACAAGAGTTAAAATTAAATTAATTCCATCAGTTCCATCTTGGTTTTTCATTCTTCAGACTCTTGCCATCAGCAGTCTCATCCCAGCTGTTATTGAGCCTGAAGAGCTCAATTTGGTATATATACCAAATTTTGGTATATATACCAAATTCTTCCTTCTCCAGTCTTCTGAAACTCTGTCTCTCTACCCTGGGTGTGTAAAGTCAATTACTAATGGTTCAGAGTTTGCTTCTGCTAAGTTTTAAGTATTTTAGATAAATTTCATTAATGGTATGCTGACTTGATTATATCTAACTTACCTCAGTTGTGTTTCACCTGTTCTTGTCCTGTTCTGGTGTATGTCTCCCTTTTTCACAATACTCAACTGTTACTTTTAATTATGTTAGCAATCTGTTCACAATTACCACTTCTTGTGAAGACTGAAGCAAAACAAAAAGGTTTTGTATCTTTTTTCCCTTTACTTTTTCCTGTACCATACATTTTTATTCACCTTTAAGTGAGGGAGAAATACAAAAGTGTAAAATTTCTATTGAATTTATATGAATATTTCAGTAGAAGCTCCGTATGTGGCATTTTGTGCCACTCTGCAAAATATGCAGTCTTGAGCAGTCTTTCTTTTCCCTTATCCATACGTTGCTCTACAAATGATTCCTCCTGATCTATAAACCAAGTTGTGCAATTGGAATTGTGTGTTATGTGGCCATAATGTTTACCATGATTGTATGTAATTTATTCTTTAGCTAGGTATCTTCAGGTAAAATGGGGATTGGCAAATGTTATGATTTCCTATTTGATAGATTTTACTTTATTTGCAGTGAAATTGCAAACTGATCTCTTCACCACCCACCTCAACATATGAAACCCTTTTATGTTGTGTGGTTGTAGGTTCTCTTACTTCTTGATTTTTATCATTGCACAGTTGGCCTGAAGTTTGATATTTAGTCATTTTACAACTTGTATTTGTGGTGTGAAGAGAGGAGGGGAAAAAACCTTGAAATACATACAGCCACTGTGTTCACTCATTTAATCCCTTAATTTAACTGAGGGCTGAGTTAATCCTCAGTCCTTCATCACCTGAAGGAGATGAGACATAAAAAGTCTTGATGTAAAGGATAAAAATAGCTAAGCACATTCATATCAAAATCACATTAGAATTTTTTCTGATAATTATGATTTCTTGCTCTGCCAGGCTATAGTTTTGCTAGGGGGTTCTTCTCTTTTTCTTTTGACTATTGCCAAAGACAATACTGTATATCCAGATGAGTCTCCACCTAACCTCTTAATCCAGCTAGAATTTTTGCCTGGGTAGAATTTTAATTTTCTTTATGTTTGTCCAGGATTTCTGTCTGACTTGCAGCCCAGTCAGAGCTACTGTATTGAACTCTGTTTGAAGCGCCTCTGACCAGAAATTCCAAGGATTCCTTAAGAGCATGTAGATCAACTACAGAATGCATCTGCTCTAACACTTCTTGGAGGTATTGGAGATACTACACACATGTAAATCAGCTGTTCCTTTAAATGTCAGATTTATTGCCCATACATTGTATAGTTGATGAATCCAAAAGTACATAGCTCTGATGGAAAATTCTTGGCAGAAACTTAACAGTCTTGCGTTACCAATTCTGTTAAGCTTTATTCTCTTGAGATATTTTATTTAACCAGCTAAACTCCCTCACCAGTGTATTTTAAAGATACGACTACAAAATTTGTTAGCTCTATTTTAAAGGTTCTTACTTTGTGCCCTCTTGCAGCAGAAACGATAAGTGGGTTTTTTAATGTTGAGAAGCTCCAATTCTATGAGTATTCAGTAGCCAGGTTTCAGTCTCCCAAGACCTGTAACACATATAATCTCAGAGAGATGACAAGAGATGTTAACATTTTTGCAGACTATTGGGTTGAGTTTTTTGGGGTTAGGGGGTTAAGTACAGCCTGCTTGCAATTTAGCAAAGGTTTTATTCTGAGGAATTTGTATTCAGGAGTACAGTGGGCTCTCTCAGCTACAGAAACTTAACATTTCTTTGACTGGCATTTTACACCTTATTGAGATTTGGCTGATCTTGTTGCTTCTGCAAAACAATTAAATACACCTAATTGTTCTGCAGAATAAGACCCAAAGCAAAGTCTTTTCTACAATAAAATGTGTCAGCTTGACCTTCCTATAACAGAGCTGAGTAGCTGTGGCTCCAAAAGTAGTTCATAGCCTACTTTCAACATTGCTTGCTGTCAAGCATATTGATACCTCAGGTATGAGGGTGTCTGCTGCTGCAAAAGAAAATTAAAATAAACCTGCAGTTTGAAGGAAGCAGGCGCTAACTAGAGTAAAAATCCTGTTAATATTTTATTCTGGCATTTGGTCAAGAACAGACTCACCTGAGTATTCTTTTGTGGTTTTATGACAGAATCAAGTCTGATGACTCCCTGGATTTTTTGTGATGCTACATTTTTACAGACTGTACTATCAAGTGGTGGAAAGAGACTTTGCAGAGACTTGTTCTGACTACATGGCTTCCACCATTAGTGTAAGTGGTGGGTATTATCATCCTGGATACCACTTGCAAGGACTGGAAGTGAGCTCTTGAATCTCTTGTGCCTCCGGGTTCATGAGAATAAGGTCTACTGGATACCCTGTCAGTAAATTAACCTCACCTTTCCTTGAGGAGAGCTGTTCTTATGCCATAGACGAACTGCTGAACTCCCTTGTCAATCTTCTTATTAGAACAGTCTCAATGAGGTAGTAGCAAGTGACATATGCCCCAGCTTGATTTGTGGTTTCCAACAGGCTGGTTCCTATTTACAAGAGGCTACAAAATTTTTCTAATTGCTAGAGAAGACAAGCTTCTTACTTCCCCAAAGTCTGTGAAAGACTCTTCTTGCCCTTTTCTTTTTATAGCTCTTATCTTCCCTTTCCAAATAAGGTGATTATCTCAGCACAATTCTCTTGTGTCCCAGGTGCTTAAAATCAAGCAGACAGCTGTTAAAGTTCTTGCATCAGCAGTAAGATTTTAATTATTTCTTGGTAACTCTGTGCATCCTGGCACTAATAAACTATGACAACTGTAGCCATTTTCATGCTGTCCTTATCTTTGATGGCACTTAAAGTATGTTTATGCATCTTTAACTCTAAGCAAATATTTTGTTGTTCTTTGGCTTCTTTTTTTCCCCGTAAACTTGATCTTGATACTTTTAAAACATCAGTGGCATACCAACAAAAAATTTGTCCAATGACATCTGCGCAGTCTGGGGGCAGAAAATTTTTGTGGATATAAATGAAGAAGGGATCATTGAAAATACCTACCAGCTGTCCTGTAATCATGTGTATCTTTTCCATGTAATTACGGAACTTGTGTTTTCTCTTCTTTTATGCTGGATTAAAAAATAATAACAATGGCAATAAATACCAAGGAAAAAAAAAAGGGGGAAACAAACCCACATTCAGAAACAACATAGCACAAAAGCAAAAATAAAATCATGAAATATATTTCAGTTCTCTGACACAAATTGGGGCCACACAGCTTTTTGACAGACAAACTGATGCAAGAGTGGCCGTAACCCTGTGGTTTCAGGCCTAAATGTGCCTTCCAGGTATTTTGTGCACAGCCTGTGTGGGTGTGCCTGGCAGTACATTAGACCAGGCATGCCAACCCACTGGTCAAGTCTGCTAATTCGGGCTCCTGAGTACTGCAGAGGATTTCCTCTGGCTGTGCCTGGGGCTGTGCTTGCTGGGTAGTTTTAAGCAGATGCGGAGCCCTTCTCAAAAGAAGGCATAAACATAGCCTTCAGCATGACAGAATACCCAGTGTCTCATACTCGGGGGTACCAAACAACTCTGCATTTTGCATTCCAGAAACCTAAAAGAAAGGTATCACATACTTGCTGGAACATTGTTAGTAATCACCCTCTTCTGCAGTTCATAAAAGTCTCATGGCTTCTTGCAAGCTGGAAAATATGAATACCAGTCTGGATGTTCAGGGCATTGGATTCAACTTTAAAATAATTCTAAATATTCAAAATATTTTAGGTCACTTGAAACTGCTCAGTTAAAAAACAATGGGCAAGTTAATGCCCATAATCGGGGATTAAAGTTGATGGTTTGACAGGTTTGCAGAGGTATGCATTGGGCCTTGTTTATATTTCAAAGATTCCTTAATAGTACACCTGATGATACCAGATTTCATGAATCTGGCATCCATGGTTGGTGCATTGCTGGCAAGAACCAGACTTGCCCATACTGTGCTGAGACAGTTGATTTAAAGAGAATCTTAAGTAACCCATATATCCTCTCCTTAACAAGTGTGCTTTTGATTTGTATTTTCTAAACCGTAGCCTGATTACTTACTAATTCTTGTTTTGATCTGCAGTGGAAGGATGAGATGGCCACATTAAATAAATGGAAAACCAATTATTATTAAGGAACAATTATATTTAGGGAAGATGATAGTTCTGTTTGGCTTTATCTTATCTAAGACCCCAAGTAAGCTAGGAATAGAAAAGTGCATATAAATTTCCTCCTTGATTTTAAGACATCCGGAAATCATTTTTATAATGAGAGGAACATTTTAAAGAATGTAAATCAGAGTTTTAGAAAGACCATGCAGTGGATTTTGCTCTTTAATGAAACAACAAAATTTATATAATCCACTTTCAGAACAAGTGCTGTCTTCCCCCTTCTCTTACTAGTTAGTAAACAATATTTTTCCTTTAGCAAATGAAATATTAGTTGAAGATCTGATGCTACATCTGTAGAAACCTGCTTGAGTGGAAGCAAAGTTTGTCTTGCTTTTTTGAAACCTATTTCAACCATATGTGAGGAGGATATTTAAATTGAACCTTACCCCAACAAAAAAGGAAGTAAAGAATGCATTTCAAAATTTGAACCCAACCTTTTTTCTTTTATTCTGTCTAAGAAAAAGACAAGATTTACCTATTATTGCATTTTCTCTCCAGTTTCCTTAACAACAGATTAGGTGGGAATGCATACATATTGTATGGACAACTTTTGGACTGGATCTGCTCTCTGGTGTTTTGGCAATAGATTGCTATAGGCATTGTCCAAGACATTAATTACCCAAAGGGTCTAGAACCGGACTCAGATTATTAGTTAGAATGTAAAGTGTTGAATATTTACCTATCTACAATAATACACATATTGTATCCTTAATTTTAAAAGACTAGAGAAAATAACAGTTGGTTGAACTCTGGTGTGCTCTCCCTTTTGCAGGGTAGTGCCTCTTTTTCCATTGCAGCAAGACTGTATAGCATGCTATTAAAGCATTTTTTATTTTGTCAAAGTTAGAATTTAAAAAAATTGCTGCCTTTGATGGGAAGATTGTGCTAGAAAAAATAGGATTTATTTTCTTATTATGAATATCCCTTAAAAAAAGAAAAAGAAAGTGCCAATATTTTAAGTTTGCTTCATTATTAAATATATTGATAGTGGCTTCCAGTTTTAATTCTGACTACAGAAAGTTGTGTAGCAGATAAGGAGAGTTCTAAGTCAGACAACGGCTTTGTATACAGCAAATTCTGAAAAATGGCACCCAAATAGTTTGTTCATTTGGTTAACATAAGGCAATACAAGATTACCATTAGCTTTTTTCCCTCACCTCTGTCAAGAGCTGCAGTACTGTAATTCATATACCTTCCAGTGGACATTTACAAAAAGGTCTAACCACAGCAATGTTTATAGTGTGACTAGTAGTCAGTCCGTCCTATGTGTAGAGATCCTATATTAAGTCTTCTTTGACTGACTGTCACCATGCTCAAAAGGCCCAACTTCCAATAAACAGCTTCTCAAAAACAGGAAGATGAAGTTAAGATCCCTAACAACCAATTCCATATATTGCTATTGGGAAAAAAAAAAAAAACAACACAAAAAAACCCAACAAAAACCAGATCAAAATGGATGCAAAAGTCTTGCTGCTTAATGAGTGAATATCTGACATCTATACTACCCTGGCCATGCTGTGAGGAACTGAAATGCAGCACGTTAATGCAAGAACATACAGCTCTGCTTAGGAGTCAGAGAAGCTGATTTTCAAAGGCAGCTAGCCTCACTGAAGTAGCTTCTGGATGCAGATGACATATGGACAGTATTTTAAGAATCTTGGCATTGTTATTAGAAACCAGAGACACAGATTCACATTTCAATACATATATGAGAATAAAGCAGAGATTGTGTAAAGTTACCTACAGATGAAGGTAAGGTTCAGATGCTAAAAAATAGGAAATTATGCAATTAAAAAAAATCTTAAGTAAATGAAAGAAAGAGAAAATCTTAAGTAAATAGAAAGAAGGTGGCTTTGTTTGCTTACGTGCAGTAGCAAAGTTAATAATTCTTATTGTGTGTTATGCTTGTATTCATATAAGAAAAAATGCATGTGCATAAATCTCCCTTTTGTGTTAAATTGTCAGAGTTGCCTAATTTCGGGTGTAATGTTTGTCCTCAGCCTTCTTAATAGCTACCAAAGGACAGGGAGACTTCTGCTCCCACTGACGTATTAGTCCTGTGGAGAAGAACCTCCTAAAAGCAGTAACACGACAGGTAACTAGCTGTGAGATGTAATTTCCAGTGTACAAACTCAATTACAAATATTGAGATGTTTGAACAGAGATTTTGTACACATTAGATGCCCAAGACCAAAATACAGTAAAACCATTAACCCTGACATGATCTCATCACAGATACAGCAAAATGCCACAGGCATTTCCACATGAAGGCTTTGCAGGTCTTCTCCTGTACATGCCTGGAAAAGTCCTACAGTGTGCCTAAGCCCTGAACTGATCCAGCAGTTAGTTGTCCCTCTGGCCTACCAGATTCAAGCTGTTCTAGATCATCTGAAATTTCCTGTGGCTGCAAGGAAGTAGAACCCTTCCTTTCTGCAAGGATATAGAACCCAAGATACCCCTTTCTTTTTAAATCACCTCTGAAGGAAGAGCCTGGTGCCAGTGTCTCCCATTTATTCCACCTTTTCACAGAATCACAGAATGATATGGGGATGGAAGGAACCTCTGGAGATCATCTAGGCCAACCCCCACCTACCAAAGCAGGTCAACCTACAGCAGGTTTCACACGAACACGTCCAGGTGGGTTTTGAATGTCTCCAGTGATGGAGACCACCACCTCTCTGGGCAGCCTGTTCCAGTGCTCTGCCACCCTCAAAGTAAAGAAGTTCCTCCTCATGTTTAGATGGAACTTCTAATGTTCAAGTTTGTGCCTGTTACCTCTTGTTCTGTTGCTGGGCACCACTGAAAAAAGACCTTATAGTGGACTTCCGGTACCTAAAGCAGGCCTAGAGGAAAGATGGGGAAGGACTCTTTATCAGGGAGTGTAGCAATAGGACAAGGAGTAATGGCTTTAAACTGAAAGAGGGGAGATTTAGATTAGCTATCAGGAAGAAATTCTTTACTGTGAGGGTGATGAGACACTGGAACAGGTTGCCCAGGGAAGTTGTGGATGCCCCATCCCTGGAAGTGTTCAAGGCCAGGCTGGATGGGGCTTTGAGCAACCTGCTCTAGTGGGAGATGTCCTTGCCTATGGCAGGGAGGTTGGAACTAGATGATCTTCAGTGTCCCTTCCAACTGTAACAATTCAATGATTCTAACCCTGAAAAGCAGCTCAGCACCGCACAGCCACTCACCTTCCCTGCAGTGGGACGCAGGACAGAATCAGAAGGGTAGAAGTTGAGATAAAGACTGTTCAATAGATAAAGCAAAAGCTGCACACAAGCAAAGCAAAAATGAGGAATTCATTCACTACTTCTTGTCAGCAGATGGATGTTTAGCCATTTCCGTGAAAGCAGCGGTCCATCACACATAACAGCTACTTAGGAAGACAAAGACCATAACTCTAAATGTCCTCCCTTCCTCTTTCTTTTGCACAAGTATTATTGCCGACCATGATATTATACGATAAGGGACATCTCTTTTGTCTGCTGTGACTAGCTGTCCTGGCTGTGTCCCATCCCAAATTATCATGCACCATTATATCTCTCGCAGCGAGAGAAACAGAAAAGGCCTTGATGCCATACAAGCACTGTTCAGCAAAGCTAAAACATCCTTGTGTTACCAAATCTGTTTCAGTCACAAATCAAATGACAACACCATAGGAGCAACTATGAAGAAAATTAACTCTATTCCAGACCAAAGCAGTACAACAACTAATGACCACAGCTACAAAAAGAAAATAATCTCACAGTGAGTAATAGAATTTACAGTAGCTCAGCTCTCTGTTCTTGAGATGCAGATAGGGGATGGGATGAACATGCAAGGGAAACGATCCAGAGTACATTTCTTACATATTCAGTCTTTAATGTCTCTGTCTAGGATTTTAGAGCTATTTTCAAATTAAACCAAAACCTCTCCTGCTGCTCTTCTTCAAGAGGCCACTCCAGGTAGGTCTTTGTGTTNCTGAAAGGAGGGTGTAGAGAGGCAGGGGTTGGTCTCTTCTCCCAAGTCACAGGTGACAGGACAAGAGGAAATGGCCTCAAGTTGCACCAGGGGAGGTTTAAATAGGATATTAGGAAAAAAATTTTCAATGAAAGGGTTATCAAGCACTGGAACAGGCTGCCCAGGGAAGTGGTTGAGTTGCCATCCCTGGGGGTATTTAAATGAGGTGTAGATGTGGTGCTGAGGGACGTGGTTTAGTGGTGGACTTGGCAGTTCTGGGTTAATGGTTGGACTCAAGGATCTTAAATGTCTTTTTCAAGCTAAATGATTCTATGGTTCTAAATGCCCACAGTCTCCACAGCATTAGTCTATCCATCTAGTATGGCTACCCGTGAGGCAGAAGCTTGAACAGAGCGTGTCCGCCCTCTTGGCCCTTCGAGTGGGCTGTGACTTCTGCCACTGCAAACTTTCCCTGAAGAGATTCTGGAGTACCCTGCGTGAAGTCTCACCACCCTCAGGGCTTCTAAAAAGCAGAGCTGCACAGGCTCCTGGCACACCCTTTTTACACTGTGTTAGCAATTTACATTCTTTACTGGAAAGGCAGAACAAGCTGATATGCAACCAAACAAGTCTATCACCCTTTTCTGTAAATCAACACTGGTAATAGACGGGAATTGGATGTTACTGCCACCCTATAAACAGTGGATGTAATTAGAACAATACCGATTTTAATTTACAGAAGGGCTGTGTTTCCTGCCACAGGTGCCAAAGAACATTTCACCATTGGCTACACCAGAAAATAAGTCACTTATTAAAGCTCATAAGCTGCTGTAAACAGCTCCAGTACTGCAGACAAGCAGTATCCCCATAACCCGAATACGCAGAGGGTAAATTCTTACCTTGTGTACTGCCTGCTGTGTTTCAGTCTCCTCGTGTGCCGACCGTGTACTCTGGGATCCAGGTGGTCACCTCATACCTGCAAGTCCTGAAGAAGCTAGAAATCCTTTGGCAGGTCTGATGTGACGACAGTCCTGGAGTGAGAAAATATTTCAGCCTGTGCTCCTCAAACAAAACTTTATGTGGACAGTTTCCCAGTGTCCTCTATCCAACCACTGAGCCAGTGAAGCATACCAGCATTGCATGGCTTTTCTTTAGTGGCTGCTCCCCCAAGGAAACCGTGGCTTCTGCAGAGTTTGGCATTGTCCAACATGCACGACACTGCCCTTCAGACTCACATTTCAACCATTTCTATTGCTGCTGCTGACAGGGGACACACAACCGATCAGCAGCTAGCATTTGCGCTCTCTTCTTCGCAAGCTGAAATTCAGTGGCAGATCTCTCGCCTTTTGTCAGTCATCACCCAGCCCTGGAGAGGGTGAAGCAACCATTTTGCGCAAGTCATTCTTTCACAATCACTTCCTCCAGCTTTAAGTGCAGAAATAGTACCTAGGCAGAACCTCCTTGTATCCTTGCGTCCTGCATTGGCCTCCTCGTATCTCTACTTTCAATATTTAGTGTCTGGTACGTGTTGAGGGGTATTAACTGTACTTAGCAAGAGAACATCTCAACACCACGGGTTACTTTGTTGTGTAGGTTCTGTAAAATGTTATCAATGTATAGACTGATATATATATATTATATTGATATAAAAGTTTGAGTCAAGTTGTTTAGTCAGAGAGTACTAGAGAAACACTCAGTATCTTTTCATTTCCTAGGACACCGCAGTCATACGTTATCAACAAATAGAAAATGCTTAAGAATGGGAATGATATTCTGTCTGAGAGAGAAGACACAGCCTGAAAGGAAGTATCGCTCCATAAACATTGAAGGAAATTCTGAGAGGGGAGGTGTGATGATATTTATTTTAGCCTGACCGAATGGAAACATGCGGCTGGTCAAATGGCCCCTGCATGCAGGAAGGGGTAGGGAGTCTTCCTACCAGCTCTCAAAGGGAAACCCGTTAAATTCAAACACCAAGCCTTCCTGGTTTAGCAATGGGGTTTTTTTATCAGAGTTAGGTTGGATTAGATGATCTTAAAGGTCCCTTCCAACCTAGACAATTCCATGATTCCTGCTGCAGTTTCCTTTTTTTTTTTTTCTGTGCACAAATATTGCCATGGTCTGCTGCCCGCTTGCACCAAGAGGTGCCTGCCTGGGAGCAGACAGGCAACTGCTGCTGCTAGACAGGGCAGTGACCAGCCACGGGGGCTATATTAGAGCGGCGTTGACCAAAATGGTTGTAGAGATAGAAATCTATTTATGTGGGCGTCCTGGTTTGAGTGACACAGGTCTAATTTACCTTCTAATACTGGGGAAAACTGTACCTTTAGAAGACTCTAGCATCTGAATTTGTGAAAATATTTACTTATAGCCAGCTATGGCCTATGGGTTCCAAGGTCTTGGTGTTTTCGAGTTAGCCAGGTGCAGGGATGAGGAGGAGCAAGACCCAAACTGGCCAACAGGATTATTTCATACCATGAACGTCACATTCAATATAAATTAAAATATTTGCTGCAAAGTTTTCTCTCCCTTGATGGCAGTGGTCCAGAGAATTTCTTGCCCCAGCAGTGGACCCCTGAGCCCTTCCCTTCCTCCTGAAGCCATAGTGCTCGCCGTGTCCCACATTTTCTGTCCCCTGTGAGGAGTGCACAACTTCCTGCTGATAGAATTGGCTGAGTATAATCCTTGTATATTTTATATTAGTATTGAAATCAATACTAGTTCTTTAGTATTATTAATGTTACTTATTTTGTATTATCCTATTAAATCTATTTATACTTCAACCTTAATGTTTCCTTTTTTTTCCCCTGATTCTTCTTCCCAGGTGAGGAGGGGTCATTGGGTGATAGAATAATTGTCTAAATGACAATAAATTGTTGTGGGTTCCTCAAACCATAACAGTGGGACTGAAGCCCACAGGTTTTTTGCTAATTGAAAACCACAAGCCAAGTGGCAATGCTAGTCCTCAGTCTGCCATTAGAGTTAGAAGGTTTATTTTGCTGTTATTACCCCACTGTCTCCTCTTTCTGCATTTGTGTTGTTTTACTCAGGGGAACATGGCTTTAGGATCAGACTCCAGTTGCTAGAGCCCTGCAGCCCTCTCACATCTGCCAGCCAGAGGTTCTAACTTCTCCATCTCCCACAGTATCTGGGCATGGTGCACCCTTTAAAGCACTTCTCCTTCCCAGTCTCACATGAGAGGATCCTGAAATCCGTCCCCTCCCTTCCTCTCTTTCCTCCTCTCTGGCAGCACCCGTGCTCAGGGCTGTTTTTTGCTTTTCTGCTGAGCAGTGCAGAAGGGGCCCTACCCAGGCAACACCCTGCGCCAGGCCCCTTCCTCAAAGAAAAGGCAGAAGCAGTAGAAAAGGGAGAAAGGTCATGAGTCCGTCGGCCAGCCGGCGGTATGAGCAGACAGGCTTTCCAAATCTTTGCGAGCAGTGCAAAGCTCCTTCTTCATACTTACCCCTGGTGACCAGGACGTGTCAGCACCTCAGCTGGGCTGCTGCAGCCGTGACGGCCAGGCTGAGGCCGGGGCACCCTTCTCCTGCCCACCCTGGAAGGGGCTGGCGCGGGACAGCGGTCAGATCTGTGCTTGCAGTCTGTGGAGCAGGAGGTATAATACTGGTGTAATTGGAAGCAGAACGGCCTGGCATCCTCGCACGGTCCTGGAAGCTGAGCCTTGGCATGCACTGCCGCTGCCTGTGCTTTAATCTGACTCGCACGGCTTCGGGTATTCGTCTTCAAACTACAACAAAACGAACGTTATTATGAAAAATAAACAATTTAAACTTCGTCGAGTTCCGTATCAGGCCTGCCTTTCCAGCAGCTTAATCCCCTTGGTTAAATGTTCAGACTGTAAATTTAAACGCAGAGGGGCAGATTCCCCATACTTTTCTTCTGGGCTCTCCTCGCCCTGCCGTTGTGGCAGAGCCTGATAGTGCTGTGTAAATGGTTATTCATTCAAAAGCCAGCCTTCAGGACTGTCTCTGCCAAAGAAGCAGGGCTTTTTTTATCATATCCTGTCTTAAAGCATTCAGTTGGAATAACATGACCCTGATTTGCTGCCTTAACAGAGGAGCAGCTAGCAGGGAAGTTTGCATGCTAAGACACCAAGGCTTATTAATAATGTGGAAAGTTTTGTTTTTCTAGAACAGTTACATCAGCATGACTCAACAGGAGGAAAGCCCTAATATCTCCACAAATAGTCCTGATGAGCTTTTGACTCTCAGGGAAATTGCATCAACAGAAAGCAGCCTGCATGCGAGGCAAAGCTGGACAACGCAGTTCCTTTCTTACTTTGCACTTTTTTTAGGTGGGGTGAAAACAATTTGCTTCTGACAGGAACATTAGGATTTTCCATTAATACACAGTTATAAAAATACTATGGCAAGTTTTGGCACCCGTTTCCGAAGACCACTGTGACAAACACACTAAACCCCGTTACCATCATCACAGAAATTCGTTACTCCAAAATGAGAACTCGGAGACAGCTCAGGCAGCAGCGGTCCCCCCGCCCCCCGCTGTTTTCTCCCCAGACCTGTGTGGGGCTGCACACCAGTCACGCACGCTGACGGGTACCTTAGTGGCACACAAGCACCGGACACACGGCGGGATCCAAGGCGCCGGCGTAGGAGCACGCCTGCCACGGGACTGCCCGGCATTGCTGCAGGGAGTAAGGCAAAATATAAACTGATACCAACAACTAACGAAACTCCCCCGGTGCACATGGGCGAGACGTCCGTCTGGAAATACATCGGGTTGAGTATAACTTCCTCCGAGTGCTGCCCAGGGCCTCCTGCATCCCTGCTCCCAGAGAAGATGCAGGAATGGGAACCACACGTGGGGGCAGGTGCCCAAGACCCATAAAAAGGCTGCTTAGAGCAGCCTTGACCTCAGTTTTTCTTACAGGCTAGCTTATCAGCCCTTGTATTTCCCATATTCATAATACTGGATGTCCACAGGCACTCCACAAGGAGACTTTTCAGGCTGTAGCTCTCAGGAACCTGAAGCACAAACCTCATGGTACTGGGACCTCGGAGATCAGCCCAAATGTACTTCTCCTCACGTGGGCAAACGGGCTCCCAGCCCGCTGCTGTTAGGGATCCATCCCCTAAAACATGCATAGCCTGGAAATCACATTTTCTTTTAATATATCTTCTCCAATTTTCATACTGCAAATTGGTTCAATGTTACCAACATACAAAGCTGCTTCTTCAGTTTTTTAGGCAGCTTCAGGATACCTCTGTGTATCTTTCCCAAGTACCACTCACTCAGTATTTTGAAGGACTTTTTTTCTTTGCTGTAGGCATATCGCACTCTTGTCGTGTTGACCAGCTTGCGTTGCTGTATCCCAGACTACATGACAGAGGTCATCTCTTATGGGCTGCCCAGAGAGGTATTTGGAGACATAAAACACATTTCCAGTTTTTGAGAAAACGAGGTGCCATGCCTATTTCAAAACAACAACTTTGCAGGTTTCCGGACAGAGACACGACCACCCTTGGCTCTGGCCCCCCAGAAGGCACCAAACCTCCCCGTGCTGAGACAGTACCGTCACCGCAGCGCGTCCCCCGCCATCAGGGCTGCTTTAGGTACCCATGGGTTGGGGTCCCCATGTACCCTGCAAAGCACAAGCTACGCTACGGGGGGTTGGGGAGAAGGAGAAATGGGATCTCTTATACTCACTGTTGGACAGCTTCTGCTTCATTTCAGCTCACCAGGAGAGAAAATACACTGTCACAGCCCACCGGGTGCAAGCCGTCACCAGCAGGCTGTTGCGAGGAAGTTGGAGTTTAACATCCTGACACTGGAATTTCCTGCAAAGAGGAAAAAACGTTTTGCTCAGCTCTGAGGAGAAGCTCCTTTAAGGGAGGCTGGGCACAGGGACATGCGTGTTGGTGCGCTTCAGTTCAACAAACCTTGTCTTTCCTCATTGAGAGGAGTGTGTGGACACACGTCTCATTCCTAAGTCTAGCTAGTGCTGATACACTGAAGAAGTGCTTTCTTTTTTTTTCGTCTTTTTTTCCTCTTTTTTTTTTTTTTTAACAGAAGGAAAACATTCCTGGGAATGGGACCAAGTCATTGCAGAACCAGCTAGAGTTTGTTTCCTGTGCGGAGATGGAAAACACTGTGCTGGGATGCAGAGATACGTATTTAACTACTTGTTATACACAAAAAAAAATTGTGTTTAACAGTTGGGCAAGAATCTGAGCCGGAAATTAATCAGATCATTATCATATGCCATAAAAATACCAAAATTTTTGTATTCATTCCAAAAAAGACAATGTCAGGATATATTTTTGCACAGGTAGCTCAGACTTTGCATTCACTCCCTCTGTACCTGATGCCATTAAATACTTCAGACATGACAGTGCATTTCAGAAAGAGAAAAATAAGCCCATTCCAAATCCTTATTTTCAGTTACTCAAGACCTGAGAAGCTCTTTCTTCAATGCAGGTACCTTTCTTGATTTATCTCCTATGGTAGCTCTGTATTTTAAAAAAATCAGGAAAAATCTAATGAGCTATATGCAAGGTTTTTTTGCACTGGAAAAATTACAAGTTTTGTGAGTTTCTTGCAGGGATTATTTCTATTGTGTTCTTTTGCATTTGTATATTTTTCTTAAACAAACTTTTTATAAGTTTGAATAGAGCAGTTGTAAACACCCATAAAAATATCACTTTTGCTAAAAATTAAAATCCTGATCATAAAATTATGTCAATAAGTATTTAAAAAGTGTGTGTTGAATTTGACAGAGCCACCAAAACATCTTCAAATAATTAGATATTTCCAATATTTGACCATTCTCTGACTTTCCAGACTTGAACATGATTGAAAACAGACATCCCAAGCTGATTTTGAAGTACCCACTCAGCTATTTTAATCATTCCTCCTAAATTATCCTCAGATTGCATTTCTTGCTCTTCTGTAAGTTTTCTTGAGTGTAGCAGCTTAGTAATGATAGATTCAGAACGGACCTTGTAACTCTTGTGCCCGTACTGCAGTATGACTTTTTGTCCTTTTCACAGTATCTAGAGATAGAAACAGCCCACAGCAGGGGGATCAACCCCACAAAACAAGATGCTTGCTACTACTGTGAAATACCTACATTTACAAACTTTTGAGTTAAATTCCTCTCTAACATCCAAACAAAACCACCTGGGCATGGTACATAGGACACAGCCTTGACTTGGCAACGCAGGTATGTCCAGGATGGTCTGGAGACACCTGCGGCAAAGCCTCACAGCTGACCATGCTCTCCCAGAGTGGTGTGTTTAGTCAACAGCTTTGATGGGAAATGGTTTTCTTTTCTTTCTGCAGGTTTTGTTTCAACCCAGCAGTTTCTGCCAGAAACAGAAATGGAGCACAGCCTGGGCAGCAGTGGCACAGACTTGAGAAGGAATAGTCCTTTCTTAGCAACTTCCCACTACTGTAATAGCGATGGTCCAGAGAAATTGCTGACCCTATAAACCTTTTAGCAGGACTTGGGAACTCCAGCACAGACCAAAACCTGAGCGCAATAGCTGATTGCAAGCAGAGGGTAACAGAAAACAAATTAAAAAAAAAAAAAAAAAAAAAACACTCTTCACTCGAAAGCAAGTAGGGAACTTACTTAGACAAAGAGTGCAACCGGGGGTTGTAGTAATGCTAAAAATGCTTTTGTAAATCTCTCATAATTGTAGAATGCATGGTAGCTATGCTTTCAAGAAATTTGCTCTGTAATTTGCAGCTTTTGGACAGAAGAGCTATCAAAGGAAGAGGAATGAAAGCAAAAAAGAGGTGAAAACAGCCAACTTTCATCTCAACAAATGGAACAACAGGACAAGAATAAGTTCATTCAGAGATAACCATAGGGCAATACAATTTGGCTACCTTACATCTGCTCTACTGTGGGAAAGAGCATCAAATTAGGTGCATTTTCTTAGCTTGTATCATTTCAGGTGATATTCCCCCAATGCTGGACTCATCACAAGCTCTGCACCTGCCAGTACAAGAAGATCTTTGCTTCTTTGGGTCTTAGCATCCAATGTTTAACAAGTTTTACCCAATAGACTGACAGCCTGGTTTGCTTTCAGCTTATAACTTACATAAGTGTCAGTATAAAGATTCTTTTCTATTTATAGAAATTACGTTACATATGCACTTCTTTCATGGGCTATTTTTATTACATCATTTTAAATTAATTTCCTGTATGTTCCATGATTAATAGGTTCAACACATTTCCTTTAAAATCAGTCCTTTGACGTATTTTATTTCTCTGGGGTTGTTTCCTTGAACTCTTTATTCCCAACTCACATCTGAAATGAAAAGACCAATCAAAGCATACTGAGATGCATGACCCTCTGTTGAGAGGACTCCCTTTTGGTCATCTCTCTGGTGTCTCCATGTTTCTGTCTGATATTTGCAAAGCCTTCCAGCTGAATAGTATTCTTTCACGAGTCACTAACAAAAATGCAGTGAGTAACAGGAGAAGGGATGGATAAGGTAAAGGCTGGACTCTTCTCCCCTGTTGTTCAGTGGTCTAAATTTTTCTGTAAAATAAGTATTCCTCACACTTTTCATGATGAGACACAAGCCTAAGAATGAGTTTACTTGTTCCCTGTTTCTGCAGGTGGAGAGTCTTTAGGCCAGGCAGTCCCTTCTCTTTCACGAGAAACTCAGGAAGGAGCTGCAAGTTGCTTTGCTGGACACAAAAACCTGTGGGCTCATAACTTCTCACCGAGTAACAGGGCAACATCGATACCACTGACTCACCCTAGATAAGTCAGGTCTGCAGCTGGATTAAGGGAGAAGAGAGTGTTTCTATCTGTTTTGGCTCTACCACTCCTCCTGCCGAAACAGCCCCCCGGCCATGAAGGAACCACTTTGTGCTCCGCTCTGCCCCTTACTCCTGCTAGGAAGTCCCCAGAAGAAACCCCCCCCACCAATCCCCCAGGAACAGCACCGACCATAAAATAATCCCTCGCCGTTTGCTTTCCCAAACTCTGCTGGCACAGCAAGGACTGTGCACGCTGCCAAAGTTAACAAGGAGGCACGTTAATCCCTCCTCTTGCTACAGAGTCTTTCCAGACCTGCCTCAGCTTTCTGCCGGCGGGGGCAGGTTTGTCTCAGGGCGATTCCTTACCAGCCCGTCGGCGGGGGGACGGCGAGCACCCACCTCATCTGAAACAATTACAGCACTTGAGGGCAAGGGACCGGCTCTGCCGTGCAGCTGGCCTTTTCCTCTGCAATTTTTCATTCGGGTGGTTTACTTTGGCTGGTCGTCTTTGGTAAACATCACACCACACTGAAACCAGGAAACACCCGAAAATAAATAAAGACATGGCGATTACTAATAGGTCTTATGTTGTGTCCCCAAGGATCAGCCTTGCTCAGGCCAAATCCTGACATCCCAAGGGGGGAAAAAAACCTCCCTGGGGACCTGTCAGGGATGAAGGACACCCCCAGGATGGAAGGCAGCAGGTTGTGGGGGATTGCTGGGGGGGTGCTGGCAGGGTACCGTTGGCCTTGCACCACCACACCACCACCACACCTGGCTGGATAAGTGTTTGGAAATTGCAGGCTGAGCAAGGGCCTCACCCCAGCTGCCCTCGACATATGGGGAGACAAGAGGCTCACCACCGTGCCTTGGAGGCTTCTCTGCCTCTGGTTTGTCCTTAGACTTTCATGCTTCCCACTCCAGAGTTCAGCCAGGGGTTTTCCTGCCCCTCTGACCCTTGCTTTTCCCTGTAACTTTAGGCATGAAAGAGAACAACGTTTTAGCTAAAGCTGTGCCCTGAACGGTGTATTTACTCTTTAATTTGATGGACCCCCACTGTATTTTAAAAAGGAAATCAGATAGTGAGTGAAGGCACTGAAGTGCTGCGGAACCATCTGTCCAGATGAGGGCTTACATCCACCCCTCCTTGCTCCATTCCCCCTCCTCCAGGGCAGAAAGCCAGAAGAGGGGACAGACCAGAGACAACGAGATCCCCTGGCTCCCCGTCCCCACCGGTGAGGAAGCGAACATTTCATCCGGCCTGCACGTTTGGCGGGCGGCAGGGCAAGGCTGCTCCTGCATCCAGGGGCACTGGCTTTGCCTGGGTCTGGAAAGACATAATCATAGAATCGTCTAGGCTGGAAGGGACCTTTCACATCATGGAGTCCAACCATCAACCTAACACTGCCAAAACCACCACTAAACCATGTCCCTCAGCACTACGTCTACCCATCTTTTAAATACCTCTAGGGATGGCGATTCCACAACTTCCCTGGGCAGCCATTCCAGTGCTTGTGAAGAAATCCACCCTTTTTGTGAAGAAATTGTTTCTAATATCCATCCTAAACCTCTCTTGGCACAACTTGGTGCTATTTCCTACAGAAATAAATCCCTGAGCATCGACTCAACTATGAACCTAGAACTGCTTTCAGCTGGAGGTGGCAGTCAGTAACTTCCAGAGGACCTTTCCAACCTAGATTTTTCTCTAATTTGAAGCCTCATCTTCTCTGTATTTAGTCTTTTAGGAAGCCCAAAGTGCTTCTGCAATCATGTTCTGTCCAAGAGGCTGTGGCAAGGGGAAACCACCAAGACAAGCTGTCGTAATTTCTCCTTTTCCTACAACAAGTGGGACGCATACAGAAATTCAGGGCAGGTAGCCTATGACTGCTCCAGTCCTGTGGCAGAGGAGATTTTTTGGAACCTGAGGGGTCCCTAAACCTCTGTAAATGCTCCTACAACAGAGACACAGAAGAAAAGGAGGTGCTACTTTTTCGTTTTCTGGACGTGTTTTCTGAAGGAGCCAGGTGATTAAGAACAGGATTAAGCCTTGCAAAAAGGTAGGCACAGAAGACACGAGCAAGAGCTTAACCACGGGACATCGGCAGGGATGGCTGGCAGCAGCCGCACTGAGACACCCCAAGCACCCTCTGAAGCAGAAGCAGAGCCAGACATCCATCAGGAACTGTGGTATTTAAACCCCAGGACCTCCAGATGCGAGGTGCCAGCTGAACACAGGACACCTGAGAACTAAATGTGAAACACTTACATGTCTAAAGGGGCAGCAGGATCCCAGATTTCACCCAAGTGTCTCTCTGGCTTGTCACTGTGTTGCCTAATTCTTAAATCTCATTACAAATGTCACTAAATGTGACTCACTGATGGCCTGCCTACCAAAAGAAAGCTGACCTTCTTTCCTTCTCTCTTTATTGTAGAAGACGTGCTAAGGTCAAATGGATAAGATGGAATTTGAGGAAGAAACCCCTGCCACAGATTTTTTTGCACAGCTTTGGAGGTGACATTGACCTCCAGCTTCTTGTATAGGCTTTCTGGAAACTTGACTCCATGCCAGTTTGATAGGCAACGCAGAGGAAGGGTACCATTATGAGATCCAGGGTTTTCTTAACTGTGCTCTATATTTCCATCACCACTGCCAAAAATACGCTTTTCAATCAAGCTAAATAAAAGGTTAGAATCCTTAAAAACAAACAAACATGCATGTAACAAACAAAACAGAAGCCTGTGCCCTGGGAAGCCAAGTTTCAGTAAGATACAAAGAGCCAAGCGCCGTGGTGCAGGCAGCAGCATTCCCCCCTGATAGCACGGGGTCCGGCTTACAGAGCAGAGCAGCCAGGCACAGCACAGACAGGGGCTTTAAACCAGCCTTCAGTGTTTATGGAAAGCAGAAGCAGCTGTTTTGCAGGCAAACTAATAAAAGTCGGCATCTCACATAAGAGCAAGCTTTAGCTCAACTGGAACTCTCAAGTCTGGACTCCAAAAGGTTCATTCTAGCTTGGGAGAAACAGCCTCTTCTGCCCTCAGAATAAATTGTACAACTGGGAAACAGTTTTCAAAGTAAGTTGTACAACAGGAAAACAGTTTTCTGAATCTGCAGCGCCCGGTACACAACATTTCCACTTGCTGCTAGACAGTGCTGCAGCTCCTGTGGGTTCGGTCATGTTAGACATCATACATACAAGCTAAGAGACCCCATTGCAAGACAGAGCCAGCTTGTAGCAGTCTATGCTATGGCCTTACTTCTCCCATTCTCTTTCTGGAAATTAAAACAGGTACAGGGCTGATCTAAACAGGGAGGGATGCTGACATACTCAGCCCCTTGAGGAGACCTGGGCAGCTCCAGAGGCTTCCTACTTCTTCCTCTCATGAAACGCCTCCTTACTGGGCTCTCTCTCAGACCCCAGGCTCGCAGACTTCTCTTATTATCTGCAGTGTGTTTGAGGCAACACTGGGTCCACAGTAGTAGTAATTAAAAAAACCAAAAGAAAGGAAAAAAAAACCCACCACCGAAAAAAAACCCAGAAAAACAGAGCAGTCATTAGGGCTTATTCACTGCAGGAATACATGGGGGAATTTGAAATCGGCAAGTTGGTCCCATTACTGTAAGAATATATTTGGCCTGTCATCTATTAAAATGCATGGCTGCGTGTGCCTGGCAAGTGCTTCAAAGTTGTTCTTTTGATCTTTGCAAAGATAAAACTGTAATATTTTTGTAGGTATATGAGAACATTAGTTACTAGTCTAGTTAAAAACCACTTAACTTTTGATACTGGTGCCATCTGTTTCCTATTTTTATTTATAGAACTCAATACTCAGTCTCTCGAGGACTTCTCTAACAAAGTCTCTCTATACGAAATATTGGCGTTGCTTTGGCCAAGACGGCTGAACTCAGGCTTGATGGGTTGACAGATGGGGCTGGTCATGCAAAAGACTACTCAGACAAGAGAAAGCAAGGAGAAGGTTGGACAGAAGGACATCTAGGAGCCTTGCACTCATCTCACAAGTCAGCTCTTTGGAAAGAACACTGCTCTGGTTCGGCTTCAGCAGCACAGCTGCAGCAAATGGCATGAGTTTCTTGCAACCAAAACCAAACCTGCAGCTTGATGAGCTTCAGTCATACCCGAGTAAGCTCACTTAAGGATTTTTTAAGAACTTCTAGAAGCCATTATTTGGTCCTCAACAAATTGTGTGACAAATGTTAGTCCTTAAACTGATAAATTATTACAAACCTTCCAAATGAACAGAAAGATTCCCTTCTTAGAAAACAAACAAACCAACCCTTCACCAACCAGTGCATAAGCAGGGCATCTATTTATAGGCACAAAGATACCTATCCTCAATGACATTGTGAGTTGAGGGCTTCCAAAAGTTGCACATTGCTCTAGGGTATTCACGTGGGTCATGAAGTTCAGCTACTGCGAGGGAAACTCATCACCTTGCCTGTGAGACTCTCTCAAAAGGCAGAAACACTTACAGACAGGAAAAGCTCATGTGACCCTGAGCTCAGCTCCCACAGGCTGTCCACACCAGGCATCTCCATCATGTCTTTGCGTTCCAGGTTTCTGCTTCCATCGGGAGCATCCCACCCCATAAGCCACGGAGAGCTCAGGCCAGGCAACGCAGAGCCACGATGTTCAAGGCTGGAACCGAAAGCACAAGCAAACCCTGCAAGGCAGGAGAGAGGGAGACCAGCTGTGCCTGCTGCGATGCAGCCGTGGGGAAAGGCGATAGCAAAGCCGTGGGGAAAGCAAAACACAGCAGCATCTGTGTTCACCAGAGCGGTGGTGTGGGAAAACTGCACAACTGAGCCCTGATTAAGCAGAAGACACCTACGGTCTGGTTTCTTGCAGCCCTGGCAAGAGCACTACATGCCAAGGACATACAGGCAGGAAAAATCGAAGCTCGGTGCTCGGAGTCATTTGGTGAGTGCACGCATCCGAACACAGCGCTACCAGCGGGAGCCCCAGGGCACAGGCAGTCGGTGCCTGATGTCCTCAGCCATCGGGAAGGGGTGGTAGGTGCCTAGTTAAAAGCTAACAACTGAAGGAGGAACGCAAGCTCTCGTCAACAGAAGTAGGGCTGGCATCTCCTCTGGTTGAGGACTGCTTGCCACCTGCAGAGAGACTGACTGGCCTGCAGGCAGCTATGGAAAGAGCAGATCGATATGAAACCACTGCTGAGCTCCAGAAACCATTTACACCACCGACTGCGGGTCTCACAGCTGAAAAGCGTGGGGGGAGCCAAGGGGGAGCGAGGGCTTCCCACACTGCTCCGGAAACAGGGCAGCAATGAGGTCATTTTCCATTCCCTCACCGGCACCACGCGCCCTGTGCGGGAGGTACGGGCGCCGTCACGAGGCAGGCCGGAGGAAGGGTGAACCGGGCTGCGTACAAGCAGCCAGAGGAACACCGCCGAGAAGAAACCCATAAGCTCCCAGGGCCGCGCCACCGCCGCCTCGCAGGTCTGAGGAGAGCAGTGGGAAGGTTTCTGCCACCTCTGCGAGGCTTCCTTATCGGCCTCAGCATCTGGCTTGCACTCTTCGGCATTTCCTATCCCACACCGCAAAACACCTTTCGTCTAACAAGGCCGTGTCGAGCGAATGAAGTGAAACATTTCTCTCCCTAAATCAGAACCAGCGACGGGTGGCAGGTTCTCCTGGGGCGCTGAGGGCCTGGCACGCCCCTGCGGCACCTCAACCCTGCGTGAGGAGGAGGATGTTCACAGTTTGGAGACGGCCCCCACCCACCACAGCAGCCGCTGACCCTCGGCCTGGCGAAGGCGGCCCCCGCCTTCCACGTCACCGCCTCCGGCAGCCGGAGCGGGGTCCAGCGCGCAGGCTCCCCCCACATCTGTGCTAACGAAGACGTGCGAAAGTATTAGCTTCCCTTCCCAAACTGTACATTCAGTCAAAATTAAAACCAAACCAGCGGCTCCCAGCAAACGCAGCGCTTTGCCAGCGCGGTTGGGGAAGCGAGGTCTGGCAGAGACCGTCACCCACGGGCACGGCAGCCATGCCCCGGCGCGCGGTGGGGACGGACAGGGGCACGGCACGGCACCTTTTGGAAATCACTGCAGGGGAGTTGGGTTTACTGAAGAGGATGGGAGCTGTTTTGGTCACTCATGGGGGCGACGTGCTCCTTCCAAGAGATGTATACGTACGCACTCGGTCGCAAGCCAAGCCTGGCTGCTGGTAGTTGAGCTGACAATGATTAAATAACCGGTTTACGCTAGATGAGAAGCTTGTCCACACCAGCTAGAGCAGCTCATCTGGCACTGGTGCGTACGCTGTGGAGGCCCCCTTGTTCCAGACCAGCGTGGTCCCCGCTCACGCAGGTTGCTGGCAACCTCCAAGCAATAAAAACTCCGGAGAGGTGCGTGGAAACACCAAACCACCACCACCACCTCTGAACAAGGCTGCTAAAACCCCAAACAGCCCAGGGAGCAGCTCCCACGTACAACCAGGGGAGCAACGAGGAACGGCCACCCTTCAGAGCGACCCTAGAGTTAGAAAAGGTTTGAGGGGCTGTGCTGCTGCTGTTTATTGAAGAAAACAGCAATAAATTAAATACAGCAGAGGTCACGGAAAAAGCCAGCCGCATGGTGTGCAACCCACAGCAACAAAGGAGGCAATTCTGTCAGGCAGGCACGGACAGACGGCTTTTGCAGGGAAACCCGCTCCAGAGACGGAGGAGGAGCAGCAATATTCAGCTTCCAGCAGCGGGGGAGCGCCTGTGTCCGTGCAGTAGTGATGGGTTGCAGAGGCGGGTGTGAGCTCCCAGGACCTCAGCTGCATCACCGCCTCGTAGGGCTGGGACAATAAATCCTCCCCCTGCCCTGCTCTTGTCACTCGCCCACGATGGGGCAAAGAGCACAGCTCGCCCGCTGCCTCCTGCCTCTGCACGTCCCCCATATTACGGAGGCAGGGAGCGTCTGCCCCAGCGCAGCCTCCTCCAGTGCAGGACTGGGCAACTGCCCCAACCAACACCAGGTCCCAACTCCTTCTCCAGCTGGGCCACCTACCTCCGCCAGCCCCCCGCCTGTCAGAAAGGCAGGCTGAGTGTTGCGTTGCTGCTGGGACAGGGGATGGCCGCAGAACCTCAGCACTCCTGGGGAGACAGTGAGCCCTCAGCCCCAACTCAAGAGTGCTGCAGAAGAGGATGTGGTTAAGCCCTGCTCCGAGCCATTTCCCCCCTAGACTTGGACAGGCAGACTGAACAGGATGGGACAACCAAAGGTACAAGTATAACACACCCATAGTGATGGGGAGGAGCCACCATGCACTTTTTCCACAAATAGCTTAAAGCAAAACAACTACATGGAGAGAGCAAAAGAGGATGGAGGTGACTTGATGACTAAGAAAAACAAACCATGGGTGTTCCCTGAGGTTGGAAGGTAAGAAAACAAACCCTGGAAAGCAACACCCAACCTACCAGCGTAAAGATCAGCCAAGAGCTCACCTGGCAGGATGGCAGTGCCGGCTCTGCGGGAACCTGCGGTGCTGTCGAGGCCACAGCTTCCCAGGCACCAGGGCTTCTCCAGAGGCAGAGAGAAGTTCAGTGCTGGACCTGAAGGCACTGCCAGCCCCAGTGCAGGTGGTGAGCACCTCCCCTGCTTCCTCCCCTTCTGCCCTCTTCAGCAGATTAAGATAGCTAACAGCTCTCCTTAATGAGCTCATTTGCCTCCTGGCAATCAGATCTCTAAGATGTCCTCAGAACTTTCAGGCTCATTTCGGCAAGTGCAACAGCAAGCTGCTTGCTGGTCATTGTTCCTTTGAGCAGCTGGAACGGTCCTGCAAGCCCAGGTCCAGCTGCAGGAGCTGTAGGACAGACCTGCTAATTGCCACCATGCCTGTGACAAAGCCACAACAGCAAGCAACAACCATCCTCCCCAGGTGAACCTGCCTTCGGGGACTCGTACCATCCCCAACATGCTTTGAACCCTACCTGTGACATCTGCAGCTTGGTCTGACCAGTCTCTTGCTCCCAGGCCGGATCGGTGGCAGCCAGGCTTTGGTCAGCCCAAATCCCTCCCTGCAGAAGTGAGCTCAGCACCGTACCAGCCCCACTTACCAAGGAACAGGGTCCCGGCAGAGCAATGCTCCTCTTCCCGAAGATCTCTGGCTTAACACTGCGAGGGGCTCACTAGTCTCAGCCACAGGAGGGATTTGCTGCAGCCTGGCAAGGCTGGGACAGCTGAACACGCGTGCAGAAGATGCTGGCTTTGTCCAAATGCTGTCTCTCGTAGTACCTATAAACCTTTGTGAAATGTGCCAGGAATATTCCCTGGCTCCAGGACAGGAATTCTAGACAAACCAGGCAGGCTGTGTCCTGTCCAAGGACGGCGATGACTTGGTGGTACCCCCAGTTCCCAATGCACATCTCAGAAGCCACAAACCCTGGAGCTGGGAGCAGGGATGGCCGTCACTTCTCCCATTTCTTCTTCTTAGTAAAACACTGAATGTCCTGATCTTATGTAGTGTTCGCACCAGGATAGAAATCAAGACCAACCACTGCAACTGCCCATGACTTCCTCTGCCTCCCCCTGGCTCCATCACTAGTGAACTGTGCAAGCTATTCTGATTATTCTGGTATTTTTGGTTTTCCCTTTGTAATCTTAAGCACTTCTTGGGTTAATGTAGAACGTATTTTGCTGAAGTTTCTCAAAAAAACAGTACCAGTTTCAGAGAGATCAGTGAAGCTCCCAATCCTGCTCCAAGGAATTCCTGGCACGAGGCAAGAAATTAGGAATTATTTTGTTCATGACAAGATGTCTTCAACACAACCTCTCCAGTTTCCTCATTTTGGCACAAAGAAATTTGTAGTGGAATTACTTATTTCATCTTCCCCTTTACTGCAGGAGGAATGATTTTTAACTGAGCCCAAATCCACTTGCATTCAGTGGGTTGCTAATTAGGCTACAGATGTCTCCTGATGGCAGCAATTATCCCTGGTAACCTTAATGAGCTTGTTACATTCCTTAGTTATTGTTATGAAAAGTTATACGAAATACTTTGCCTAATACTACACAGCTCCTGGGGGAATTACTTCTTGATCTGTTCTGGTTTGATTAAAGAGAATGATTGTTTTCTTTCTTAGCAATATTTCTCAAGTTGTTTGTGGCTCATTTCCCTTGTCTTTTGCTGGCACTTTAACAACTCTGACCAACTTTTTCATAGAGGTCTTCCTTTCCAAACATTTCTGATTTTTTTTTTGCTCTCCCCGAACTCTCCAGTGTCTTTGCTTGATTTATTGCATGGGGTTTTTCTCTCTTTTTCAGCAAATTATTCTGTCTAGAACATACACGCTACTTACAACAGGGACTCGGTGCCCATCAGAACTCTGTGGGGTTTTGTTGTTGTTGTTACAGTTTGTTGTAGACCTAAGAAAAGCATCTCCTTACACTGGTACTTGAGGAAAAAGCTTCCCTGCAGTGCATGGAAAATACAGATCTCCTTAAAACAATTAACAAAATGAGCTGGGTAAGCTAACGTGAGCACAGCTTTGCACATCCTCTCTTTTCTCCCGTGCCTTTGCACGTCCAAAATTCAGTGAACATGCTATACAACAAACAACATTATCCAGGGAATAAAGAACTTCACTGCATTTCAAACCAAATATGCATGCTTTTTTTTCTCCGTATTTATTGTGCTTGCACTCCCATTCTATGCCTCCCAAAGTCTCCTGCCACAGGCAAGAGGTGCACAGAAGGCATGTCAGCAGTTACAACTACTTCTCGTGGCTTAGTACTGATTTCAGGAGCATCAAAGTTCATATGAACATCTGAACTTTCCTTCAGAATCACAAGTGATTACGATTAAACTCCAGAGTCATATTCCTGCCCAGATTGACGCATCATGGAAAGCAGCCAAAGACTCCAGGCACTAGCTCCTGATCAAACCATTAAAACACCAGAGTTTTGAAAAGCATTCAGTAACGATCCCAATTTTCTGACACAGAAACCCAAAGGAAGGCTTAGCAGCACCTCCTGCGTAAGCAGTTAAAGCAGGTAAACTTAGCAGCTTTTGACTATCCCACTCAGTTGCTGCTTCCTTCTGATCCAAGGAGAGCATGGGAAAGCACAGCCAGCGGGGTGTCTTCCAACAAAGCTCTCTTTGCAGGATTTACCGCAATAAACTGTTTGCAGAAACACGCTGTTTCTGGTGAAACATTTTAAGACCTGGGATGCCATGGGATGGCATTTCTGGCTGAAACCAGCAAGTTAGAGGAGCTGGTCCGATAGCTCAGCAATGTGGTGAGACTGGCAGGGCCAGAATTTAGGTCTGGGAGTCTCAAGACTGTCGAGTAGCCCTGCACGCAGGCTGTCAGCTGTTTTGCTGTGCCTTTTCTCCTCTGCCTTCAAATAAAAACAAACATTAAAGCCTCAACATTTCCGTGTCAAACAGAATTCCTGTCTTCCCGTCAGTCTGAGTTCAAAGGGTAAGAGGGAAACAATGAAAAGTAGCAAGAAGTAAAGAACTTGCTCAAGTTCACAGAATCCTGTGACCTTGGCGGTCTCTAGTCCAACCTCCCACAGGGAGCAGGACTGCCACCACCACCACTACAGCAGGTCACAGACGGCTTTGTTCACCTGAGCCATGCACACCTCCACGCATGGAGATCTGTCACCCGTTCTCCTGCAGCACCACCCTGTGAGGAAAGTCGCTCGTGTTCAACCTGAACCTCCCATGTGGCAACCTGTGACTGCTGCCACTTGCCCCAACGCCTGTAGCCACCACAGTGGCTTTGGTTCTGCCATCTTTGTGGCTCTCCTTCAAAGCAGCTGTACAAGGCTGCTACTGGATCCCCCTTCACTCTTTATCCAGGTTTAACAAGTCCCCTTGTCGAGGAGATCTCTCGACCGCAGTGATGCCTTCCCCTTTTTCAGACTTCCAAGAATGAAGATGCCCAGACACGCTCTGCCACACCAGAACTAAGGGCTCCGTGGGAATGGTCAGCAGAGACAAGAAGCTTGCACGAAGGAAAGATTCAGCCCCAAACTGGGTCCTGCACTTCCCTGGTTGCCTTTCCCACTACAAAGATTCAGTCTCGTAACACGAGCTAACACAATGCTGTTCTGTTTTGGAAAGTGGCGTGAACTGGGCTCTCAAAGAAATATTTGTTCCAGTTCAAGCTTTGGCATTTTAAACAAGGGCAATTAAATGCACTGAAAATGCTGTTGCAACACGAAGGCTGAAAATATCAACACAAAATGTCAGGAGTCGCTCGCGAGAAAAGCGCCTGAAAGAACCACCCACGCACCCGCACCGCACAAGCACCACACCGTCCAAGTGACAGCCTGCATTCTGAAGCCAGACAAACAAGCCACAATTCAGCCTTTTTTTCCATTGCCAGAAGTTTACACTCACAAATAACTATGTCAGCAGTAGAAGTGGCACCACTCGGAAAATCTCTGATCCGCATGAACAGGTAGGTCCCCGGTGTTCCTGTTTGTTTGGCACAGATGTGATTACTTACGCGTAGAAATTTGTACCTACAAAAGCGAAACCACTCCTAGTTTAAACCACAGAATGTAAACTTCAGAGGAAACACGTGCAGTACAGGTTCATGGATCATTTTAAGAACCTGATTCCGTCCTTATTCTCGAGAAAATTTGAGCTTTAAATTTATAGCCTTCACCTGACAATCACAGCATCCTGCATATGCTTTGCTTTTGAAAACGCACCGAATGCTCAGACTTCAGTAAAAAAAAAATTTATTTTCAATATAAAAGTGCCAAAATATCCACCAACATTGTAATCTATTCAACAACCAGCTTACTCTAGTAATCAAAATTGCAAGCATCTTTATTCACATTTTTAAATCAACTTCCTTTCACACGTTTCCACAGTAACCCGAGTCCCTCGAAAGTGGGAAATTTGCATTTCGATTGGCTGCTGTAGTCCATATGTCCAAGTTCATGTAGGCACGGAAGGGGTTAAACCTCGGATAGTATTCCTGCTTACACATCACTGCCTGGTTCTCCACATGGGTCGAGTGTTGGGTGGTGGCACTGACGGGGCAGCAGCTTTCATAAACATCACTCTGAGGTGCCCAGATGGAACCAAAAAGTCCAGACATGGGAGACAAGCTTCGGGTGCTTGAGAGGTAGGGCTGTAGGGCGAGATAAAACGATCATGGGAAACTGCAAAATGGAGCGTTTGCCAAAGAAAACGTGGAAATTTAATACTAAATGGGAAGAAGCAAGGTTTAAACTTAGGAAACGCAGAAGTAGAGAATTGCACATGGGTTCACAAAGCAACATGGCTGCTGAAAATAGTCCAGTGGAATTAGTGTGTGTGTGTGTGTGTGTGCAAAGGCACTTCGCTAAATGAAGCCATATGAGCTCCTTCCTGCACGGCAGCGATGTTCCTGTAACAGGAACACAATACTCAGCTCTGGTCAGGCTGTTAAGAAAAAGAAGGGAGAAATGGAAGACACGTGAAGAGCACCATGCATGTTTTGAGAGCTAAAAGAGACGGAGGCCTAAGAAATGACAAGAAAAAGGTTGAAGTACACGTCAGCGCTGAAAGACTGTGCACGCCGGGAGCAGAGAGGCATATTCAGCGTGGAAAAGAGACTATAATTGGGAGCTAGGGAATTTAGTTAGAAAATTTCGAAAGCTTATAAAGAACCTCCTGGAGGGCAAGATGTGTTAGTCTGCGAGGAAGTCTCTCGCAGAAGGTCATGGAAGTCTTGGGACTTTTAAAACTGAATGAAACACTGAAATGTATTGTGGGGAAAAGCTCGCCAGGGAAATGAACTGAATTATCTAATGTATTTTCCAATCTCTACCTTCTGTGTTTCCTGGCATTCCTGAATAAAATATGAAATAAAGCCACATTTATTTTAGGAAACAGTCTTCTCCCAGTTTTGCCACTTTTTTAACACAGCAGAATTTTCACTTCTGCAGTTGGAAATATTTCTTGCTTTATTTGGTTAGTTTTATTCCAAATAAATCTATTGTAAATAAAAAGAAATAAAATTCTAAAATAGAAAATTTTGAAATATGAGCAGAAAGAAGGTGGTTACAATTAAAGACCACCTTGAACTGAAGTCACTACATTGCACTATGAGATGACATAAACATGGCTAGTCTAGAGTGTAACAGCTCAAAGTCAGCATTCAGAAATCTGCACAAATCCAGCTTAAATCACTTGGATTTCCTAGCAAAAAAACCCCTGTCGAAGTCACTGAAAGCAGCTGTCCATTCAGCTCTACAATTTCCAAATCTCTCTGGGCTTTGCTGTCAGCACTTTTTGTGTTTTACCCTCATCTGGAAAGGCTGGTTTTGATAGGAAAAAGTCTCAGTAGACTACACAAGTCCAAAATGTTTTTCCATACGTAAGATGATTTTAGTCAATTTTCAGGCAAAAGGATCAGTCTTAAAATTTCACGGACAAGGTCCAGTAAGAACCTCGACCAACAGCTGGGAAAAAGCCACGCTACCAATGCCAGCATCAAATACATCCATCAGGNACCAACAGCTGGGAAAAAGCCACGCTACCAATGCCAGCATCAAATACATCCATCAGGCTGCTTGAAGGATTCATGAAGAACACATGAGCAACAGGCAGGGGAAAGACATTGGGAGGGCTTTGAAAGAGGCAGATGAAGGCCGTGCCTCGCTGTGACCATACTCACTGTGGAGTTGACGTAACTGGCAGGCTCCCAGGTAGGTGGCATGTTGGGAGGTGCGTTCCAGGTGGAGGGACAGTTCTGGTCAATGAAGGCTGTATTCTGCACCGCTGCAGTACCCGGGAAGCCACTGGGGTAGTTCATGTTTTCTGCAGTTCATAAAAGCCGGAAGACAAAGTAAGGCTTTTGCATTACAAACACTACTAATGTTTCTGTGGAGGAACATTGAATCTTCTCGGACTGAGCCAGGCTGGAACCGACCTAAGCCTTCAAGTGACTTCAAGCACCTTCAGGGCAGCACAGCAGTGAAGCGTAGCAATTTCTGTTAACAAGACTACCGCTCTGTATTAGGGACTCACTAACAAATTGCTATCAGGAGGACGGGATAAAGCGTTGGCAGTCTCTGTACTGGAGAACAGAGTCTTTATTAGCCACAGAATGTGCATGGCAGAGCCTACCCAGGCTTCGCTGCCAACATGCCTCAGCTCTAAGCACCCGAGGGATCACCGTGCTGCCTGTGATACTGTAGCCTGACCTTTAATTATTGCTTAGGTAATGCTAAAGAAATCTAGGTTGCTGCCAGTGTGCTTCCCAAGCCAAGAAACTCTAGCCTGGAAAGGTAATTGGTCACAAGAGGCCTTCTGTTTCACACACTGGAAGGCAGAAGCCTGCCAGAGGGGAAACAAAGAAAATTGTGCAAAAAGATTTGTGTAATACTGTGGTCACGAGCATTTCTCTCTATTCCCTCTCAGACAGAGTCTTGTATACTGGCTTTTCAGACTTAATAACTCCATACGAAGACCAGTCTTCTCATCCACCACATGCAGACATTGTTTATTACTACAGAGCATCCAGTCAGCTGGAAACTGTAAAGTCCGCTTAAGCAATGAATGCCCAGATGTTTACAGACAAGCCCAGCCTTTTGTTCTACAAAAGGTGAGAGAAAAAAAACACACTCAGTGATAATTCATAAGCTTTATTTCATCTTACCTTCTGGGAAAGCACCATACTCATTCATCTCTAGGGGACAATACATGTTGGAAAACTGGCTGTCACAAGCTGCATTCCAGTCAATGAAGCTGTCCCAAGGAAAAAAAAAAAAATCTGCTGTCAGAAACAACTCAGGACTTCTGAAAATTATTTAGAAATGCTTATTTAACGTAAAGTTGTTGGATGCAAAATGCCTGTAACCAATGATGAGGCTTTTCACATTCTGCTTGCCAATTCTGCCAGTATCTACTCTGTGCCACGACGTAATCACAGTGATTCTCTCACTGAGCTCTTTTTCCTCTGGGAGGATGAACAACTTGTGATGACAGCTACCAGATTCCTTTAACAACTAACTGGGTTCAACTTCTTCATCTGTAAAAGGAAAATAATTGTACTTCTTCCCCACAACCATGGAACCAGTAGATGGGAAGTGAAATAATGTGATTTGAAATAGAAGAAAATGTAACGCATTTTCAAGCATTTGAGTGCTTGAGAATAGCAATTAAAATGGAGATTTCTACTTTCATTACCACACACGTTAGAGTCCTGTTAAACAATATGTTTTCTAAACCAAACATTAATTTGTAGGGATTAGATTGTTTTAATTAAAATAATTTCAGAATTTCAAGAAGACTTTCCAAAAGTAATTCTTAAAGATATATCAGAAGTGAAGCAAGCCCTGCTATCCACAGAACTTGAAGAAGTCCAAGTTTAGACCCAATCTGGACAAGGTAGGGATATAAAAGGATTTCACACCACGTTGTGCTATTTCAGTTTTACTATTCAGGCAGGAAGTTCTAAATTAACCATTACTACATATGAATAAATAATTACATGAAATTTTGCATATGAAGTCCAAACTGAGATGAGCATATGAAAGCAAAGTAGCATAATACAGAGTCTGCCACAAATCACCATCTATTTCATTTGAATTGAAGAGTCAGACAGAGCACTAGCAATTGCTCCCAATCATTAGGGCTGCAGTTTGTTGACACGACAGTTAGCACCAAGGCTGGCAGGGATTGGGATCACAAGACCATCACTTGGGGATTGTTGCGTTACCACTCTGTCATTTCAGATGACAGGATATGACTTGAAGAACTGGCCGTATTTCACTGCAATGTGGTGGCAGAGTATTTCTTCTCATTAGTTTGTGGTGCATCTTTCACTAGTAAAATTTGCAGTGTCTGAAGTACCAGAATTATTCAACTTCACTACTACAGGAAGATGGACCCAAATCTACACAGAGCCTCAAAGAGATCAATTTTTATCCTTACACCACCTTCAAAATGGACTATTTGTTTTTATTTAACAACCTCTCTTCATGCTACTTAACACGAGTGTACACTGCATAACACATACACAGAATCTATGTATTTAGGAAGAGGAAAACAAACCTAAAAGCCAAGCCCTCTGCCTGGCCATGCAAAAGAAGTGCAAAATTAAAAGCCTTCCAAAACGTATTTAATTAAATTTAAAAGAAGTTCCGGAATACCTACCTATGAGCAGGAACACCAGCAAATTTGTCTTAGCAAAATTAATCATGATGTACTAATGGAAGGGCATGAACAATTAGAACTAAGATTGAAGTGACAGGAAGAATTTTACTTCAACTATCACTTTCCTTACAAATATTGTAAAATAAGCTCAAGTGCAGTCCTCTGCATCACAGAAACCCGAACAAAGCATTATCGAAGTGTTTACATAAAACATAACTTGCCTGTTATGGACAGAGGGGGTTTCTTGGATCATGCACGGAATATTGTTCTCAAGGTTGTAGTTTAAACTGTTTGTCAGGCAGACTGGCTGGGCAGGCCACAAGTCTCCTGTTGGGTAAAGACCTAAAAAGGGAAAAATGGAATGAAATGCAGAACAAGAAGGAGGCTCCACAAACTCTGAATGTCACAATGACACTTTATCTTCAGATTCACAATAATGACTGTATGCGAGACAAAAGGTCCACTGTTACTAACCAATCTATTTTTTTGTGGTGATGAATGTCTACCTTAAAACAAATCTGAAAACTTCTATTGGTTAAAAATATATATTTATAAATACTTGAACTGAGAAGCTGAAATTCAAAAAACAGGGCAACAAATTCCTCCAGAAAGCCCTTAAGTCATCAGCTGCCAGCACCAAGGTGGCACCCTTCCTCACGGCAGGGATGCGAGCCCCACCAGCCTCCTTCTCGCCCTCACCCATCACTCAGTAACCATCTCTGAAGTCCAACCACACAAATGCAGCGGGAACAGGGTCGGGTTTTTAATAGACTAGAGCCATTCACAACTGAACAATATGCGAACTTGTTATAGCTGTATTTAGCCCCTAGGGCAGATTCTCATTGTGCTGCTCTCTACAGACTGAGTGCCCTGACTGCCCACAGACACTTGGTTCCTATCAACTCTGCGAGAACAGGCAGCTGGAGAAAGGAAAAAATCCAAATTAGCAGTTCCTGTAAGACGACGGTTGCAAAGTTAGCTCTATTTCATTATTTCCCATGATACGTACTATGAATATTGCTACCACAGAAAAAGTTGAATCAGCATTTCTATTCTACCAGACACAGGTTAAACCTACAGTGAAAGGGACAGCAACAAGCAGGCAGTTCTGCTGCCTAAAGAACCATGCATCCAAACCAGCTTTCAAAGTCCACCTCACCATGTAGCCTGTTGCTTTTATGAATCCCACTCAACAAGTTAAAATTACTTCCCTTTGAGACACAAACAATGAAAACTCAAGAGTTTTAACAGCCCAACCCAACCTCATTCATTATTGCTTTCAAAGACAGCAAGCCCCAGCTGTGGAAATTTAGAAAGAAAAATGGCTGTATTCGACTTGATGCTGAGCTTCATTTTAACACAGCAACCAATGCTCTTGATCTCCCAGCCACATTACTTTTGGCCATAAACCTGTGCAAAGCAAGAGGATGAAAAAGAATACCTAAAACATGAGTTGAAAGCTAAATGCTGTCTTCACACAGAGAAGATACAGCAAAAAATGGCATGGTATATAAGCTTTCATTTGCTAACTTTGCTCCTAATTTGTTTAGAACTAAGTCAAGTTCTAATAACAACATGGCTATCAAGTTGGTGTACACAAATGTCATTAGCAAGATCACTGAAACTGCTTGTCAAAGTGTGCAAAAACCAGCTTCAGTTGCTAATAAAGTTACTGACCTTTATTTTTGTCAGGATCTGCAGCTATGTCAGTGAAATTGGGACATAAGGTTTCAGGATACTGGGGGATGCTGTTCATGTCTCTGCTGAATGAAAAAGAAAATTTAATTTCTTAAGTCTAGGCACTGTTATGTTTCATAATCCAAAGAATTTCAAAAGAAATGTACAGAGATGTAAAAAATATTCTAATCAACATCATGAGTCCTATTGCTTTCCCCCTTTGTTTCCTGATTTTTCTTATTTTGAATTACCCCGTGCAATTTTTAACAGCTTTTTTTCCCCAATTAAAAGCCAGCTAAGCTATGACACATGCAAAATGAATAAAGTTCATACATCTTCATTACCTCACTTTTGTTATCCAAGTATAAACCTATTGCAAATTAATTCAAGAGCTCTTCTCTAAAACTGGAAAACAACCATAGTCCATGAAGATGAGTAGGATCTCTCATAATGCTCCCAACAACTTTCAGGAAAGTTTACTTTTACGTGCACGGAGACACATAGCATGTGCATGAGCATCAACTTCATATTTGTCAAATCCCATCAAAGAAACTAGTCAATGTGAGTAGAAAGGGGATATTTTCAAGCACCAGAATCACAGAAGAAAAGAATTAAAATTATTTCTGCTAGTGAAAACAGAGTCATGAATGAGAAGTGAAATGAGGACTTGTAGTAATAAAAATTGTAGATCCTATCTCTACTACAGTAAAGAGGTAGAAAAGAATGTGGGGGAGGGGAGAATCAATTTTCATGCTGTATATCCTAGGAGAACATTATTCCCATTAAAAGAATAGCATCAACTTGAAAGTCTCACTGCCACCTTTTTGCAAAAGAACATTATTACTTTAATATAACTAAGCGTTAACGGAAATGTAGCAAGTTGCTAAGATCTGGAAGAAATGAGAGGGGAAAAACAATTTACTTTTTTCCCCAAATTTATTTTACATTTGGAAGCATTTATCATATTTCCCCAGCATAATCCATTTTGCATATATCTTTTCACCTACTGAAAAAGATTCTTCTTCCAACAAGAAAGTACAGTTAAATGATCACAAAAAACGACAAGACAGCAGGTAGGTATAATTTATCAAAATGAGACAAGATTTCAAGTTGGTGGTGTTTCTTTAATGTCTTACAGGTGTAGATTCAAATTTTTTACCTGGTATTGCAGATGTTATGAGACAGATTTAAAGTGATAGGAGTTTCAGATGGAAAATCATTTTGTGAAATACTCTCTCCTAAAGAAAAGAATGACTGTGAAAATCAAAGATCCTAAAAAAAGAAGTATGCACAGAATATACATACACACAAATAGACTCATCAATCGCGTTAACCAAGTTTTCTCTCTACTTCCACATGGTCTTAAATGTATTTTATGACTTATGATTACCACACTCTTGATGGAGAGATTCCTTGTTACTACTAAATTAATTTTGAACTTGAAATTACTTTTTTTTTTTTAAGAGGCATTACCATTTGAACATACAGAAGTCATGTGCACAGAATTAATTATCTATTAAATCGCAGTTTCAGACACAACACGTACTGTATCTTTTGGTAATGTAAAGTTTTATACATACACAAATACACATGTAAGTACATGCACATTTTTAAATTTTAAACAGCTTTTTTCAGGTACTCAAAGCTGGTTTTACTTGTGTCACTTCAGCAATTTCTTTAAAATTTACTTTTAGTGCTACATCAATCTGGATAGTGATGGCGGTGACAGGGTTTAGGCTTTCAACTATTTTAATGATATTCAGGCATTCAAAAAAGTGCAGCAATGAACCACAGTTCCCATTTCTCACATAGTCAAGCGGCTCAGGTCTCCTGACTACAGATGCCTCGAATACTGCCATCCAATCTCAGCATCCTCAGATCTGACATGCTTTCACACATTCCTCATGTGTGTATTTTCTTAAATAACTCCAACAAAAACATTGTATTTTTATGAGAATAACGTGATGTAACATAAATTCAAAGAAAGAAATTGCTTTGACTAGTGACTCTCAGTTCTTCCATCTTCCATGAAAACTAATTGAGCAGCTTCCTCAGTGCAGAGTCGGACACTTTCTCTGCAGCCTGACAGCTCATCACTGTCTCCACAAAACTTCTGGTACCTTTTTTCAAGTACCAAGTTCTTTAAATCTCTGCTTGTGTTTCTGAGAGGTGCTCTCACCCATAAAAGGCAATTTACATGCCCCGTGCCACAGTACCCCTTTCCCTTCAGAAGGAAGGCTGAAACTCTGCCCACTATGGTGCAGAGGTGATATTTGCAGAACTTACTGGATGGAAGAAAATGCCTGGCAGCAATCATGGGCTTTTTATCTCCGTCCGAACTGCTGGTACTGCTCCAACTACCCCAGCTCCCACGACTGGCACGAACGCTTCCTGATGAACTTCCACAGTCTGAGCTTGAATCAGAACAAAACTTCTCCAAACACTTCTTTTTGGATCGTTGATAAAAGCTTTCTAAAGAAGTTGCAAGAACAAAATAACACAAAACATGTAAGAAAGTCTTTCAACTGATCATTCAGTGAAAAGTCATCTGAAATGCGAATTTACATGGATTTTCTAAATTCCTTGACAATAGGACAGAAAATAATATTTACTGATAGCTTCAAGATAAATGTTCCAGCCTCTACTGCAAGGTGCTTATGACCTACATAACATCACCAGTGCAATGAATGCAAGTCACAGTACAGTGCAGTTAGAGGCAATAGTTTGAAACTGGAAGCCTGCACTGTTCTTTGAAATATATAGTTAATATGTTAAACATGAAATATACCTGTAGGAACATGCATCCTAAAAGCAACAACAAATGTTGCAAGTAGTGAATTTATAAGTGATAGATTCTCCTTTCTTATTATCTCATGAGGGAAGCAAAGGACAATCCTATAAAAATTGATAATTTCCTCAGTCCTGCTCTTCCCAGGAAGCAGCCGATTAAAATCCTGATGGAAAGGCAGGAAGGAGGTACCCAAGCTAATGGTGGTTTTTAAACGCGGCCTCCTTATTCTAAAGGTGGCCTTTGCGATACTGTCACTTCAGTTAATACCAGCTTTAATTTGAACACACAAGCAGACTGTCAGTCCTTCACCCTGGACTGATGGATTATGGCTTCAGACTGATTCATCTTCTAATGTGCATCACCAACCAACCCAGCAGAGAAAGTATGCAGAGCCCGTTCAGAAGAGGGCAGGTATTATTTAAGGCACTGCATCATGCCAGTCCTGTCATCTTCACAGCAGGGTTGAAAAGGAAAAGAAGTGCAAGTCTCTCAAGGAAGGAATACAGTTCTACTGTCACAGAAACCACATTACATTTTTTCCCCCATTTAAGACAATTAAGATTGCGTACCTGTTTCTCCCTGTATAGACAAGCTCCCAGCTTTTTGGTCTGCTTTACAATTTTCCCCATTACCCTGAGGACACCAGGCTCTTATTCCAATATTCGCTCTCAGATCCGGCCTTTCAAATTCACTGCACATATGCTTCAACTCACTCTGCTCAGGGACCCTAATACAACCACACCCAAAGAAACATGTTTGCATTTTACATTTCAGCTGCATTTTTCTTTTCCAGGTATTAAACACTTCAACTCACACAACTATCAAGGCAGGATGGGGGGCAAGGGGTAAGTTTAGGAGTCTTATTCCCCAACTTTGCAGAAACCTAAAAAACCTTGCCCAAAATTCAACATCCCACCACACAGATGACTACTTCTCAGGGGGAGAAGCAAAATGACATGTCTATGTTAAACTCCATTCTTTGACATGCTTGCAGAAGGCAATTAGATGTTATAGCAATAAGCACAGTCTAACCCTGTACAAAGATCTAGATACACAGAAAAATGTGCCCTATGCCTATTTAATTGGCATAATAACTGGCATAATTATAACTAGAATAAAACCATCATCTGAAGTAATCTTAAGTTTTTACTAGTAAAACTGAAATACCTGGATCCAATAGCATAATCAGAGAGTATTAAGGGGAAATGAATAAAATCCAGCTGTCAAGTTTTAAAGGAAGGAAATGGTTGTATCTGAATTCAGAAAGTGGCAACTGCTGAATCAGTTCAAGGAACAGACACCAAATTTCAGTATTTCACTTCTATTCTTTTATCCTTCCTACCTACAAAGGTGTGCATCCTGCAAAGATTTACACATGTTGACCTCCCACAGAATAAATAGTAATTTGTTTATAATGAGTTATAGCAGCCCCTTCAGATTTACAATCTCCTTGTTAAGTCCACTGACCTCAACTGGACCACTTGCAATAAAAATCAAGTCTGTGAAGTCTTTGTAGGATCGTGACCTAAATTCAAAGGGCTGGGGGAGGGGAAGGAGCAGGATTTTCTACTCATAAGTGTTTCTATTCTAGCAGCAGTTTATAACTGGTATTCTTTAACAACAATCCAAATAACTTAAATTTAAAAATATGAAAAAATAATTAGAAGTAATTTACAGCTGACTTTAGAAATTCATTTAAAAAAACCTCAGGGGGGAAAAAACCACCCTAACTTCCCAAGGTGTTCTCGATATTCTTTTGAGCCTAGCGCTGCTCTAATCTTTTTAATCATTATGGAAAAATGCAAGCTGCTGCCTCTTTTCTATGTATTTCTCTTCCTCTTTCAAAACTACTAGAAGACAATATTCCCTCAGTTACTTAATATAGCAGATGATTCTCCTGAAGGTGGAATCATTTCAACAATTTTGTTTTCCTTTTTTTCACTGGAGAGAACACACGACTGGGTTTTATTCACACAACACACAATGGAAAGGAAGCTAACCATCCAAACTTCAGAGACAGCAAATTCCAGACTATAACGGAGAGCGACCACTGCTATGCAGAACGGGGTGTGTCTATATACATGCAGATTTACAAATGGAAAAATTCTTTCTTTTTTGCTAGTGATACTTAGTACTGCACATTCTTAAAAATAAAGGCTCAGGCAAGGATTAAAGTGTGTTTATTTAAATAGATAAAGCAATTCTGCCTAATGTACTATGCAAAATCTGAGAAAACATTACAGCAATTCTGGATTTCTTCACGTTTTGGTGAGGCAATACATACCTTGTAGATATATTAACGTTCTTCTTCTTATTTTTTCTAGATGTTCTATTTCTATTCCAGTTCATATTTGGTACATTTCCTTCCTTCTTCTCTTGAGGTTTCTTCTTCCTATATGCATCTTCTTGCTGAAGGTAAAAATATGAGCTGAGACAATACATACATTATAAAATGCAGTTACCTCAGTAAATGAACTCTGTTGGATTTTTCTAGCTAAATTTCTCTGGACAATGACCCGACCCAAATGCATAGTTACTTCATGATTTAGTGGCTTTCCACAGCACATCCTCTTTCCAGCACCATCAATTTGACCAGCCTTTCCAAGACTCTGTCCTTCAAGACACCAACAGATGATGAGAGAGAAATTTTTGAATTCCCAATGTTAGCATTTTCCCTCTCATAGCATCTAGCTCTGACTTCCAGGGAAATAAAAAAATAGGGGGAGAAAAAGGAAAGCAGTCAATAAAATTCCCAATGTGCTAAAAACAAAAAACATCTGCCAGATTTATGATCAGTTTGTGTGCAAGTTCAGCAGCAATAAATCCTCCCTTTCCTCAGCAGCTAAGGGGGTGGGGGGAGGCATTCATTTGAATTACAACTGAGGAAATTATGGGCTAAGTTAACCAACAAATAATAGTAATTTTTAAAAATGCAAGAAACAAACTGAACACCATTAGCCACACCTGGAAAGAAGTTTGTAACAATAGTTCCCAAAACAAGATTAGACCTTGTCTTTTCTGATACATATTCCTCAGGCATAGTAAGCAATTCCTCCTTACACCTTTTTGCCATGGGATTCCTATCCAGTAGACAGGATACAAACATAATCCAAATTCTTGGGTTTACTAATGACCCAATGAAGTTCTTTAAGTGTTCTGTGCTGCCTGCAACAAAGGTACAGTCTGCTGTGTTTCTGGTGCTCAGAAACCAGGGCTGAAGAATGATCCTTCTCAGCAGCTTCACAATCTGTTAAGGAGCTTCTGCCTGCTGTATTCTCAAATGCAAATTTCTGATGCAAAGCCCCATATTTGAAGATCAGGTCTACAAATGGAGGTCGATATGCCCATATAGGACACCTCCCCCTACAGAGTATGTTCTCACATCATTACTGTGGCTGATAGTTGGCATTAGTCTCCAGTATGTTTGTGCCTGCTCTGTCAATAATGAAGAATATCTCCGGCTGCAATACAGCCAATATCATAATAAAAGGGCTGTTTTAATTTTTACTAAAACTGTTCATCATTCTATAAAGCAGCATTAGTATGCAATGGATGTGGGACAGCATGGCTCCATACTTCCTCATTCATCTGATTTGCAGTGTTTCAGATTTGTGACTGTATGTAATAGTCCCCATATGCACATACATGCCTATACGTGTATATATATATAAATAAACTAAAAGATCATTTTAAGTTTGAGAAGCGGAAAGATAACAATACAAACCTCAGAAGAAGTAATCTCCTCTTTTGCGCAGCATGGAGTCTCTTCCTTAGGTCCTTTGTTAATCTTTTTCTCTGTGGAAGGCTTTAGGTTGATCTGCTTTTTTAAAGTCTCACAGTTTTCTGTTTCATTCCTGAGAGGCACTTGCTGGCTATTCCCTACAATTAAACAGTAACATCAGTTTCCTTGGGACGAGAATGGGCTCCCAATCATAACCACATATATCTTCTACCTTTCTTTAAAAACAGACTTGTGCTGCTTTCCAAAATGCTAGGAGACTGACCTCTAGGCTGCTGATGATAAAAATTTCAAAATCCGAAGCTAATGCTGTGCAAAAATTCTCATAGCAGTTGCAAAATGTAGCTGATTCCTGCTCATGGGCACACCACTCCTAGCACATGCATAAACTACCCAAGTCCCACTCATCTAATCTGAATTTGAGCTATTCAAGATCCAGTCGTGGGTCTGTAAAGTAGAACCTGGAGCCAGAGAATACTGGGCTAAAAATCAAACAGAAAAAAACCTGCAAGCTGCGTGTAGAGGAGGCTTTTCGAAATGGGTAGATCAAAATAAGGACAGCCTTTATTTAGCATTTTACATCTTTGAAGTGCCTTCTACATTCACTATGAAGACAATGGTAAGTTATCCAATGGTAAGTTATCCTTTCTTTAGGTTCCACATTAAGTTTATTTTCTTGAGAGGAAGAATTATTCTTGTGTAACAAAAGCCAAAAAGTGAAGAAAACCTGAGGAAGCCTCAACTAGCTGAGTTGCCCAGTCGAGTCACAGCCCCCTGCCTGGGCCCTGCTGATGCTGGACAGGACAGAATTAACTTCAGCTCTCATCGGTTCTGGGTACCTCAGGTATCTGCAGTACATCTACTGTAATCTACTACTGACTCTCTGCATAAGAAATGCTATTGAATATCACATTGAACTGGTCTTCTCAAATGGGAAAGGCACACCCAAATGTTTTTATGGTTTCTACAACATCCTAGGTCTGAGTCAGCCACTGTCTCCCTCTGGAGCAGGCAGTCACAATGACTGTGAAAGGAGCCCATGTGAACGAAACACCAGGAGAAACACCAGGCAAGGGAGGCTGACAGAGCTCTAAAAAACACTCCTTTTCTCTCCAGGATACAAACATGCAAGTCCCTGCGGTCTTGAAGACTCCTGGTTTTCCTAAGAACAGGTCTGTAACTGTTCAAGGTATGGTACTTTTTAGACTTGGTTTATCCTATCAAATTTCTCCAAACACAGAAATACTCACATCCCTGACAGTGCTGAAAACCATCAGTGCTAACAGACAACGCGGCAGGTTACCTGTGGTGCTCTACCACTGACTACAATTGTCAGTACTCTTGAACACCCCCCAGCTGATTTCCTAACTCAAAGCAAAGAATGAGCAGCACTCTGCAGTCTAGGAGCACATGAAGAATGTCAAAGCCTTTTGTGAGTATGAGTGAGATTACCCTGCCTCCACCTGTGACAGCACACGTGTACCCACTGTACCTCACAGACAACACCACAACGGGAAACAACTGGCCCACAGTAACAACTACACACTACAGCAGGGCCTGAAATCCCTCTGTGATGGCTCACTCACCAAATAAACTCTGCCACAGCTACAGCAAATGCCAGTCTTCAGCATTCCATTACTTTGCTGAGCACCTAAGTAAAGCCAAGCTTCCAGAGGACACATTCTCCTGCCCTGCTCTCGATTTCCCCCAGCTGCTGTTGGCCTGCTCTTAAAATTTTGAGTTGTGAAGTTAAGAGGTAAGACTTCCCAGGCAGCTTAGTTCCACAATTGAAAAAATTAAAATATCCATATATACATAGCTATGTAGTTACTATGAGAAATGCTGATCTGCAGATTCCTACAACATGTAATTTCACAATACTCTGATGTCAGTTTTTGTTACTTTAGGTGGTTTTACCAAAGGAGTTCTGAATATTCAGAACTAATTTGCTTGCTTGGTGACTCTAAAAATCAGGCACTAGATTTTCAGTAGACCTGAAAATTGCAAACTGGGATGTTTCTGAATATTTGACAAGGACAATTTGTGTTTTCTAAGCAGATTTATGACATAAATTATTTTAACCAAAAATGTTATAGCACAACCTTGAGATCTGTAAACCAAGGCAAATTTATGATTTATGAATCAACTTTTAATGCAAGCTACTTCCTTAGAAATGTAAACAAATAAATCATAGCGAATGCATAAGAAATATCTCATATCTCCTTGTCCCACACAAAAGACAAAATCCTGATTATAGTGAACTCAACAGAAGATTTCATCCAATAATTCAGAAATTGGAAAAAAAAAATTACCACTATTTTTCCTAGAAATTTCTTGCAGTTCTGGCTGTTGCTGAGGTGAATTTCTGGACAAGTGACTTTCAGGTAGCTTCTTGGACATCTTCACAGGACAGAACTCCTGTTCTTTGAGCTCAACTAGATTTTCTGAAGTTTTAAGGTTAGTTTCCTTAGGAAACATACAGGTTTGAAAATCTTCCTTCAGATCACACTCTGAAGAAGTACTTTTAATGAGAACTGTATTTTTCAGTGCACTTTCTTCTTTACCCAGAAAGTTTTCTGGAAGAGTTAAATTCTTGTTAACATTTATGCCATTTGCATATTTTAGAGTTACCCAGTTCTCACTGACAACATCAGTGCAAATGTCCTCTTTTGGTGCTGAGATTTGGTTCTCTGCAATCTGACTTTGTTTCTCATCAGTAGTTGCAACGGCACTGCCAGCTGCTGTGTTTGGTTTCTGCTTACTGTAGTAAACTGAACATTTGTGTTTCTTCTGAGAGTGGCTGTAGGTTGCAGGACTTCTCTTTGCTGCATTCTGACTTCGGCTGGAAGAAGAGCCTACAGAGAGGAAGCCCTTCCCTTTACCTTTATCTGAGGAACTATAGGAATCCATAAATGTCTTGCAGCTTCCCCTGGAGAAAAAATAAGTTATGTGAGATTTTTTTTAATCTATGAAGCTATCATGAATTGTTTTATGGGACATTTTTGTAAGAAAAGAAAGCAGGGCGTATTCACAAGCCATGAAACTGCATTAGGTCTTCAATTTATCACAGCAGCTAAGCACATTCTGATTTCAGTGGGAGTTGAGCAAGACTCTCTTAAGTATGTGCTCAGGCTTCAAACACACTTACATGCTTCAGTAGGTGCCTAACTGACCACCCAAGAGGGTCAGATTTGAGGACCATTAATGTATTTTCCATTCTTTCTACAGCTGCCACACATGGTGTATCCTTTACTTCAATCACACAATTTTTACCCTATGTACTACTGACAACGTACAAGAGTAATAAACTCTTGTGTTCTTCCATTTCTCTTTTGTGGAGATGAATATACACCACACAACACTGAAAGCTCTCTGAAAGAGACCGCCTGGAACACTATCTCCTCTAAACCAGCCCACAGCAATATCAAAGTACAAACATACAGAAACCATCACTCCAAAATAAACAGGGTATGAAAAAAGGCAATTCAAAAGAACTTACTTGTAGGAATCAGAGGTGATTACGTCAAGAGAGTTGCTGTTCTGCTGCGGTGAAGAACTAGGATTTGGCCGCTGTCGTGATTTCATGAACTCTGCTAGAATATACTGGGCTTGCTGGAAAGCTATTAGAATCACTCCGAGCAGGGACAAACTGCCAAAGAAAACAACAAATACTGGTGTCTACAATTTTCAGGAGTATTCATCGAAAGAGTTAAAAAGCTTCTAACAAAATGCACTTTTCAAATATTTTGTTAGTAAATTCTAAGTAAGAAGACAGACAAGAAAACTGAAAATACAGTGTAAAATAAATAACAGCTCTAATGGTCTCCTACTTTTTTCCTTCTAGGTCTTGCTAGTTATTCTCTCAATAACTCAGTCATGAGCTTTACAAAGAAAAAAATCTAACAAAAAAAATTCCATTCTACAAAAGCTAATACTTGATTTGAAGATCAGTTAGAAGTAAGTCTCACTACAACACAACAGCAATATATCATAGTATGATACCTATCAGTCTTCTGAGTACCTTCTACTCATTCATGATAGTTATGTCATTACTTTGATATTTATTTAATACTGTCTCTTTCCTTTTCCTAGAGAAAATGGTGGCATAAAATGCTGACGCTAAAATAGCTTCTCTTTCTTTCTGGTGTATTAATTGCACCAAATATAAATCGGTCAGAACAAAAATCTTTGTAATTCATCAAACCATCTACTCAATCATGTGGTATAAATTTTGTCAAAATGAAAACAGAATGAAAAATTCCAGATCCCTGTAGTTTCCCTCTGTTGCATCTAGAACCATGTAACGTGGTCATTATTATTGCTTCATTTGTGATCTGACTGTTTTCAGTGTCAAAACAACAACGCAAGCAGAACCACGGTGTGCATAAGGATCTCAGTTAGGCATGTGCCAGCACATACACGTGTCACCATGACATTCACATTCACTGCTTGCTAGTACTGACTGTAGGAATTCAGCGCTGGTGTGGTGAAAGCAGTGGACATCATCTGTGACAAACACAACATTCAGTTCACACTACACAGTGTGAAAGGTTAGTAAAAGACGACAAAAAAAGAATATGCGTAGGAGCAGAACTCTTAATTGTTGTAAAAAGGTACTGTCCTCCTAAAAGCACTTTACCATGTGAAAGCAATGAGTCAGCTAACACAAGCCAAATCATCTTTCTAGAGCAGCCTCTTTAGCAGTGTGCCTAGCAAAAGCTAACAACAAACATGAATATTTTTTAATAAGTGAAAGAAGGAAAGAAGCAGGAGGAAAAGCAGGTCCTCACTTGGTTGTCTGAAGCTTTCTAAATAAAATTCATGTTAATTTTCCAGAAATAGCCTGCTTGATTCTATTTGTGACTAATACATTACATATACATCTCTACTGCGGGGGGAGTAAGTAGCAAGGGAAGTATCCACTGGGTATTCCTGTGGGGCCATCCTGGTCCTTTTAATTTGCAGCCTTAGCATGACAGTTTATCAGGAGGAGTAGAAAGAAATGCTTGACAACTCCATCACCAGCTACTGCATGACACCCAAGCTGTCGCAGTCAGCTGATGGGACTCTCAGAAGACAGATGCAGTAGAGAGAGATTTAGGCCCTGTCACCACTAAAAATCTAATCCAAGCCAAAAGTTCTTGCTGATCTTTCACTGGCGGGTCCCATTCAAACTGGTGCAGGGGCCCTGAAAGCAATACCTTACAAAGAGGACAGTGAGCCTCCAGAAAGACTCTTCCCAGCTGGGTCCTGGTACCACATCTGCACACAGTGGTAACAGATGGTGAGGAAGAGTGACGTTAAGCGTGAAGTGGAACTCCAAATCAGCAGCAGTCACCAGCGTAAGCTCCCGGATTACCCACGAAGATGTAAAGTCAGGAGTGAATCTGTCAGGAAAAGTGGACAGAGCTGGTGTTAGTTTTCCATTGTTGGGCTGAATTTAATTTTCTGAAGTCACACTGATTCCAAAAAACATAAAATAACTTCTGATTTAATAATATGAAAAAAGACAATGAAGTAAGTGACCACTGCCCGCTTAGACTATGCAGACAGCATTAGCACCTAAGACAGGTAAGAATTTGAAGTCATCTTCAAGCAGTAAAATATGTGCTTTTATTGTGACTCTTCACAATACTCTCGTTACTGTGACTTGTTTTCCTTTTCTCAAGGAGGCGCACAATCAACCATTGTTAACCAGAACACTTTGCCAAAAGCTCAGCTGTCAAGTATATGGGCAGCATTACTTCAAAAAAGGCCAGTTATTAGGGGAAGTCTAGAACAAGGCTGGAAATATAGGGAAAGCAGAAGAAAACATCAGATTTGTGTCTTTTTCCACTCATTTCCCTGTCCCCTACCATTATTCTATTTGACTGCCATGGGTACCTCTAGAAGATATGATTCGCCTTTCCAATCAGTAGAGGTGATACTTGTTGTATATAAAACCGCAGTTACTGTAATACATTAATATTAACTCACATTTAAGTGATGACTCAACAGGATTTTTCAAATAATCAGTTTTAGACTATGTGCAACATTAGGAAAACATGACTAGGTTGTGGTCAGGCTACTTGGAACAAGCTAGAGAATAACAATCAAATTTCAAAAAAGCCAGCAGCAAAGCATTTCTTACTCTTTTATTGTGACAACTCTTTTGCTTTAATTTGTTACTTCATAATGCACTGGTAAAAGCATGTATGCTGCTTTTAAAAATGTTATAAAAAAACATTAGTATATTATCAATTTGTTAGTATTACCTTTACTGAAAAGGGGAAATGCTTATGTAACTTATATTCAAAGCCCACCAAATTTTGTGTGTGGGTGTGCTATTGGAGAGTCTTTTACTGAAATTAATTACTTCAAATTTCCACTTAATTTTAATTGTCAGCAAATTTGTCAATGCTTACACAATGCTGATTTCTCGTGATGAGTTCTGAGCCAGGAAAAATTCCCGACAGTCTAACACTTCAAATCCATATCCTTGGCAACTGTAACCATTGATTTTCATTGATGAAATTGTTATAGGAAGAGGCCCAATATTCTCTACTTTGAAGTTCTTCGTAATCGACAGAATTTGCTTGCTGTCTTTCAGTTCTTAAAAGAAAAAAGAATAATTATTTTACAGTGCTTAAAATTATTTTCTTATGTGTATAAATAAATTTCTATTTTTACTTTCAACCTAATGAAAAAACTCAGAAATGACCAACATTTTAATACAGACTGTTTTCCAGTAGTGTATTTTTAGAATTTGTAACTATCCTCAGTCAGTGTTTTGAGAAAACACAATCTACACCTCTCATGACCAAGCTCTTCAGCTTTTTCTATTTCAACATTCTGTTTACTTAACATTACTGTACTGTATCAGTACCCTTATGGAGTAACGCAGCCATCTACAAAACCAGAGACCTGTTTCTTCTTACTCACGTCGTCTGCAGTCCATCAGTGTAGCTTCTGGCACCTTGAATCGAAGAGATCCTCCTGCACCAGGTAGCCTTCCCCCTACTTTAAGCAATTCCTTGGCTCCAAAGCCTTCTACTTTGACCACGTCGAGAACAGTCAAGTTGTTTCTGCCATAACATAAAAATCAAGCCATCAGCCACTAAAACACAAAGGAAGTTTGCAAAATCATGGCTTTGCTATCTAGGTGCCAATCCAAGAGAACAGCGTTTCAGTAACAGAACCACTGGCCATATCTGGATAGGTTTCCCCTAAATATAGACAGGTTTACTCTGCAACCATTTGTCTTTGCTCTGAGATTTGGCAAATTTATTTTCACATTGAGTTGTTTGATTCTTACAACTGAAACTTAGCTTACCTGATTAAAATAAGGGAAGTTACTCTTTTGTAGTCAACCGGTGTAAAAATTACACCAACTTTTCTGGTTTCCAGTGGCTGTAAACTTAACCAAAGCAGCTCAGAACTGCATTTCTTGTTCACGAGATCCTCTTGATGTGCATTCTGTTAAACAAAAATGTACTTCTTATTCACAAAAAACATGTGTGTTTAAAGATCTCAATAAAGAAAGCACTACATCTTTACTTAGCACCACATAAGATATTTTTGGCAAGGTGCAATACTGCTAACTAACTTGTTATACAAAAGTCTTTCCATTTGACAACATAAAACATCAGATAAGGTTGTTTATTTGAGCAAAAGTTCATATTACTGCACTTACTATTATGAGGAATGTATTACTTCATTTTTTAAAACGGCTTGTATTTGCTCAGATGGAAAAGAAATTACATAGTGTCTTTCATATTCAAGGAATCCTGAAACACTTCACAACACAACGAGAACTGACAGCATACTGATTGCACAGGGAAATGTGGCAACCATTATACCCTCAGCTTAGGACTTGCAACTTGATTTAAGTGAGAAAGGGACTGTTGGCAAATATGCTGATCATTTGAGTCACTGGAAACAAGCCAAAGTGAATTCCCTACCACCTTAATTGAAGACCAGAACCACCAGAAGTTCACCGAGTCTGGAAATAATGTAAATTTTGGGGTTTAGGGGTTTTTTTGATAATACCGTTTATTCTTTTTCCCATTAAAAAAAAATGAAAACAGTCCTAAAACTTTCTATTCCAGAACTGGGGGTGTTCTTTTAGAAAGGGATGATCAGACACCTATAGCAGTCAAAACAACCATAAACATTACAAATGGACTCTTGCTCAGTTGTTTTTCAATTCATGGCTGTTGTACTAGTGGGTTTTCTGATCTTTTCCAGTCCACAATGTTTTTATTCTTAGTCTATTTTACGAAAAAAGAACATACAGAAACTTTCAGAACTTGCATTTAACAGTAAATATTTATTAAAAGCAAACCACGTATGACATTTGCAAACTTTACCCTGTCACTCCCTACAAACAAAGACACACATGCACTCAAATGTGAGCCTAACAATGTATATAAAGTGACTAGGGAAATAATAACAAATTAAAAAATGTAAATATTAACAACTAGTGATTTGGTTAACGAGCCAAGATCTGTCTCTTACGTGCTGAATACCTATCTAACCATACATGTTCTCCCTAGCTCTTCAAGTGTCTAATGAAAAACAGATACTACACGCACTGATGTAAAGATCTGCCACTATTTTTCCATTTGGTCAAGAGTATAGTGTGTGGGACTGTGGAAACTCAGTCCTACCCATGTACTAGTGGAACTACCTTTTTCAGTGTGTGCCTACAGGCTATGATTAACTAAATGCTGTCTCCTCTCTTTTACAACTCTTACAACTGTTGCCAGAAAGGAAAGGTCAGGCTTGATTAGTGTAGCAAAGTCTTTTCTTTTTATAAGGTACTAGTCTTTCATTAAGGTCTGCAAGCATATGTGCAGAAACATGTATCTACATAGGACATTCGAGATGCGGCTGCAGCATGCCCAAACACCAAGGAAAATATGTCAATTCCAGGCTTTTGCACAAACTAGAAGTCAAAGAAGAAACTCTCTGGGTACCCTGGACAGTTCTCTGGTCCTCAGAAAACGCCCACGCCCCCAACGCAGCATCTTCTCTGCTTCTGTCACCCCTGACACAACACCTCAGGATATATCCACACCTCAGCACTGGCGTGACACAGTCAAGCTGTTATCACATGCATGTTAAAAATGTGGCAATGGGAACCACAGAGAGCTGTGCCGTTCCAACCTGAAGCCGAAGTTGCAAAGAGGCCGAGGTGAAGTGTAGAAATCCAGCCTTCTCCTCCCTTGAACTATTAAACATTATTTCCCTCTACTGAAAAGATACCAGCTAGCTTCTGACATCACCGACTCAAAAACCTGACGCTTCATGGTCAGCATGGGGCTAAATCTAAGTACCAACACAGAACGCAACACTGTGATGGTTTTGACTGGGGTAGAGTTAATTTTCTTCACAGTGGCTAGTATGGAGCAATTTTTTGGATTTGTGCTGGAAATAGTGTTGATACTACAGAAATGTTTTAGTTACTGCTGAGCAGTGCTTACACAGAGCCAAGGCCTCATCTGCTTCTCACCCCACCCCACCAGCGAGTAGGCTGGGGCCGCACAAGGAGCTGGGAGGGGACACAGCTGGGACAGCTGACCCCAACTGACCAAAGGAATATTCTACACCATATGATGCCATGGTCAACATTTAATGTTGGGGGGAGAAGGAGGAAGGGGGGAAGGTTCAGAGTTATGGCGTTTTGTCTTCCCAAGTAACCATTACTGTGATGGAGCCCTGCTCTCCTGCAGATGCCTGAACACCCGCCAGCCGATGGGAAGCAGTGAATTAATTCCTTGTTTTGCTTTCCTTGCATGCATGGCTTTTGATTTACCTATTAAACTGTATATCGACTGTTTATCTCAACCCACAAGGTTTTGGGTTTTTTTCTCCTTCTTCTCCCCCTCCCGCTGGGGGAGCATGTATGTGTGTGAGGGAATGGCTGCATGGTCCGGCTGGGGTTAAACCGTGACAAACACATACACACGCACGCAGGCGTGCGCACACTCCCTCCCTATAGCTGCTTTCAAAAAAGACTCAAATTCTGAAAAAAAATTAACTGCAAAGATATAAGCCAGACAAAGAATCAAGAAAACTCTATTACATTGCTTTAAATTGCACTTGGGAACAACTCAGACGTAGTGTAGCTAGAAAGAGCTTTTTCTAGGGTGTCAGATCACTTCTGTCAAAATTAGCCATCTTACCCTGTAAGAACATTCATCCATAAGCCTGAATTCAGTGGTGGTGAAATTAATAGCTTGCACGTTTATGCCGAACCTAAATAAACCAAAACAAAAAATTAAGCACTTCAAACCTGTCTGTCAGAACTACATTGACTTATTTTCACATGCTGGCATTTATTCTTAAATAAAGAATATTTTTACAATTGCATTTTGGCAGATGTGCAATACAGTGGAAATGTGGGTCTGCATTTTAACAGAATACACTACAAATCAGTTTTATGTGGATTCCACACACTTGGAAGACAGACAAGACAAATGGCTGGGCGTTTTAGATCTCTCAGCATACAACGTTGCAAAAGATCACAATCAAGAAATAAAATTTCTAAGCCATACAAACAGAAATGCCCCAAAGCTTTTTCTGCCCATATAACTGTTAAGAAATAATCATAATCAAATCTCACTAATTTACTCAAATATCCCTCTTTCAATTCATGACTTCTTTGGGAAAATTCCTATTTTCTTTCAAATACTTTGCAAATCAAATTCACTTACAGTAGTTGATTATATGCCTGAGAGCAAATTATAAGCATTTGACATTAAGGTATTAAAAACAGACATAAGAAAACCTATAGGTAAAATTTAGATTATAGAGGACTAATGAACCTCCAGCCACTGAGTTGGAAATTCACTTGACACAACTTTCTATGACATTAGCCTAGAAAGAACCAGTTAGTGAACATGATTTCTGGTAAACCTAGAAGATTTGCAGAAACAAGAGTGTGCAAATACAGAGAAAAGTAATTTCAAACCACTAGAAAGGGTCTATGTGAAACTTAAATCTAGACGCGAACAGATGTAGTTATTAATGTGCATATATATGCACATACACATACATATGTAAAGAAATGAAGTTAACGAAGCAATTATACAGGGATTTGGACCCCAAATAAGCAAGTTATAATTAAGCACATGAGTAGCCCCACTGGCTCCAAACAAACAAACAGTCCTACACAGTTCTTCAAAGTTAAGCGTGATGGACAGGGATTATTTTGATGAACTTCAGCCAACCTCACCATGCCCTTCTATACTAACTCTTACCTAGACTTCTCATTAGATCTTCTCAGTTCTGAGAGTTCAAAGAAAGTTCAAAACAAGGTAGAAATATTTGCTTAGCTGGCCCTAAACATTTACAGTCCAGGCTTTCGACCTGAATTTTTCTTCCTGGCTCTTGTTTCTTGTTCTTCAACCAGGGTTTTTATCTAAGAAAAAACTAAAAAACCCCACTTTTTCTGGTGGGAAGGTTCAGTTACCTTCCTCCTCAGTATTCAGTCCACAGACTCTGTATACTTCCCAACCAGCCTTGCAGGGAGTTGCACATCCCCAATTCTGCAAGTTGTTTCCCTCACCTGGGCAGCTTGCAGTAAATCTCAGATCTTAAAAGATGATCAATTATAGTCTCTGGCTGGCAGACATAAACTTGCTGAAAAGACACTCAATTTGTTTTTATCCATTTATCAGGTAAGTTACAAACTCATGCATCATACATAGAGCAGTTCTGAACATGATCATTATTGTCCAAAGTGGGACAGAACATTGTCCCCACCTAAGTTATACCTCAAAAAATTAAAGCAGATAATAAGCAACAATCATCAGGGCTGGCAAATAGATATTTTAAAAGGGAAAACAGTATCCTCAGATAGTTAATACTCATTACCATTTGTTGAGCAGACTCAGTGAAGCCTGTGGATCAGGGTAGTAAGAAAGAGGCAGAAGCTGCAACATAACTGGGAAGGATGAAGGGTTTCTTAATACGAAATACTTTACCTAAACAGTTTGGAGAGGAAAAGAAAAAGTTAAAAACCACATACTTGAGAACTGCAAGGTAAAATACTTTAGCACTAGTAATATGATCTGCATTTTCAAGGAACTTCAACCTGGCTTCTGTCTTAATGCAATATAATCATATGTGCACAAAACTGCATGAACAGCCGGACATGTCATTGCAAAACATGTCACGATCATTTGCAAAAAACAGCTAAGAGTGCATGTGCAAAAATACAGAACGCTCACCCTTCCTCCCCCCACAAACAACCCTTTCATTTGGATTTTGATTTATGCAGGCAGACATGAACAAAGCTCTTCCACAAAAAGTGGAGTTAGTGAGGTGCCAACCTTTCTGACAGAAATCTGAGTGCAAGCAGGTTATACACATTACTATAATGACTAACAATTAAATGGCACAAATGGAATATTAAGGTAATTCACAATATGTGCATATGAAAACTATCTCCACATGACTGACTCTTGCCCAGACTCGGTTGGTAGAGACCTAAATCTGACAAATGAGAAAGAAACAACTGTCGGCATGTTTGGAAGACACATTGCTCTGCTGATCTCTCAAGCGTTATACCCCTCACAAATGTTTTACACGCTTCTGTTACATAAGGCAGTGGCATGAGGAAGGCCAACCCGTAACTGCATGCATCATTAATGACAGTACATTGTACCCCTAGTGCCTTGTTCAATTGTTTTACCTCAAGCATGTAACTTACACAATGGTGCAAGGACAGCTTTAACAACCATGAACAATTGTTAGTTAAGACCTTCACTCCCCTCCTTGTATTAAAATATTACAAGTAGGTAGCTAGAGAACTTACCAAAGAGCCAACAGGATACAAATCCGGTGTCTTAAATTAGACTTCAAAACACTGATCTACAAGCAGTGTGAAATGGCTAAGCATCACTAAATATTAAACGCAGACTTTGTTATTTAAACAAGTTAAATATATACCAACTCAGCAAAAGCATAACAACAACGGCTCTCACCATACTACTTTTAACTGCTGTGGCACTGAAGTTGAGAGTAAGGCCAGGCTCAGTAGTCAACCGTGGCAAGAAAAAGGCAAAGGATTCCTCTTCAGGCTTCTTCTGGTGAATAAAGCGAGCTGATCCTAAAATATTTCTCCTGCTTCAGAGGAAAAAACAGAAAGCTTTGTTAATATTATTTTCTTTTTTCTTTCAAACAAAGAACAAACAAAATGAGGATTGGACCTATAATTACGTGAAATAATCTTTCCTTGAAAATGTTCTAAAGTCCATAAAGCTGTAACCTAGTAGTAGAGAGTCAGTGTAAGTCCATCCCTTCAGTCCCCACTACTTCACCTACAACGTGACTGTGGCTTTCACAGCTCTACCTCCTTATTCTGGAAAGGGGCTGATGTCACTGATGCACCTTCTCTACAAGAAGTGCTCAGTCAGAGTGACTGCTTCCTTTCCCAACATCCCCAGTATGCAGTACCCGTGAGGCCAGGGACTAAAAACCTTAAAAGCTACTCAAGGACCCTGATCCTGGAAAGACTGCTATGCAACCTGTTGATGAAGGACTCATGCAACTCCATTAATAATCTGGTAAAACATGCTTTGACTGCTTTCACACTGGATAGCTGTGGTGTGGCTCTTATAGTCAGAATATTATTTACATTCTACATCTGAAAGGTTTACTTATGGCTGGCAGTGCCGTGAAAAGGAAGCTGGGGGTGTCTGGGGTGCTCTGGAACTCCACGTGCTTCAAGATAACTAACTTAACTGCAGGAAGGTCAAAAATGTTTGTGCTAATTAAGAATACTTCAGAACAGAAATATTCTTTCTTACAACACTGCACTGGCTTGAATTAAGAACCTCAACAGATTCTATACAGACCTGCAGGCTTCCCCACGTCTTATTTTTTGCCATCTTTCATAAAGTTCACTTGCAAGCTCAGAATCCACATCCCAGGCAGAATGGTCCAGAGAGAGACTCTTCTGCCAAAGCAGATTTGCTAAAACGATAACAGATTTTTCATATTTTACAGAGATAATATTTGCTCCTTTCATCAATCTACTTCTGAACACGAGTAATCAGTATCTGCAAAGGCTCTTGACGCAAAAATGAAAAAGGCAACCCCCTTTTTCCCTTCAAAGCAAGTATACATGAGGGTACATACATTATTGTCCATATCTGATTTGCGTAAAGAAATACAGCTGCAAATCCACAATAATTCTACATGCAAACAAGACTAAGGGTATTACACAGACTTTGTATGCTCTATTAATACCCTTTTACTGTTCCTATTTCTAATGGATGCCATTGAAAAGTTATTATGTTATCAGTAGGTTTTACACAGAACTCTCCACAGATACCAATAAAGTATCAAGATCATATACTATTTTCTACACAGTGGTACAAAATTATAGTATCACAGCACAGCAGGGAGCAAAACAAATCCCAGTTTGGCAGAAATGGTGTTTTCATTTTTGCTTCTCTTTTTGAGGTGCTGATAATTTTCTCAAGTTTCTTTTAAGGTAAAATTGCAAAGCTTTTTATCAGTCTAAAGATTAATGTCTTTCAGAAAGTTATACTCATATTGGTTCAAGCATTTTCAGAGCAGAACGGAATCAGAAAAGCAAACTTCTTTTGAAAGAAAACAAAAATTACTTATTTTCAAAGTACGTGTACTTTATTTTACAATCTTTCGTGCTTAAAGTAACCAATTGAGATTGATGATGACTGGAATAATCCAGCTAAAAGTTTTTTAGGTCAGTATTTTCAGGCTTCTCCATTAGACTTTTCTATTTAACAAATACTAGTATCCTAAATTAGAAGGCAGAATATCTATATGTAAAGATCTGATTATGTGTATTATTAGAATGGAAAGAAAGTAAGCAACAAGGACTCACTTGTATCAGCAATGTTGCTTTATATAGATTTTTAAAAAAACCTCAAACCACGAACAAAGAACAAACACTTCCTTCTATGATATATACCTAAGTGTGCACATGTATCAGTATTTCTTCAAGCCACATGTTTCCGTATTTCACCTCAATTCTCCTTTTTACATTTGACTGACTATTATTGCCTTCTTCGTATCCTCATATGAAAATAAATTTTAGGAAAGCATCATCTTGAAAACACATTCAGAAGAGCACTCACATAAACCTTTAAGGCCTATGGTACCCAGCTGCCTACTGAAATTCTTTACTGAGCAGAGATTTTAAAAAAACACTACTCTGAATCAGCTTTCATCAGATTCAACACTCTTCATGTCCATGTAATACCTAACACTGTATTTTGGCAAGTGCCATACAAGTACTTAAAGCAGCTCCCAGCATTACAGTATCTGGAGATAGATTCCTCACTTCCAGAAAGAATGAGACCCCTTCTTTCTGTTTCACACAATACAGCATTAAGGATGTTGACAAATGGTCTTTTGCAGAAATCCATGAAATCATTGCTGTGAGAAACAGATAAACAAGCAGCCTTCACATTTAACTCTGGCTAAAGGCAGGATATTGGTCAACATTTGTTTTTCGTTTTTCATCAAAGATTTCCCAGGACCTGAACCCAGATTATGCACATTTTCTAATCACTTTGAGATAGTTAACATCTTTACCATTCTACCTCAACACTGAAGAAAGCAAGGACCAGTACACCACCAATGAGAACTTATAGAAGAGTCTAAGTCCAAAATAGTGTTTCAAGACAGAACTATAGCTTAGCACGTGCTACAGAGTTAGAGGTCTGAAATACTGCAGTGTACTCAGCACAGGTTACTCAAAGCCATTTATAGACTCCCAGAAACGTGGATGTTTTTAAAACACATTAAACTAAGTACTTGTATGAGTAACCTCAATATTCTCATTACAAGTCCTGCTACAATAAAACTACTGTTAGATGCTTAAAAAACCACAAGATCAGCCTACCTGAATCAGACTTTCCCAAGTAACACTGAATATCACAATGGGCAATTGCTTCAAAATGAAGATCTCCCTGCTGGAAAAACAAACCAAAAACTACAACTGACCATATGACAGAACAACAGGACAAATTCCAGTTTCTCAGTGCGTAATTTGAATGAGTCAAAGAAGAGAATTAAGGTTTCCTAGAGAACTGTAACTCCATCCCTGTTCAACTCTGGGGGCTTAACTTATCAAGCTACAGGATGGTTTCACAGAGTAGTCTGGTACTGAGTTTTAATTTCAGGAGTAGGGGGCAGATTTTTAGACTAAGAAAGAGGCTGCTGCAGTTTGGTTTGCAGTGCATAATCACCATTCAACACAACTGAATATGATACCTTGGACACAGTCGAATATATCTGCAGAGGTATTTCAAACATTACTCCCACGTTTGTGGCCAAACAAATACTAGAAAGCACATTTGTTACAGTGTCTTTCACGTTGAGCTTCAAAGAAAATACATTCCAGCAGCCTGGAGGTAGAGTCAAAGGTTCGGCAAAGTTCAGAATCTAGAAAGAATCAAACAACAACTGAATTAAAATTGGTACAGTATTTTTGGTGCAAGCAGTATCTTGAAGAATGTAAACTTTCTCTTCCTTCATGTTTTTGCTGTTATTACACACACATATGTGCCCATAACTGATCCATACAGTGCACATATGTAAATCTCCTATCTAAATATACGAAGAGCCAATTAGACGCCTACATCATATGCTTGTTCATAAACCAGATTTGTCTGGTTTGAATCAAGCAATTGTGCGAGTAAATTATTGGCTTCGCCTTCTAAACTTCAAAGCTCATCTATGTACTAAAGACTTCCATTACAGCCTATGAAGAAATGCTGAATCTTATAGAGCACAAACACACATGTAACAATTCTGAGAACAGAGCAATGATCTATAATTTGATGCATCTGTAGCTACAGCTCAAATGAAAGAACAGTTGCTAATAAAACAATACAAAAACAAGAGGATGGTGAATAATGCCTATTGAGAGAGTACGCTCTTCAGGACCGAACAGTTATAGGCATATATATACCTTTATTTTTAACTGATTTCAACCAGCTCTGAGAACATCGAGCTCTTCAGAGAACCTTTTTTGTACATCAAAGGACCATATCCTTAAATTGAAGGCAAAACATCGTATGAAGCAGAAATAAAGCTTACCTTTAAGATATTCTTAGTTTCTCTGGCTATGAAGACTTCACTCAGTTCAATGCTGAAGTCAAAATTGTTTGTAAACCAAATGGACCAAGATCCTGAAGTATTATGATGTGGTTCTATATGAAACAATGCTGCAGAAGGATCTATGTCAAAATACCTGTAAGTAAATACAGAAGAAAAATAAATAACTCTGCAATTGCCCTTTGGCACACATAAGCAGTTCACACAAGAGAAGATAACTAGTATTCTTGCATAATGAGGGTCTTTTAAGGTTTTAAAGATAAAGAAGAAAATTATTTCCTTTGGAATACTTACATGTAGCATCAGAGTAAAAATTGACAAGAGCAATGTATAAAAAGGTAGGCAGGAAACCACTCTACCCTCTTGCTATGCTATAGTACAACATTCCCTACTGCTTTGTGATATGGTAGTTTGGATGAAACTGACAAAAGATGACTGGAGAAAAGACTTCACCTTTTTTTCTGTAACTATCCTGCTTCTGCACTGGATTAACAAGGATGGTGGAAATTTTATCACAGACCCTAAGCAACGTTTATATGCTATGAGCTGCTAAGGCATATCTTTATATTCGGTCCTGCAATTCTTCCTGGATAAAATACAGAAGTATTGCTTGAAATGTCACAGGTCTGTTTTGGCAAGTGACACAGTAACAATATGAAGAAGCCTCTTTATTGTCCTTGGAATCATTCAGTAACAAAACAAGCTAACCTCACCTCTTAAAGCAGGGTACAATATTCTTATAGTATCAGTGAATTTAACAAACAAACAAAAATCCACTGTCAACCTACCCTTCCATCACAGGACAGGAAAGACAGGCTTTTAGTGTTGTAGTGCCTTCCAATAGATTATTCTTCCTGTTGTCAACGTAAGGACTTCCACTCTCACAGGATGCAGCTGGGCAAAGAAGAGACACACCAGAGAATACATCAGCCAGAATGAAAGCCCCTGAGCAGTGATTTTCATGTGAGGATCTGGAAGAACGCTACGAAGGGGAACGTTTGCTGGTCCAATTCTCACATAAGTGAGCAAAGCATCTAATTGCTTATGTCCTAATTTTCAGAATTTCCAAACCTTGCTTTAAGAAAAATTAACGAATGCTACGCACTTTCAAAAAACACACACAACAAGGCTGCAAAGAGCAACCTGATGAATTTAAGCATGTGTCATTAGCACAGCATGTTAAATTCTTAGTAATCAGTGCATACTGCCTCCTTTTAATAAATGAAAACCTGTTCTGAAAGACGAATCACTTAAAATATAGTCCCTTCTTTCCTCTTATTTCCCCTTTTTTGCTAGGAAAAACGAGTCCCGATGTCATGATGAAAGCAGCCTGCTCCATAAATGTTTAAAGTCTATGCACTGCAGTCTAGTGGTCAGAATAGGAAAGAGGCTGGAGTCAGGAAAGCTTAAATGCTAATCTTTGCTCTTCCACAAACACGCCTGGTCTCAGGCAAGTCTCTTCAGCGATCCTGCCAAGAAATGTCACAGAAAATGACCACCCAAGCACAATAGTCTTTCAGAAAATATATTGGAAACAGAAAAATAACCACAAATTATAAAAGGATGTTGAAAAAGCATATTCAATAATTATGCTTATTGTAAAATCAGCTAACATTTTAGCAAATGTTTTCTTCCCCTTTTTGAAATACGTATAGCTTAGAGCCTTTGATCAGCATAAGAGGAAGCATGTATACACGAAAATGGTGGAAACAATTAGCAGAAAGAAAAAGTCCAGACAAGTTGATTTTGAGATTTTTCAGGGTCCCTATCTGCTGAAAAAAGCTACCCTTTTATAATCAAATCCTGTTTAATCATAATATCTATAAGTATACGTATCCTGTACCTTTACAAGAAATAGAAGCAACTTTTGTAAAGTTAGTAGATGACGAAGATAGCAGTACTGGCTCAAACTCCACAGGTGATGTGTCTTTTTGTGACAACTGCCGTATTTCCTGCATGAAGACAAGACACAATGATCCTTGTAGCAGTACTACCTTTATTATTGTAGCTCCTGTATTAGTCTTATCTTCTTATTAAATGTGCAAGCCAATATCTGCCATTTTCTCACAGCTTCTAAATCAACCCATGGATTTCTACTCAAGTTAACAGATCTTATGTCTTAAAAAAAATAATCCATCATTGAATTACAACTCATCATCTAAAAGATCTATTAGACGTCTGGGCACATTTTAAAAATACAGACATGTGACATTTGCCATCAGCAAAATCAATCTGCTATTAGAGCAAGCCAGGGTGCTAATTAATTCCCCAATCAAATTCAGCACCCTAAAACATGACTTCCTGAAGTCCATGATTACCTGTATATGCACAAGACTGTTCCCAGAATGCATGACGTACACATCTACTGAGGAATCACCTGTTCAAGACAACGAACACTGAGGTAAGTTCACCAAGGATGGAAGCACTCACCAAGGATCATCAGACGCTCATATGAGAAGCAATCCCGATTTAAATTTTAAAATCTTTGTGTAACAGCTACCCTTGCAAAAAAGAGGAACTATTCACATCTTGAGCATTAAGGAGTAAAAATCTACTCAACAACATTTTTGGCCACAAACATGAAGGCCAGTATCAACAGGGAACCTTCCTCCATTATCTCCTAGACTCCAGATAGAGCAAAACTGCCCCTGTTCCTATGGGCAGGGAGAGAGGAGGCACAGCTGAAGGAAAGAAGGATGGCTGACACTGCCATAACTTTCTAAGTCTAAGGGCCAACCTATCAATAGCACAAGAGAGTCCAGTAGAAACTGTTCCATATATGCACACAGCTATGCAAGATCTGTCTTGCCTGCTTTGAACAGCAAGCATTCTCAGGTGACAATGCAAAGCTGGATTCAGCGCTTAACACCTTTTGGGCTTAAAACAGTAATGGTCCTATCTAGTCCTGTTGACTAGAGCAACAGGAGATGGGGGTAACTCAGCTTTCACCTGCCGATAAGGTGGTACAGCTATATTGGGTAACCACTCTTCATCACTGGCAAAGCTATGTTCCCATCTACAGGACACTACGAAGATACAGAAGACCAAAAGAAGAGCAGTAGGACAGAACAAGAGGTGACTATTATGCTAGGTGGTTATCACACTTCCATGAAGGAAGACGTTCTGAGTTCTTGCCCTTGCTTATACTGCTATACACACACACACATATATATATATTTTAGTAGGTGCAGGCTGACATAAAAGGACATTCTCCCAATTCACCAGGCACAACTTCTAATAACCAGTGCGCTTTGCTCAGATGCTTGAAAGGAAGCAAGACTACAGGTGCCAGCTTCAAGATGTTGATGCTGAGTGAGCAGATGCTCCACACACCCACAGCTGTTTAAAGCATATACTCCTCCTTCAAGCTTTCCAGCTGGCTAGATCCCCTGTGCTGACCTTGCCTACATGCTGTCCCACTGTAGGTGCCAACATACATGCTGTGCCAACACTGAGCCTAACACAGCACCGTATTCCCTTTTGTTAGATTCCTCCCTCAAGACCACATCTCTCATTTAATTATACAAACAGAAGGCAAGCAAGCATTGCTGTTTGATATAGTAAAGCCATCATCGGTACTGATGGAGCAAGACATGGAACCTCCCACCGACAGCAAGTCCAAAGGCCTTATACAACCAACATCTAACCCAGTGAGGACTTATAATTGTATTATATTTAACAGGAAACAGCCTTAAATGCATAGTTCTAGTACTTTAACCACTTAGTGTTAACAGCAAGCACCCTTGACAGGACAGATGTGAACAATTCTCTACCAGCATCAGAATAAACGTACGTCCACAACATAGCAAAGCACTGGCATCTCACTGGCAGGGAATCTAGGTTTACAGTGGGTATTTCAGTTTCAGCTCTCTGTAAATATCACATCACAGAACAGGCTCGGGGGAACAGAATATATTGTTCTGTGACTAGATCTCGAACGGAACTTATTGAAAGACAAAAAGTTCATGCTCTTGTTTAATAGTGTGTTAAAAAAAATATTATTTTAATTTGGTTTCTTACGCAGTTCCTTCTTTAATAAGAAAGTAAAACTGGCAGAAATGTCTAAAAAAAGCTATTCAAACAGACTGCAAAGCTCTATAAATAATTTAAATCCTCTGGATTTAGAGGATTTGTTCACCCAATAAATGTAGCATAAAGAAATTGCAAGGAGTTGATTGTTTTGCCTGTGGAATTCTAGCTGACAAGAACAAATGATGCGCACATCTGTATCACCTCATTACCCTACTTTCCACAATGGCCACTATCCTCAGTACTGTACAAACCATTCTGCCTTCATAGTCCTATTATGGTTAATTTAATTAATGGCAAATCAGAAATGCAGTTGTAGAAATCAAAGGTCCATGAAATCTTTCCATACTATTTAAGAGGATGCATAAGTATGGGGGACTAAAGAATGAAACAGATGTAGTTTACAACTTTATAATCATTATCTATATAAAGAGGAGTGTGCTTACAGTAACTCTGCCCTAAACAAAGTGGCTGACAAGCTGTGTTTAACTAAACTGATTTGTTTTCCCTTACTTGCAAAATTTAGCTGTCACTGAATTTCATTCAACTTAGCACATCAAATTACAACTTATGTATAAAACCAAGTTTTATTACAATTAACAGTCATATTTAGGACTTACCCGAGGTCTTCGTTTTTTCCATTGCTACATAAGCTACAAAAAGATTCTCCAGTAAGTATTGTCTGTGCTCCACAAAATCTTGTTGGGCATTTTCCATTCTTACCGTTAAGCTCATTTCTAGCAGCACTGGGTCATCAGACATAAAACAGCAACTCTGGAGCGAGACAAGGGGATACGGTGTGTGTGTGGTGGGGGAGGGAACAGAAAAAAATTCATTACAGTAAGGTATCTCGAGAAGTTAATCAAAGGTATTATCTAACAGACAAGGTTTCCAGCACCAAAGTGCTAGCAAAACAGCAGTAATTAGGACCTCTGCTAAAATCTCAGTAGAAACCAAAGACAGTGCAGGTACAGACAGCACAGCAAAAACAAAGACGAAAAACAACTAAAAAGGACACTGAACCTTGAAAGAATGCAAATTTATAAACTGTCTTAGTCAGTCTCACCTCAGGGACTGCAAAACAGTTTCCTTTGTTAAATCCTCTGCCTTCAATAAAATGTGCCATAAACAGACTGATGCATGTGTCTTAATGGTAGGAAGACAGTTCATGTTCACTGGTCTGTTTATAGTTAATTTTTCCAAATCCTGTGTTTTTTGTCTCCATTTCTCACTGAAGTAATTTTAAAAAAACAAACATACATGTACAATTCTTAATAGAAAACACTGTTGCCTGGCTAGAATACTTCAGATAAATACAAATAGGATCTTATTTCCTTCTCTACGTAGTGGCTGCTGTTAAGACAGCTCAGTCTTAGCAACTATAAAGACACAGACACCATTTCGCAATAAACTAAAGCCAACAAAGCAAAACAAAACTAGACAATCAACAGTGAGTAACATAAATTTGTCCTGCATCACACCATGAAGGTCGTCAAACTCGGGCTCCGGTCCCCTACCAAGAGGACTAATTTGCTCAGGAGAAGGAGGAGGAGGGGAAAGCCTCCAGACCTGGCATGTGAAGTGCTCTCATGAAGCGGCAGTGAAATACCTTCAGATAATCTGAAGGAGACACGGGGAGAATGGGGAAGCATCTCTGGGAATGTGATGCCAGTTCACCACTCACACATCAGCATCAAAGAAACCCTCAATGATTGAAATGGCTGCCAAGGGCAGAAGGAGAGGAGGCCACTGTGGAGCACAGGGATGGTGTGCCCTTGGGAAGCTGCCATCAAAGAGCGGGCAGCTGTACGACATGCCATCTCAAGGGCTCAGGTGCATCCCAAGCCCAGCCTTATTCACCGAGGCAACACACAATCAAACACAGGAGTAAAGCCCCGCAGGATCATGGTGGTGTGTGACGAACACAAAATCAGCTGTGCGGCCTAGGCCTCGTCACACTTGATGAAAGAAAGGTGCCACAGAGCACAGCACGGGCCTATGGATCTGACCCAACAGAACACCCTACCGTCAGCACCACAAACCAACACCCATTTACTGTGTGAGGACACTTGAGGAGAAGGGGGGAAGAGGAGATTTGGACAGCACTGCCCAGGAGAAGGAGGTGACCTACTGTCCTGAACACTCTGAGCTTTTGGAGGAGGCTGCTCGGTGAACGAGCTCGCCCCTCCTCAGCTTTGCCCAATGCCAAGGCCACCTTCAAAGGCTGCCAAGGACATGGCCCAGACAGCCCTGGCTGCAGGCCCCCAGCCCTCTCGTCAACATGAGCCAGAAACTTGGGAAACGCTTCTGGAGAGAGGAAATTACAGGAATATAATTCGCTTTTGTGCTCCATCAAAGTAATACACCACCTGCACATTAAAACACTTAGCCTGTTGGGTTGGTTTGGGGTGGTTTTTGGGGGGGATGTTGGGTGTCTTTTTCCATCTCCCCCTTTCCTAAAGGTCACAGTGTGATGCGTGTGACATTTAATCTATACCACAGGGCATGCTCTAATAAAAGGATAGCTAAAAGCACGATTTTCCTTTAACCTGAGATATTGGAAATTGCATTGTTGCTAAAACTTCTAGAGCTCTGTGAAGTGCCCCTCTAAACTTCGATTAAAATAAGACAACTTAAATAGATATAAAATGATAATAAAACATACCTTAACTTGCTGATATGCGTCATTAGGTAAACTGCATTCAAGGTGAACACGTAAGAGGCTGGCATTCATAGTCTCTGCCTGTAAGAAAGAAAAGTGCAGAAA
>JAHREE010000245.1:19648025-19673442 GCA_033628505.1 Tringa tobata
AAAAGAAAAGAAAAGAAAAGAAAAGAAAAGAAAAGAAAAGAAAAGAAAAGAAAAGAAAAGAAAAGAAAAGAAAAGAAAAGAAAAGAAAAGAAAAGAAAAGAAAAGAAAAGAAAAGAAAAGAAAAGATGACATTGATTGTGCCAGCTTGTAAACACTCATAAATCTAACGGGGCAACGGCGCCAACAAAGCCAAGCATAGTTCATGAAAGCTGTCTGGAAATCTTGACTGCCAAATTGCTTGCACAAACTCCTCAGCCAGTATATTTTGATTCTCAATTAAAAAAATAAAATTCAGAATGAGAGACCTGTCACTCTATCAGTGCCTTAATTACAGCACTGATGTGGAACTCCCCCCTGGTTTCTCTTGTGATACTGAACTAAGCATTTGAGTGGGGTATCTGCAGGTTCAAATTTCTAAAGGTGTCAATGCACAGACAACAGAGCATAGATTTACCACCTGCTTGGCATTTCACGGGGTCCAGCTTTATAAAAGTATGGCCAAAAGGAAGTCAGCATACATTCTGCATTCCCAATTCAGCCGGATTTTATACTGAAATGACTGGGCTTTCACACAAGAGGGCGATGTAACCTCTGCAAAGGTGGTTATTGGCGACGAAACCCTGTCAGCGCAGCTCTCTAGAGATGTGAACCCCCGCCACTTCCTTTCTTTTATTACAAATGCTTCTGTCCTCATCAAATTTTGAGAGCAGAAAAAAACCCATTTGATTCCATAACATGCACCGCTTACTATCTTCTCATGGCCATGACTGCTAGTGGAGTTTTAACGAGACAGTAAGATTATACAACTTTGGGGATCACTCTTCTGGTTAGATAAACCTTGCTGCTCAGACTCCCCTTCTCAGTGATTCTTGAGAGAACACTATCACTTTCATGGTCTTAAATAAGGAGTTGTCAGGCCTATTAAATGGCATTGTAGTTCAAAGTAGTTTAAGACCCCACACTCCTATTTAAAAAAAAAAATCAGCTAAATCATATTTTTCCAATTTTTTTTAAAACTTCTTGACCTGGCATAGCTCTATATGGAAAGCTGCTGGCACCTTAAAATTGAAGCTGCTAATGTAACATGCACAGAGGGGGGAAAAGTGTTATTGGGTTGTATTTGATGTTGCTCCGTTTTCTATGGGGATTCTTTATTTCTCTTTGTGAAGCTATCTTCAGAAAAGGAAAAGTGTTTTCTTTTATCTAAGGCAGACAATAGATGCGTAACTGTCATGCCTTCTATCTTACAACACTGGTAGGACGGCTGTGTTAACCACAAAGAGAAGATAAAGCATTCGAGAAGAAAACACTGTCAGAAGCAGAGTTTTTAAGAGGACAAACCCAGGACTGTGTCCACATCTCCCAGCAGCGCAAGCACTCAGTTTACACTGTAAATATCACTGCCTATGAATCAGAGCAGAGAGCTGTTACGCAGCGTATGTTTGCACCAGAGGAGAACTGAAAAGGAGAGGCACAGCACAAGGGGGAAAGTTAGCAAGAGCGCTGCAGAGTGGTACAATCGCTGCCACTTCATTACCTGCTGCTCTATTTTGTACTAGGTACACATGTGCATACGTACTTGCACGGACACACACACTCAGCACCCACAAATCCTATATGAAGTGAAGACAGAAGCCTGATAGAGGCCACACGAATTAAATTCTTAGCAGTTTTGGTAAGTTCTTACATTTAAATTTTAAAGAAACAGAGGCCTCTTTCAAAAAAAAAAAACCCTAAAAACCTGAACCATCTGACCTGCAAGGAGCCCTGTACTCCTGGCAAAGGTCTAGCATTCTCATTGAGGGGACAGAACAGCAGGTGATTACTTAGGAAATAATTCATTGAAAGAGAGACAGAGCATCAACAGGACAGCTGGTACAACAGCCACCAAGCATCCACAGACCTGAGGTCACTTTTAGGAGGAGAATTCCTCATTCTGCCTGAGGTGCCATGGCTCTACATGAGATTTTTACAGAGATATTCTTGCATCATTATCAGAACTGCAGGCTTCAAACCACTTCTTGGAGTTTGGCTATAGTACAATTTAAAAAAAAAAAGAAACAACAAAACCAAACACTGAAAAAGCCTTCTCTTCTTCCTTGGGCTGGTAATTCAAATATTCCTGGACAGTGCCTGGCCCTGAAGAGTTATTTCCACTCTGGATGCTGTTAATACACCGTCCCTGTAGTAATGATTCAGCAGAGTTTCATCAGTTTTTTGCAGGCAGTTATCAGGATGGCACACCAAGAAAACTCTACCCTCCTGCTACCTTCCTTTTCCACACCCAAGCACCACACTTGCACACATTTGCTTCGCTGATCCTCTGTCCACCAGCACAAAACATAGCTTAAGGAGGTTTGGGTTCCTGCCAGTACTTGCAGTATTTCCCATGTCGTTGGTTCATAAACCCCAAACTCCTGTGGGCAGCCAGCAAAGTGATGCCTGTGTCTCCTACGATAAGACATTCCACCCTACAGGTCACTCCTCCATTGACGTTCCCAGTCTGTTTGTACGGCATTTGGAACACAACGAGGCAGTCATGTAGCTGCCCTGTTAGTGCCATCCAAATACTGAACAATGCCAAAAAACAGGCAACTGGAGCAAAGACTACATGCAGAAGCTGGGTAAACAAAGATGACCTATATGTGCTCCACCATCTGTTACGGCTTAGTGGTAACTAGCTGCTGCTGAATGGCCACGTGGACATCCTATGAATTCACAGTGTTGGACAGCTTCTTCTTTCCTCTGGACAAGTGAGCCAGGAGCCCAGAAATCCTGGGATCCAGGACCACAGCCAGAGCACGCTGATCCTGAACCCTTTGAAAGCTGAAACTTTGAAAAGAGTAACAGAAGGAGGGTGAAATTCAACAGTAGAAAAGGCAACTTTGTCTTTCTTTTTCTTTTCTAATTAATCACAAGATTTTCTCCTAAAAATTCCTGGGGGAATGATGGGGAGAAAAGAAAGGCCTGCATACCTTTGCCTATTAAAGGATAAAATGAAATCCACAAAAATCAATGGAAGTTCATTTTCCACCAAAAAAATGCAAACACAAACCTATTGCATATTGTATTTCCAATAGAAATACTACTGTAAAGGTAAACTTTCATCTATAATCCCCAGGGATATCTCATATTTCCAAGATATATACTCTGAAGAGGCAAAATTTCGTCCATATTCCTATGCACAACTCTGGCCATTCACCTTCAAAAGACATTTTTATGAATTGGAGAAGCTGCGGAAAGGGGTTTTCAGTTTGGTTAAGAATTGAGCAGCCACATCTGAAGAAGACACTGCAGAGCATGGACTGCTTGGTTTGGCAAAGAGAAAGCTGAAAGATGCGATGCCACCTACAAATGCTTCTGAGTAAAAGCACCAGAAACAGGAGGAATTATATAAACTAAATGCATTATCTTAACAAACAAATATAAACCGGCCACAAAGCAATTCAGATTGGAAGTCAGGTGTAGTTTCCCAACCATCAAAGGTGTAAGAACTATCTGGGGTTATGGTAAAACAACACCTTCAGCAGTTCTGAGAAGCCATTTCACCAGCACATGATGGGACTAAATCACGTTACCTTTCTGGCCTTGATGATCAACGATGTCAGTATTAACAAACAGCTTAAACAAAACCGTCTTTAAAAGAGGAGACAACAGAGGGAGAAAATAGACACACACCATGTTGCACTCGGTGAGCTTTCTCACAGGTTTCTAAGCAGTATCAGTAGACTTCAGAGTTAGGGATACCTTCTGCATATCAAACTAGACATTGTTGCTCAAGGTTAAAACTCATTCATCCCAGGATGACATGGGATGTGTTTATGAGGCTTACGCTCTCCTGAACTTACACTGGTATTTTCCTTCAGTGAAAAATTAACAGGGGAAAGCAAATGTTCACAGCTAAATGAGTATGACTGGTTTGGTTTAAATGCATTTTCACTAAGATCTCCACTTTATGTTTAATAGTTACGTATCCTTAAGTTTGCACATGGGTAGTCACTCACTCAAACCTCATAGACCTCTCTTCCTTCCACAGCTTCTGAGCCTAAAATAAACTGGACGAAACAGAATCATACTAATTTTTATGGGATCTGGATCAGAATATTAATAGGGAAAATTGAAGGAGGCACTTCTGGAGATGACAGCTATCTGTAGAACAACATTTTTCTAAAAGGAACCCAAACTCGAACGATAAGCTCCCCTTAAGTACTCAGATCTTGTCTACCACCATCAATAGCTGAGGAGCCTGACCCACTGCTGCACATTTCTGCCCAAATCAGTGACATTCAGTGAACTAAAGAGTAATTCCTCAATTGTAGCCAGGCACAGGAAAATTATACCCAGAGCTAGGAGAACTGAGTCAACACTCCCTCAGAACTCATGCCCTACGACAAGGCTGGTGCCAGGTGGTACCATGCTGCACTGGCAAACATGACCTCAAGCTTGTACTCTAGAGAAGTAAAGTATAGGAAAATGTTCCTCGCTATGCAGTAAGGAAAATGTCAAATGCTCCCCAAAGCTTTTCTCCTCAGGAACTCGGACAGAACTGCAAAGCAGCAGAGTGCACATCCAAACTTCAGACAGTACCTGACAACAACCCATTGAACTAGACGCAAAGATGCAGAGGCATGTCCTGAACAGCATCCCAAAAACCCTTCCCAGTTCTACCCCTAGCACTACAAATTACAAAATCTGAAGATTTTTGGTTCCTTCGCAAGAGTCTGTGTATGCCCAGAAGCAAGCACACCCGAGTGATTACAGGACAGAAACTGGTACAGAGGAAAAGAAAGGAAGAGAAGGAAATTGTTGCATTATCCTCAGGTAGAGATAAGTACCACATAACCGAACATATATCTAGCAGACTGAAAAATACAATCTGAGCTAAGAATTTTTCTCAGGTAGAAGGGAAGACATAATGAAGGCAATCAATGCAGCTTATGTTTAGATACAAGACTGAATTCTGTTAAGTGCTATAAGATATTCCAAATATGTTTATGAAAAAAAAATAAACCTGGGTAAAACAGAAAGGGAAATTTGAAAGATCAATTTTCTCAGTTAGCTATTCACTTGAAAGGTTCTGTATGGCCTAGAAGACTATAAAAATATCTGCAACCACAACCAAATGAGAGAAATTATTAAAGCTTCTTTCAATTGAAATAGCTATGCTCTGTAAATCCACCTTGCTGTATCCTCTACAGCTCCCCCTGCTTTAGTGAAGCTGAGGTAAGCAAAGCTGGTATCTTCAGCACTGATGACACAGGCAGGAGGGGACACTCCAGCCTGACTCCCAGTTCCCGTCCTCATCCATGCAGCATGCCATGCTTTTTACCGTGGCAAACTACTGGTGCAGCCCTGCTGTGAACTGGCATGGGGAATGGGTCTGAATTAAAAAACAGAACAAACCAAAACAGACCCTCCCACCCCCCCAGCTTTATAGTACAAAGTTGGGGTTTTTTTCAGGACAAAACAATTCTCCAGTTTAGTTCAGAGCAGGGTCTCACAAATACTTTTGTCAGCACAACTGAGAGGACTGCACACCACAGGAGCATGAACGAGAACAAGTGGGAATAGCTTAAATGCCAAAGACTGTCTCATAAAACCAGAACACCAGATGATGACAGTAGCCCTGTATCTTGCAACCTTTATCCTGCAGTCACTGATAGTTGGACTTTTTGTTAACATTCCTTGCATCCCAACAACCTGAGGACAAAAACCTTTTATGTCTAAGTAGATTTATGCTTCATCTCCATTTGAAATGTATACTGTACCAGTGTGTGTGACGCCTGGATGTTCTGAATGTGTGGAAGCAGTAAGTAGGCATTTGCTAGCTGCACCCTAGGTTCTTCTGGAGAAGACGTCAGAGTTCCCGTTCCAAAAACCTGGTGTTAAAAAAGGGGTCATTACATCAATATGTAGTATTTCAGTTATCACCATAACATAGAAAACTATTTTGCTAATGATCACAATCTTCCCAAGGAAGAGATTGGTTTTTCACATTAGATTCTTTTAAAAGACAATTTATAGCTATAAAGTTCCAGTGTGGAAAGTAACTATACACATAGATGGCACTTCAGCATCTTCACTCATTCAGGCACTATTACAAAACCAAAACAAAGTACTCACCAGCAGAGCATCAGATTATCTCAAAAAGAAAGTATCTAAACTCTCTTACTATTCTTCAGATAATTACAACACACACATCACGACTTGGCAGTACAATAATTTCTGGAAAAAACTTTGTTACTTGTGCAGTTAAATACCGACAGGCTGAGAGACTTGGGGTTGTTCAGCCTGGAGAAGAGAAGGCTCCAGGGAGACCTTATAGCAGCCTTCCAGTACCTAAAGGGGGCCTACAGGAGAGATGGGGAGGGACCCTTTATCATGGAGTGAAGTGATAGGATGAGGGTAATGGTTTTAAACTGAAAGAGGGGAGTTTTAGATTAGATATTAGTAAGAAATTCTTTACTGTGAGGGTGGTGAGACACTGGAACAGGCTGCCCAGGGAAACTGTGGATGCCCCATCCCTGGAAGTGTTCAAGGACAGACTGGCTGGGACTTTGAGCAACCTGGTCTAGTAGGAGGTGTCCCTGCCCTTGGCAGGGGGGTTGGAACTCGATGATCTTTAAGGTCCCTTCCAACCCAAACCATTCTATGATTCTATACTGAATTCATTGGCTTTGCCTTAAAAATTGAGTAAAACAATTCTCAATCATTTTAAACTCTGCAGTTTTCAGAGCACTATATGATTTGCAAGTTGCATGCTTTTACTGCATTCATATTCAGTTCCACCAAGATTAGTTTATGACAATGAGATGCAAGATAACGGGGGGAAAAAATCATTAGGGGTTAAGAAAAATGCCTTGGGGTTTTTCACTTGTATGCAAAGATTTTTTATTTTTTTTTAAATAGAAAAAAATACATGTTTTTAATTAAGAGGACAATACAACACATTCTATGTTCAGTGAAGATCTCTGACTACAGACAGAAATATCCGATCAAAGGAAATATGCTATTATTTTTTTATGAAGGCATTTACAAGTACCTTTTACTATAATAGTACGTCTTCTCCATTTGGGTGAATCTTCTGAACATACTCTTGCATAAATGCATTAGAAACATCAAACATTTTTCAAGGCTTTGGGGCTCTCAAGAGCACTGTAACTGTGCATCAACCATTCAAGTTATGCCCGATTTTGAACCCCTTAAACCTAATGCAAGTTGAAATCACAGGCAGCTACTTCCTCTGCTTCAGGTGGCTGGTGAAACTGACTGTGAAAACCAGTCTCTTACTGATTTGAGCAGTAGTCCAAACGGGAGATAGTTTTTTTAGTGGCATTGACAACTGCTTCCCCACAACTTGTTGATATAAGGCACTGGCTGAGCTGACCAGGCAATGAATCAGGAGTAAGTGCAATGAGAGGAGAGATGTCAAAAAGCAAAAGTCGATCACTCTAATGCACTCTTCCCTTATCCTTGAGGAAAAGTTCCTGCCACATGTTGCATTAGCTCTAATAAATGCTAGATAAATGCAACATTTGTTTTAAAAAAACATGTATTTCAATTGAACTTACCTATGCTTCAACTTAAGGAGCTTTGTTTTCCAACACAGTACCCAAGTATGGGAATGGAATAGCCAGATGGTTGATTAAAGTTGGCATTGCTTTTAAATCACCTAATTCAAAGTTAGATTTTTCTTTAACAAATTAATAAAAGTAAAGGAATTGGAGTATATGATGTCCCTTATTAAAAAAAAAAAAAAAAGCTTAAGACTTGCATGAATTCACTAGTTAATCAGACAACAGAGGCTTTGATGCACAACCACTACTTCAACAATCATGTTTTAAGGGCCTAAACCTCTCACCCTGTGCTACATCCCCAATGTGTTTACATAAAATCCTGCAAAGCAGCTGAAAACCACCTAAAATATTTCCTAAATAGGTTTTTCATGACAAATGCATTCCAGGACAGTGCAGTCTACACTGCAGTACTATACGAAACCACCTAGTAGTGACAGAACCATGATCTTGTAAGTACACATATACAAATACACTTAGTTTTATTTCTACAAGTAGCCCCAATAGTAGTAGTTATTTAACCATATACATTTACAAGGCATCATGAGACCAGCAAGATCTGGTAAAAGGAATGAATCGTACACATTACTCCCCCTGATTTTTATCAGGAATTCAATGAACTTTGAAAGTCTCTAAGTTCAAGATATACGAAAATCACTTTTTAAAACACAAGCAAATCCCAAACTCGAGCTAAAAATAAGAGTAGTTACCTGATATGAAAGTACTCCGTGAGATGAGGTATTTATAAATAATGAGCTTTCAATACTGCCTTCTTCTGTTGGCAGGAAGAGTACTCTGAAAGAAATTTTTCCCATCGCTGGAATCACCTGCAGAGACCACAAAGAATCTTGCTCGCTCGGCGCCGCTGATCACAACACCCACCATTCAGTCACACGGCCCAACAGACGCTCCCACACGTACACCCCTGTCTGTAGATCCCACTAAGCAGAACCTCAGCCCCAAGAAGTTTCCTGTCTCCACAACTCTTACTACGGGGGTCGAGAAATAAGACCACGCAGCAACTCGCCATATTAAGGCTGGAGCTTCTCAGCTAGTTCGGTCCTCGTCAGTCAAGACTCCTTTTTGCATGAGAAGGTAATTATGCAGCACCAACAGCCACTGCGTGCACAAAAACGCTTCCCGCATATAGGCACCTATTACAAAGTGAATCAATCCCCGCTGTGATATAGAGTTGAATGAATCAAAGCTGAACTTGGGCAACACCATTAGTAACGAAATAGGTCTAACTGAGAGAACAATGACATTTATGGCATTGCTATAATACCCATTCAGCCATAGGAAAAACACAAATCGGATGAAAGCATAATAAAAACCCTTTGCACACCAGCAGAGGATAAAATCTGGTCTTCACGAAACTGAGATCACAGTGAGTCATTCTTAACACGCGTTATATTGTTATACACCATTAAAAAATCTCAGAGCTAAAATAACGGTCTTAGATCATAAGGCAATTAGGCTTGTAATTGCAATACAAAATGCATAAAACATTTCACTGCAGCTTTCTTTAAGGAATATACAAGACCATTCAAAAGACTAAAAATTCAAGGCTGTAAAACACCCACATGCCTGTGGATTACTGCATAATGCTACATAGAGCAGAATGAGGTTTAAACAGCCTCTTTAACACTGAAAAATTCTTCTCTTTCTCTGTTACTGTAAAACACATTTCCTACTGTAGGTTTTGGATGTCTTCTCCCTTACCAGTCTAAGTAGAAACGAGCAAAAAAAAAAAAATGCTAGCAAAACAGAAAAAAGTTGGAGGTCCTACAAAAAAGCACAAAGAGAAAACAGAGAATGAAAAGCTTAGGCCAAAAGAAGCACGAAGGTTTGGCACTTGGCCATTACATAGTTTCCAAAAGTACATCAACACTCACCCGGCTATGAGCAGGAGACACATGAAACTGTCTAGTAGCTGTAAACACTGAATTCACTACAACTTCTCTATCTCTACTAGGGTTGTAGGCATGCAGCGTTTTAGCTCTCGGTAACCCCAGTAACCTAAAAGGAAGAAGAATAAAAGAGAAAGAAATTACACACTTTATAAGCACAGGCAACACATAAAAAAGCAACAAATACAAATCACCCTAAAACATGTTGATATGCAACAATTTCCTAGTTGTAACTATTCTTTGGGAACATGCCAAATAAATTTTGCCCTTTAGTATACAAAGACAAATAAGTAACATTGGGATATGAGAGATGCACTTAGCCAAAACTCATTTGAATCACCAGGAGTTTAAGAAAAAGAAAAACAACCTTACGAGGCACAAAGTTTTGAATAAAAAAATTTAAATACCCAAAGTCTTGTTTTGTCAGCTAAAGCAATGATTCTTATAAGGCTTTTGCTTTAGCTAATATATCCTAAAACCCAACATCTTATACATTCATTCTGTGCGTCCTCTGAAACATTCCTTTAACTCACAGGGGGACCATGTTTCTTTTCAGTTACTGATAGACCAAAGGCTAACTATCCTTTGGGAATATTTTTTAAGGTTTTCTTAGAGGAGAACTAAAACAAAATACAATCTCAAGTATTCTACCAGGATGTTTTGTGTAGTACTTTCAGAATTTTATTTTCAGAAGTTTAAGGAAGCAACAAGCTTCCCCTCCACTAGGAAGGCAATTTTTCAAGAAATGGACAACCAGCATGAAGAACTGATTTGACATCCATACAGAATCACCTGAAATGTACCCAGAATGTGTTATGGTTCCTTATTCCCTTTTCCTCCTTCCTAGAACTACGCTCATTTTAATTTACAAAGTATTGCAAGACAAGAAACACCATTCCAGCTCTGTGGCAATTACTTACTATTTCTCTCAGAGGATGGCATGATCTCAGCTAATGCTCTTTACCCAAATGTAGCCCAGTACAATTGTTCCTCCCTTGTTCCTTGTTATTAATCCAAATAACAATAATGTAAGATACTCACTGCATTCCAAAATGCAGAACTGATGGGTGAAAATGTAAGGCCTTCCCATTTGGAGGCATCTTTGCTGAGAAACTGAAAAAAAAAAGCAAAAGAAGCCACAATTAACATTTAGTGGCCATGATGCTGCTACACATTGCAGGGAAGGAAGATACATTACAGGCACTGACTCTTTATATTCTTAACACACTCTATTTCCAAACCTTTTCGTACATTTCCCTTGCTGCCGTAAGACTGAACTTTTAAGAAGCTTTCCATGAAACAGCACATGCTGGAAAGCTCGTGCCAATAAAAGTGCAGTTTGAGAAGGGTCCCATTTTAGAGGCAATGCTGGCTTGGACAACCTCCCTTCCTTGCACATATCCCCTCAGACATGCTGATACACCTGTTTATGGGGCTGCGCAGTTAACTACAGAGGGAAAACAGCTTAAAAGTGTCTAGGGCAATGAAAATTACGTCAGTATGGAGCAGATCCCCAGTCTTGCCAGTTCAACATTCACACAAGCACTGGTATAAGGCACACCTAAGAGATGCAGGGGTAGAGGAGTAAATAGCAGCCTGGACAAAAGCCAACATCAAAGAAAGTGCTTGCCTAGCTGTGGCTTCCATGCAAAAGCCAACTCGTTTCTTATATGCAAAAGAGAGTAAGAAATAATATGAAACATACACATCAACATCTTTCCTTTGCCCCAGGAAAATTCACAATAAAGTTCCCATCAGTTCTAGCACATTTTTAACTTATTTCAACATGAGTCGATGCCCTATACCATAGACAGAAATCCCAGGATATCTTCACCACTTTCTCAATTAAAACTTGTCCTCCACAAGTCCCAACAACCACCATGGTAAAAAACAAGCCCAGCAATTGTTCATTACATCTGGCATACCCAGTGCTACGCTGTTTAAAACTTCCCCAGAAGCAGTCTGCATGATACATAGCCAGAACCAGTTTCATCTTTACTGGATGATACTAATAAGCACCCTAGCAAGGATGAGTTTGAGAAGGGAGGGATGAACCGTGGTCTCATTACTTATCCAGCTGCTTTGCATAATGTGTGGTAGTACAGTTAATTGGTCCCTAATTTAAAAATGTAGTTCTGTAACATTACACCTTTAATATATTAAAGTACTTACAATAATTCTGTTGTTATATTCCAAACCAATGGAGACATCATAATTTATTACCAGTCAGAAAAAAATCAGGTTTATTATTATGAAAACATTTCTCATACAAGGAAGGAAACTCCCCAGTGCTGTAGCAGGAGGAATGCAATATATCCAGGTAGCGTTTCTGGGGACCTGCTAGAAAATAGCCAAAGAACAGATGATGCAGAACTACAAAGTCTGGGTGACCGGCAGTCTCCTTCCAACCACCTTGTCTCTGCCCCAGCCAACTCTTGCTCCATTCCTGGAAACACCACAGCAACCAGCACCTTCTTCCCCTTCCAAAAGTCAGCCCCAGAGACGTACCCAGAAGGAAAGTCTGAATGTTGCTGTTGTAAACACACACAAATTAAAATGACTACTAGAGTAAAAGTCTTTGGGGTAAGGCACATTTCTTAAGGGTCCTTAGATCCTTTTTTTTATATGCACATATGTAAATAGCAAAATTAAAAGTTAAGCCAGTGGTTTACGCACTACAGTATCTCCTTGAACCCCATTACCGCTTAAGTTTCTAGCATCTTACGGGCACTGCTGAAATACCTTTTCCCCCCAGAAAAACCTTTACTGAGAAGGGCAAGACGAGTGCTCCTCTGTGCCAACTGGTGTAATTGGCAGCAGCTCTCCAAGTCTTACTAACCTTCCTTCTGGGGAGCTCCAGCAGCACCAGCTCTTTTCCCCTCAGCCCTCCCTCTCCGCAGCAGGCACCCACGGCCCCGGCTGCCCGTGCAGCTGTGGAGGTAGGAGAGGGCATTTCCTCCGGTTTGGGCGGACAAGGCCGTGCTGTAGCACTGGTTCTTAAAACCATACTGTACGACTACGGCTCAGACAATGATCACAGCCAACTCTCTACTAGTCAGGAAATGGGAAAAGCTCTCATCTCCCTGAGAGCAGGAGCAGGGATCCCCAGGCTGCCGCCGCCATTCCTTCAGCCTGGACCCGGGGTGGCTGAAGCTGAGCCTCAGCAAATGAAGCCAGCAGGCCCTCAGCCGTCTCCCCAGCACGGGGGTAATGTCAGCACGTCCCCAGCAGCCCCAGGAACGCACCCACAGTTACAACATGTCCAGCTTCTGCTCGGCACCCCACAAAAGCTGCCGAATTGCTCCGAGCCCCGGCCTGGCCCCAAAAGCGGAACAGCCACATTCCTGCGGGGCTGTGCTCATCACCCTGCCTGGTGGCCACCTCCTGCCTGCCCCGCTTATCAGCGTGCCCAAAGCAGTGCCAGAAAATAACTCCAGAGCTGAATTCAGTCAACAGCAGGACTAGTGGAAAGGGAAACCCGCCACTGTTTTGGGTTAGTTTTTTTTCCCCCCAAGGGAGAAGAGGACAGGTTGGAGTAGCGGGAATGGGCAGGAGATCATTCCGCCCATCACACCTGAACAACCAGGCTGCATTTTAAAGCCCACCACTACAGAGGGAAAGGGACAGGTCCATCTACATTAGAAGTGTAATTCTCCAATGCAATTCTCCAAAGTCTCCTAAAGCCAGTGGGAAGCTGGCAGCACACCCTTCTGCATCCCACACTCCAAACACAATTCAACACGTTCAGATCTCTGCAGGCGATCTGACACAGAAATCAATGTCAACGGCAATTTTAAAAGACATTCAAAAATTGGAAGTCACTTTTTAAAACAAAACATCTACTTTTTGGAGAGAGATATGTGTTTTTTAAAGAACCTCATCTGACTAATAGATTCACCTCAAGTTATACCAAAACTTTCTCTTTTGGCTGAAGATTACATGTCCAAAAATGTACACGAGTCATTTCATGAGAATGTTACAAGCCTGGGAAAGACACACAAATATCAGCCTAAGAATGAAAGTCTTGAAACAACAAATGTGGAGAAACAGTCCTCTTTATAACAAAAAAAAGCCTGTTTTCCAACTACTTTTTAATTGCTTTTAAAAGCAATCACAAACATCACATTAAGCATGCAGCCTAACAAAGCCAGACTCTACACTCAATGGCATTTCTCTATTTTTTCAGGCAGATCAGTTGAACACCAATCTCTCAGTGATAAATTTTGATACAGCAGGTGAATTCTAGCATTTCAAGGCACATTTTTAAGCACAAGTGAACAGAACTGGAGAGATATGTGAGAAAGAAATAGAAGAGGGGAAGGGAACTCCTGGCAACTACTTTGAACACTTAGCAGCAATTTCCTTTGTATCAAAAAAACTAGTTTAACTAGTTATCTAACCATTATCATAGAATGGTTTGGGTTGAAAGGGAATGTGAAAGGTCATATAGTCCAACCCCTCTGGAATAAGCAGGGACATCTTCAACTGGATCAGATTGCTCAAAGCCCCATCCAACCTGACCTGGAATGTATCCAAGGATGGAGCATCTACCACCTCTGTGGGCAACATGTGCCAGTGTTTCACCACCCTCGTTGTAAAACATTTCTTCCTTCTCTCTAGTCAAAGTCTATCCTCTTTAACTTTAAAACCATTATCCCTTCTCCTACTGCAATAGGCCCTGCTAAAAAGTTTGTCCCTGTTTTTTCTGTAGGCTTCCTTTAAATACTGGAAGGCGGCAATAAGGTCTCCCTGGAGCCTTCTCTTCTCCAAGCTGAACAGCCCAGCTCTCTCAGCCTGTCAATGGAGAGCCCATCATTCTCCATGCTCACAATGTATTTTAGAGCACTGACACCCTGAACCATCCATCTCCATAAAGAAAGAGTAAGAACTACTGAAACACTGGAGAGGCCAGGGAGGGTCACCCAGAGCAGGGGACAGATGGGGGGCAGGAAAGGATGAGTCCCAGGGACCCATGGCTCCAGCTCATCCCCTGGATTCACACAGAACATCCAGCAGAGAGAGGCAAATCCCAGCGCCAGGGACGCTCGCCAAGGAGAAAGGCAGATGGGGAGCAGACGAAGAGGAGCCAGATGGAGAAGAAGGTAGGATGAGGCAAGGGATGACACCAGGGGAGCAGACCAGGATGGAGGAATGCAAGAACCCCTGACCACTTGTGCAAGTGGAGAAACGCGTCACCCTAGAGAGCAGGTTTAGTTTCGGCTTCTTACTGCTGTTGCTTTTAAAAAGGAGCACGAGCTGTAAAATCTTAAGCCACCGTACGCCCTCCACTGAGAAGCCCCTGAGGTGCTTAGCTGTAGGGAAAAGGGGCAACAGAGGAACACAGAGAAGTTCCAGCTTTTTACAACTTCTCCTGCTCCAGGAAATAACTTTTTGGGTGTCCTGTTGATGTGGGACTAACAACAGGAGATGCTCGCTACACACATGCTAAGTGTGCTGCTAAATACATAGCTGAAACTCTTTTGCCCTCCCTTCTTTCAGTTTTGTTACTCTGATGCAATTAGTAAAAACAGGTAAACCACCAGGTCAGTATGACTTTTATATATTTATTTACAGTCCCCAAACATATTATTTATACGCAATGTATATTATCTACAAACATTCGTTCCAAATAAGCAACATTCGTTCCAAATAAGCAAAGACCCTTTTATTTCCCCCAAAGGGTAACAGAAAAAGATTTTTCTTCATAACAGTACCCAAACAAAAGGCGAAATCTACTCTCAGTAAATTGCTGGGGTTTGTGCTGGCATTCTCTGGTTTTGTTGTGCCTCTTTTTAAAAAAAAAAATAAATTTCAAAACTGAGGTAATTTATCTAATTATATATAGAAAACGCTGAGGAATCTGCAGAATAAGCTGCATCTGAGCAGAAGGGAAGAGAAGTTTCCTGGAAGGAAGTTTATCCCAGTATCCCTTTTTTTTCTATTAGTTCCATCAAGTCTTCCCTGTATCTTTATTTCTTTACTTTAATTGATTACTTTAGATTATTTTAGGCTGCACGTTATCTGATGATTCAGATAGCAACATCTGTAGTTGGGAATAATCGTAATTGCTACTTGGTGCCCTTTTTTGGTCCTTCCTTTTACTGCTCTTTGTTGACAGCAGATGAAGAAAAAGCAAGTAGGAGGGAAGGCATTTTATTGTCAGGTCTTTTTCTTTTTTTATGGTTGCAGGGTTTTCTTGGAAGCAGCAGGCAAAAAGGACTGGATTCTTTAATGTACAAGAGGTCCTTTTGAGTGAATCTGATGAGACAGAACTGTTTTAGTTTTCACTATATTGATAAAAGTAAAATTTGACTTATGTTTGGCATTTTGACACTTCGTACGTTCAGAGCAGGAATATCAGTGAACCCACAGGATGAGGTTTTGAAATACAAAAGCATGTATTCATTGTATAGGAAAGCACAATTTCTATATGTAAACTGAAACAGAGCAATTAAATTAAACCCCCTTCATTTACTGACTAATTTCGATTCACTCCCCGAGACTACTCCTGATAAACAAAAAGCAGGCTAAAAGAATGACATTTACATGTACAGAGACAAACCCGAATACTTTTAATAGTTCTGATTACAGCTGATGCAATGAAATTATTTTGCCAAAACAAAAATTGTTAATTAAGAGGAAATCAACATAGAATTAGAAACAGATCGTAGTAGCAGCTGAACCAAAGCCTTCTGCAGAGCTGATACAAAGCTTTGGGTTGTCGTATCACCTAGTCCCTCTCTTCTCTCAACCTCCCATTTACTAAAGGCAGTAAAAGCACCAAGCAGTAGTTACGAAGGTTAAACTGCAACTTATAGAAGACAGCCAGTAACTTTAAAAGGGGTGATGAAATTTTTTGGAAATACAAAATGAAATCTTTTGGTTACCAGCAAGGCAACTCTGCCAAAAACTCAAACCGGAACATGATTAAATTATGATTTTTGGTAAGCAAAATTAATTATTTTCCTAGAAGCAGAAAGAGTCATCAGAAAGTAAGTTTACCTGTGACCTTACAGCTCACAGGCAAGCTATACGTGCAGCACCCGGAGAAGTGCAGCTCCCCATGGCCTCAGCCCTGCCACATTCACCACCTCGGCTCTGGAGACTTAACAGGACTTCTCCTCATGTCCCATACCTACGTAAGACTCAGGTGATAGCATATGAACCAGACTGTGGACATTTTTATTTCTCTAAAGAAAAACCCCAACATCCAGCAGATAAATGAATAAAAAAATGTGAATTTTAAACACTGGAAACCTAGAAGTCAAAAGACTCCAGTATTTTTAGCACGGCACTGTTTAGGGAAGAGGGGGAGGACTGAGTCACTGCTTCTGAATGCCTGGGGATTGGCAACCCATCCTTAGGAATTCACTTACATGCTTTACCAGAGAACCGTGCTGCTTCTGGAAAAAGGGTAGTTGTCTTTATTTCCTCTGAACTACACTATGTACACCGGCGACTGAACCCTAGACTGTGGAAAGCAGGAAAGGCCAAAATGGTGTCACCCGGCAAAAAACTTGTGTGTGTGTGTGTACGCCTGCTATTTTGGCTACAGGAAGAGAGGAAAAAGGAGCTGAACCAAAATAAATCAGTGAAATGGATGAGACAATCTCTCTCTCAAAACATATCCCATGATTTATGGCCAACACCATGATTTAAGGGGGCAGACAGGTCTAACATTTTTTTCTTTTTTTTTTTTTTAACTTCTGAAGTCGATAAACCAGCATACAGCCTAGAGCAGCTCATGACAGTTTCAATGGGCTGATGCCTAGTTTATTTCAAAGGTACTGAGCTAAAGAGGTAGGTAAGCATAGTGCAACGTGTAAAGCACAAATTGTTCTCTGCTACTTGAATTGTGCATTGGTCTCCTCTAGCAATTTGAGCAGGCCCCTCTGCTCCTCTCCACTACCCCGTGTTCCCACTGCCATGAGTTGTGTTTCTGGATTACCTTCTCTCCTCTCGCTGCCCGTGCTCCCCCTTCCTATAAAATTCTGCAATAATGTTTATACAAACCCTTTGCAGAATAGTTGCCTAAGCCAGCAGTGCTTCAGGTTTGTTGATTACAAAACTAAAACAAATTGCAATGAGCAAGCTCACAGCATCTCACAGTAGAGCACTTACAAAGTCACATTTCTCAACGGGATGTGACTGGAAGGACACAGAAAGAAAAAATTGGTTTTTCTCCCTACCCTCACACCCAAACAGTCTCTTTGAAAAATGTCCAAAGAAGTTAAACGGGGGCCACAATAAAAATCAGAATATGATTCGCGAGGAAATGTAGCAGAGAAGATGAGCAGGGAGGCACAAAGCACTATAGTGAGCATCCTGGTGAAAAGGCTTTCTTCTCCAGATGTGCCTGTGGTTTGTATTTTAGTAGCAGCAGCAGCACAATAAAGCGTGTTTAATAGTAGAATGGAATTATTCCCTCCCATAAATCAGTCCTCAGCTTCTGAAATAACTGAAATCTGTACTGCATTAAGAAATTAATTCACAATGACTTGAGTTCATTTGAAATTGTTTTCTGAAACCTCTTCTTTCAAAATCCTTCAGCCACCCAGATTTCAAGCAACAACCAACACTCTCTAGAGATGGTCCAGGGGGACCCTGTATTTTTTAGGCATCTTGGACACACAGTCCACTTGAGCGGGAGGGGAAGAGGCAGAAATGTTTAAAAATCAGAAGGTATATAAACCCCTAGAAACCCCCAAGCATAGACGTGGGGGAACAATATATGGGTTATCAGCAAATGTGGCATTCAAATGAGGCACCCATGTGGCCTAAACTGAACCTGCAACTACTTGTGGACACAAAAAAAAAGGAGTCTTGTTTCAGCTAGGCTGAGAAATATCGAAGTTATTTGTTTTGGATGACTGTATGTGGTCCACTAGTTCAAAATGCACACGAAACATATTTTCCTCTGAAGCATCTCAACCACTGCCAGCAAATCCCAAGCATCCTAGCAAACAGAACATCCACCTTAGTTTTCCTTTTGGCTTCATATATTTTAACAATTCATGTATTTTAACATTTTGTGATGTTTCATAAAGTGATCATGAAGTATCTAAGAGGATGATAACTGCTCTAAAATAAAACCTTTAATTTGCCTTGCTTTTTTCTAAGTTTCTTTACAATTTAACGTTTTTTAAGAAATCAGCAATCTTTCGTGAAACTGTTAAAATCACAGAAACGGTCAAGTTCACTCTCTTTTTTTTTTTTTTGAGTTCTTCCCAAAAAAAAATTCAAAAGAATCACTTGCCTAATACAACAAACACTTCTGGCTCCTCCAGGAGCCTTGGCATTCTTGACATTTTATCTTGAATTACCAGCTCCTGGACTTCTGGGGTTATGAGAAAATACTGCATTCATGTCTTTTTAAAGAATGTTTCTAGCCTATGAATATGTGAAATAAAAACACAAATCCCAAAAAGCACACAAAGCAGCTCATGCTGAGTTTTTTTCTATCTTTAAACCCCAAAGCTTTTTAGCCAAATTCACTTTTTTGGAGTAATTTGCTTACCGTGTAGCTGCCAAACCCTCAAAAAAATAAAACCAAACAAAACGAAAACCCCCAAAATTCCCTCCATAACCCTTTAAAATGCCTGCATAACCCAGGTATGTTCTTCAAAAACTGGCACTAAGATCACAAATCATTTCTGAAATGTTAACTTTTGCCTATCTTACTTAATTGACAAGCATTAGGAAAGGCTGTCAAACCTGAAAGCACCCTGGCCTCCTTTATACATGTAAATAAATGGCTGCTTGTCGAAGAGTGCTGCTCAATTCTCGCAGCTCAAAATCACTTCGAGGAGAGTTATGAGACTCCACATCTGTGAAAAATCATGCTGTTTATCCAAGCTCCTGCCCAGAGTCTCTAAACTGAAAATGAAACGTTTTCAAGCAGAGATGTGCTGCTCACAGACTTTTTCGGAGACTTTGAAAACATGAGCCCTAGAGAAAGAGCGTATGGAGAAGTACCTAGAGAAAAGGCTTCCACAGTGTCAACACGCTGCCTTCTCCAGCTAAAAGAAAAGCACTAACTGCAAGCCTTGTGCTGAAATACCGTGAAATTTAAATGACTGTTCCCTACCCACAGTTTTCAAAGCATGTTACTGAAAGCAGTCAAATTTCACAGCAAGGCCCTGTGAAAGAGGTAGGATAAAAGAACCGTAAGTAAGGCAGAAGACAGACCCCATACCCACCTGCCTGGTACCTAAGGAGAGCATGCTTATTTTTACTTACTAGGTAGGTAAAGTATTTAATTCTGTCCTTGCAACAGCAGAACCACAGCAAAAGATTTTAGTGGGGAGAGATGTTTTTAAGCAGAGTCTTGTACTGTCCTGACATAATTAGGAATCTAACAAAGAAAGAGACAGATTCAAGAAGAAACAAGTATCGATTCTAGCACACCTGCCTCAAGTACATTAATTCCCTTAAAAACAATAATGAACTTCTTTTCTGTTCCTGTAGAAGCAGAATAGAAGGAAGAGACCCAAGTGAAAAGAGACCTCACCTTTTTAACGCATCAACTGCAATTCTGTTTTTACTGGTTAAAATAAAAGACCGTTTCCCCCAAGGACACAATTTTATTCCCAAAAAAAAAAAAATCTCCTTAGGCTGAAGAACAAAGGACCAATTTCTGTCAACTCAGCAACGACCCTCCTTCAAGCGTTTCCCTGTCCCACGGTGGGGCAACGCAGCGTTTCTGGGGCTCGGGGGACCCAGCTCCCGCCTGGAGAGCCGGGGGAGCCGGGGACGGGAAGCACAGTGGGGCCGCCAGCTCAGGGCAATAGGAAGTTACATTCTTGTCAAGTATCATTGCACCCAACCATTTCCTTTTTCTATTTACAGCTGCAGCCAAAAATTTCCATCTTGACAGAAACCATTTTAAGTCAGAACAGTTCAGCAAAATGCATGAAAGAGCTCTGTGGTCACTGATAAGCTTGACCTGCTTAATAATTAAGAGTGATAATCTTCCTACAGCAATTAAGAACGATAATCTCCCTAGAGGAGCTGCCTTTTGCTGTTTCCGCATTAATCCAAGCCTTTTAGTTTCTTTTTATAATGAAAGAGCACAGGCCTGTAGGACAGCTAAGGCACAGATTTGCATGGTAGATCTTAGGCCCATAGAAAACCTTTACATTGAACCTGTTAAGTACTAAAAATTCCCCTTCTGTTTTTCCCTTGAAACAGAAAAAAGAATATTACCTAAAAAGGAAACTAAGTAAATACAAGAAAACTCAGGCTTAGGACTTAAAAAAAGACAAACAACCATAAACCCCATAATTTCTGCTTTTAATTTATTCCTTTTGGTGTGAACAATGCTCCTGATACCACCTGACCTGAAAAGAAGCCATAGAAAAGTCAGTAAGTTCACGTCTCCTAAAGCTGCAAAATCCAAGTTTGACACAATAGTGGAAAACATCAGCCTGGATTTTGCACTTCTTCTCTTTTGTAAATTTCAGTCCAAATATTTAAAACCAACATATAATCTTTAGGCATTAACCTTTAAGCACAGTAATTTACCTGCAAACATCCAATACCCTTCCTTGTTTAAGCCAACATATGAAGATGGCCAACCAAAATGGGTTCAGCATGGAAAATCATACAAGTTGTCTATGCATTATTTAACCAGATAGCTCAAAAGCTACGACCGTGGAAAAGCAAACACTACAATATACAAGTTAGACGCATTAGCCAGCAAATTAGTTTACAAACTGCTAAGACGCTGGGGAAGTCCCTCTCAAAAACTTAAATACACCCACCTCTTTCAAAATCCTTTTACCAAATGTTTGCTTGAGTAACACATCAAGACGAGCTTTCTCAGTGCTGTTTCAGTTTCATAAGGAGAAAAGCTATAGCTGCTATTGATTGCCAGACTTATTAAAAACTTAATTCTCTTCTCTAACAGATGAAACTTCATACAAGACTTTCTGAAGCATGTGCGAGCTATCCCCAATTTTAACTACATACACTAACTTTCTAAGAATACATACTTTTCCATGTCATTGAACAGCATTTTCACAAGCTGTATTATATGACTGTGAAAATACGATGCAAAAAAAGGAATAATAAGAGAAGGAGCGAGGCTACGCTTTTCTTGAAGGTACTTTAAGCATAGTGCAGCATGGTGAAGCTGTGGTTGCACGGTCATCCTGTGTAGAGCAGGGGAACAGGAACACGGCTGCTCTCCCACACCCCAGGGACCACTTACCAAATCTTAAGGAGGAAAAGGTAAGTCACTAACCAAATAGCATCACAAAAAAAGTAGCTTTGGCCCAAAATCACCATCTCCATCTCACAGGAGCGTGACTCTTTTGCTCTTGTTTCTCACCCCTCCCAGCTGGGGTGTATTATATTCTGCTTAGCGTCCCTCCAAAGGTTTCAGTGTCACTTGACAAAGCTTTTTGTTCTGGTGCAGTAACTCATGGGATCTACGCCATTTCACAGATGTGATACACACTATTCTTTATTAGACAAGACACATATTTTGTCCAGAAAAACATGGAACTTTTTTCTTATTAAGAACCTTTTAAAATTACAACAGCAATAAAAAATGTATGAAGATTACTTATTGTTGATACATATTTGTTTAACTGCGAATATTCATTTTCATCTATACTTCATCTATACACTTCAATAGTCCAGTCATACATATACCCACTCTTAAAGTAAAAGCTTTTCTTTTCCAACTCTCCATATAAAACTCCAATTGCGCTTCCAAGCACCTCCCCTCCTCTGGGCAGAAAAAGACCTGGGGAATCCTCCACAGCATCGGATCATTTCCACTTTCTTACCTAAAGCCAGTAGACCCCCTTTGTTGACAGGACACCACACAGACAGCCTGACGAATTCCCCCGGCTGCCCCTGTTGAAACGAGCGGCTTGCTGTGGCTCGCCTGTCTTGTGTCACTCGGCACTCGGGGTCACGGTATGCAAAATGAAAAGACAGCTCCATGATTTAGTGCTATTAATAAAAAGGAACCACTCTCACCACGCATTTGTGACCTAAGTCCTACCCTGTATTTATACCTCGTCAGATTATGCTGTTAAAGAAAACACAGATATGAAAAAATTCATACCAGAAAATTCAAACTGGCAACAATTCAAAAATTTTGGCATTACCAGGATTAGTAGTTCCAACGCTTATTGCAGAAATTACCAGGTCCTTGCAAAACATCTGGGATCTGTTGAAGCCAATGCACAGCATGCGCTCTGAGCCAATTCTTCTGACGTACAAAATGCTGCAACCTTCTGCTATTAAACAAAGCAGAACCATATGAAACACACCCTGTTTCACAGGTTTATTAAGAAAATGTGTACCACCAAAAAAACCTCAGGTATGTTACGACTGGCACGTTAACCTCGAGAGCTCTGATTTCCAGCAAGGGGCACTTTGAGCCAACGAGTTAACATTTGCTTCCTTCAGCAGGACAGCTGGTGGGGAAGGAAGAGGAGAAAAATGAGCTGAAAAAAACCCAGCAGGAAGTCAGCTTTTGATTATTTTCTATCAGTTAAAAAAAAGTACTTGCAATCAAGTACTACATTAAGACTCCGCCTCCCCTAGACTCTTGCGTTTCCTCCTTTATTCCAAAGCTAAGAAGCTGCTCGCAGTTCAGTAACTCGAAATTTTCACCTGTGAAACTAAGGGTAAAGAATCAGTAACACTATTTTTAGCTTCCTATCAAGCCTCAAACCAGAGGTGTGCTTCCACTGCACGAAATGATGCACTTTGTTTCTGCAAGCTGCACACATCAACGTGTTTGATAGGGGAGTTTCTCAAGCCCCTTCGACAGGCCAAAAACCTCTCTGCAGCCCAAAGGTGTATTTCAGCAAGCGTGACCGTACGTCTCTTGCCACTCCTTCCTCTGCAAGACAACAAGCAAATAAATGTCCCGGTCTTGCATGGGACCTGTGCAAGCCCCCATTGAAGCCACCGGGGTTTGTCATGGGCAGAGGGGCAGCTGTGGTGGGCCCAGGAGCAGGACACGTGTGGAGAACTTCATCCCTTCTGATGGGTGAATTCCACAGTATGGACACGTTAGACCGAAGTGCATGAAAGGGAGCTTGGCAAGTGCATTCAACCTCTGAATGGGCTTTGTCGTGTCACTCCACAGCAGCATTTTCAACTAAGAAAGGAGCAACCAGGCTTTGTAAGGCAGATCTCCGATTGTTTCCAAATGGTGACTCTTGGCAGGAGTATGGCAAAAAGACAGAGGGAATAAGGAAGCGTGAGGTGCTGCCCCAAACCACAGCGAGCAGTTTGTAACAACATGTGGACTCGCAGCTACCACAAGACCGCGCTTTCAACACCTCATCTTACCTTTCCACAGCCTGTAACATTTCTGCAGATAGAGGGGAAAATAGAAAATGGCGCAAGTGTTCAAACCAAGTGTCGTTGTCCCCAATCCAGTGCCCACGCCCAGCAGAACCTAACCTCCAAGTCAGACCCTGTGACAAAGCCACAACAGACATGGGGCAGCCTGCAGTTCTCTAAATCCCAAACGAGCTTCCTCAGTTTGGGAACAAAAGCAAAGGTTTCATCATAAAACCTGGAAGCATACGCTCTATTACGGCTGCGCACTGCCCTCCCCTCCCTGCACGGCAAGCATTTCACTAACTAGTCCAAGAACAAACCATCCACGAAAACACAGCCCATCACTTGCACGACCAGAAAGCATCAGCAATCATATTTACTTACAAGGAGAAAAAAAAACCCAAACAATTCCAAGCCAAACTGAAAGGATGGGGACCCGGGCAGGGGGTGTGTGTGTTTGTTTTAAAGCGACTACCCGCATCTGCGGCATCAGCCACATTATCCCAGCCACACTGGGAACGCTCACAAAGGCCAGAAATGCCCCCTTTTCAAAAGGGCAGTTTAAATGCTGCAGAAACTGGGTCAGCAACAGGCCACAGAAATACCTAAGCAGGCAGCAGGCACCTCCTGGGTTGAAGGCAGCAGGCTTGCGGCAAAGCACTCGAATAAAAGACAGAACACACCAAGACAGAAATCAGACAATAGCTATTGAAGAAAGGCAGTTAATAGCAACAAAGCACGTAAAGCACGGGTCAAGGAGTGGGTCAAGTACAGGCCCTTCAACTCCCTAGCCTCCTCCAGTTGCCAGGAATCAAGATTTAGACACAAACCAGTGATGCACATGGCGCACAGCACCAGCAGGCAGGCACAAAGACCAAGCAGGCGTGTTACGCCCATGAAACGACAAGGGACTGCAAAACTCATTCTACAACATTGCGTGGCTCCTCGCTTCCCAAGGGCAGCACGGCGCTCCTTCCTCTTCCAGTCTCATTTTAAAAAAGCCCAGGAATTACATGCTTATTTATGGTTAGCATGTTCACCATCTCTGCGTTTGGGTTTTTACTGTTTGTGCATTTGTCGACCTGAACTGTAAAATACCAAGCTATAACATAGTCGATAGGCCAACGTAATTCAGCACATACGTAGGCAAAACATCAGAGGTGACCTAGAATGTCACCAGTGAGGTGACATAGCCGACTGCTCTGTACCCTGTGTGATAGCTGACATTAAACGAGCACGCTGCAGGGCTGTTGCACGCTTCTGCCAGCCGGAGTGAGGAGACTTGTTTCTGCTTTGCACGGACCCTTAAAATCATTTTACATAAACGGAGGTGGTGGTTACACAGGGTGCAAGCAGTTATGAATCAGTCACTCCCTCCTTTCTCTCATTTCACTTCCTTTTTGCTATTGTGTATCTTTCCTTTCATGGTTACATTGCAATCAGGTTTTGCCTATCGCTTGAAATGAGCACGCTTTCATTTTCCCCTCCCTACCAGTACCTTTGTTCACTTTGCATTTTTTCCAGGGACACCTTTTTTTTTTTTTCCCCCCTCTCCCCACAGTCTTTCCTCATTTTTTTCTCACTATCATACCTGACCACCCCACCCCGGCAATTACACCC
>JAHREE010000245.1:19678228-19691607 GCA_033628505.1 Tringa tobata
AGCCTGTGTGGCTTTTCATGACAGAGTGAGCCATACGAGAGCACAAGCGTTACTTCTCAGCCATCACACCGAGGTTTGCCTTCATTTCTCAAAGTTAAACTGTCACCCATAGATGAGAAAGTCCGTTTTAGGTCGGTGTAGAAGCCAAGCAGCCACGGAACCGACCATGGGCATCGTCCAGCCCAAGAGGGCTCACAACAGCGAGGGCAATACACACACACACACACACACACACCAGCAGGGTCTCCCCAGTGCAAACAGACAAGATTATGACAATGAGTGGGATTGCAACAGCATAGCAAAGAGGGATTAAATCCGGTGACGGACTCCCTTTAAAATATTTCATTTAAGGTCAATTAGGTCCGAAGCCAAGAATTAGAAGTTTGACGTTTCTTTGCAAAACGCGGCGGGACTCTCCCATTTGCCTTTCACTCCACATCTGGAGAGCCACAGCATTAGCTCCTCAGCCCGGTGTCAAAGACAGCACAGCTGGCCCAGGCCACCGCTCTCATTTCAGAAATGGTTGAAACTGACTTAGAAATAAAACAAATAATTGGAGAGTTGACTCATTTGCTCGCACTGCAACGTCCCAGGAAAAGAAACAAAACAAAACAGGTTTTTTACTCCCTGTACCAGCAGCCAAGCAACACGATTTTGCAAAAGGACCAGTATTTTGGTAGCGGCAACGCACGTGAGGGCACAGCTGGCCCTAACAGCTTGTAATACAAAGTTCAAAGTTCATCAATCAATGAATTACAACATATCAAAACAGAGATAAAAGATTAAAGTGGCAAGAGCTCAGCCTGCCAGCCTAGCTGTGCCTGGCAGAAGCGTAAGGAAGGAGTAACATTAACATTTCCTTCCAAAACAATCTGCTTCATCCACAAGAGATCCCCCAACCTGGTTGACCTCCTAGCAATTTTCCTCAGTAAGCTTCTTTTACTCAGGTTCACATTATCCTTTGTGTTCCCCTGGGGTTTTGCCTTAGGGATTTTCCCCCAAGCGTAACAGGTAGGTGCGTGCATCTCATCTCCACTCCTTTACTTCTAAGGATTATATAAAGTAAATCTCATTTCTTTAGGCATCTGGTAAAGCTTAAAATGAGCAGTCCCTCGGTGATTTGGTGAAATTGCAAATAAGATACAACAGCAGTGACTTATCAATTAGAAACAAAAGTTAACCAATACTGAAGTGGGTTTTGGTGTAACCCACCCAGTGCAAACACCCATTCTGTGCATACCATAGAAATGTGTTACTTTATGCAAATGTATTAATGGAGACTAAAAATCTTTTTTCCCCCCAAGAAAAGAAATGCCACTTTTTTCTTTTTTAATATACACATGGACATCTTCTCTTTTTTTTGTAAAAAAAAAAAAAATTAAAACCTATACAAAATTTAATAAAAGCAACTTTCACTACTACAAGTTGGGACCAAGCATATACCCTAGGAAAACTCTTCATGCAATTTTTCAAATAGTTTCAGGGGGGTAAATTTAATGACAATCTAATGATAATTAGTGGTACTCAACACAGGCTTAAGTTGAAAACATTGTTTTAGGATGGTTCCTTTCAAACATTTTAAGCACTCAACACACTCCAAACTACTTTTCAGCTTTTCAGTTTGAAACACTTTCTCAATGGATACTCTGCTTGAATTTAAAAAAGATGCTTAAAAAGTAAACACAGCATAAAACAACGTGGGCATTTTTTTACATGTGGACATTTCTTCTGGCACAAAATCAATTTTTATCTTTCCAGTAAGAAAAAGCAGAAGGGGGAAAAAAAAAAAAATCAGGCTGATCCTAACCTATCTTTTCAATCTTTCATTTTCTGGTTTAGCCACCACCCAAGCCAGTTACCTGGAAGACAGGCTTACCACCAGTCCCATGCCATTACTTCCCTCTCAGAAATCATGGCACTGGCACTAAGACCACAGGCTTTTTTGAAGGATGAGTCACTCATAAGCTTTTGGTCCATCCAGAGCACCAGACTCATCTGTGCCTCTTGACTGGAGAGGAGACGAAGTTGTGGCCAGTGAAAAATTGCCACGTGTGACCTCGCAAGATGAAGCAGGCTCACTTTCCCCAGCCACCTGGGATTCTTCCTGAAGCAAATGTTGTAATTACATCGCTTAAGTATCCACTAAACCCCCAAGTAATTTTGCAGTTGGTTCACCTTAACTGCTTTGTTTCCTCTCAGGCAACTAGTAAGCTACTCCCTTGCTACCCTTACCTTCCAATCTCTCTCCCACCTCTGGAGCACTATTTCACAGGCATGGCAAAAGCCTCAAGATGGGGAGTAGACCCACCTGGCAATCAGGAGAGGTCAAAGTGCCCACTGTCACTCCCAGGGCTGCTCTATCACCCCAGCAGGAGCCTGCTGGGAGCCGATACCATCTTCTGCCCCGAGCAGCTCCAGCCCATGGGGTCAAACCCTCTCCCAGGGATCAAAGGCAAAGGTTCAACAGAAATGCTTGACTGAGCCAAGAGCACCACACTTAAAGTTTTCCTAGCAGTTGATATCTACCTACTGAAAGCAAAATATGCCCTAACTGTCAAAGGTGAAGGCTGGAAAACGTCCTCTTAACTTGCTGAATACATGCCATACTCTTAATATTGCATGGCCTTCCTTTATCATGGACTATTAGTACACACCACATATTAAGATTATTTGTTCCACACCTTTTATCGAGTACAGCAGTTTTTTCTGGTGCAAATGTTCTTTAACCTGTCACCTGGGAAACTGGATTTTCAAAGGTCTTTCTCAAGAAGTCCTCAAAACCAAGGATTAAGAATGTCATATATGTGAAAATTTATTTTTTCTTTTGGCAGTCCAATGTCTACTTCCTTGAAGTGGAAAGCTAAAAATTTTGGTAGCATCATTTCTGCATACCACCTAACAGTATTCTCCCTTTATCTGTGCCAGACTTCTGCACTTGACTCATTCCACTGCATTAGGAAAAGCACAAGAAAAAAGCAAGCACCTAAATCTTCAAAATTTGCTGCTGCCAGCTGTGGCAAGTGAACAGGCACCAGCATGAAGAAAAAAAACCTAACAAACAAAACCCCCAAACTTTCTCTTAACACCTGTCATTGACTTTCTCCTAAGAAAATTCATTCTGGAAGGCGTCTTTTTACTGCTGAATTTCAAATGTAAGAAACAGTTTTTAAGGAAACATGAAGCTTTTCTAATAGGCTAGTCCAAATACACGTGGCTTTCAAAGACTGTGGCCTGAAGCAGTACATCCAGCAACTCATGTATCTACTGTCCAGAATTTCTTATTTCAGGATCTGACCCAGAGAGACACAAAACAGCAGAAAGCAACCTGGCGCGGCATCCAAGCATTCAGAAAGGCAGGAATAGCAAGCTGGAAATTAAGAAGTTGCTAATTAATTTTTTCTCACTCAGGGCAGCTGCAAACCCACAGACCTCTAAATCAACCATTTCTCGTTCACCTCTGGAATAGCTCTTTACAGGAATTGCTCTTTTGACAATGTCTTTTTTTTACCTCCATGCAAACTTCTCTATTTGTTAAATCTAAACCTAAGGCAGAAATAACGAGATTACATCCATCCCCCTTGTACACTTGCCACAAAAACAACAGCTAACCAAGAAGCCCACCCCAAATGGAAGATCTGCGATGCACAGGAAGTCCGTTAACAGACTGTTAATACTTTACTTTTTTGGTTTTGTTGTTTTTAAAAAGGTATGTTAGCAAGCTCCCAAGAGAGCCCATTAACCTAGAATTAAAATCCAAATAAAGCATGTTTTTGGTAAGAGACTTTCTCCTCTATGCTCCAAGATGCTAAACGCTCTCTACTTTCTTCAGCTCTGGAAAAAATTTTGAATTCTCCACCTCCATTAAGCTCTGTTCATATCGCTACTTGAAGGTGCTTTGCTTTTGGTGCTCTAGGGGCTCCACATCAAATTTCAGTAGCTTTAGCTGATTTCCCTAGGGCATGCTGGCAGACAATGAGATGCTGAAGGCTCTCAGGTCTTGCTGCTACAGGAAAAGGAAATCCCCATGATTTCACCGTATAGTAATATAAGCCAAGGGAATGAAAGTTTATCTGGAAAGAAAGTAATAAATTCCAGTCTTCCTAATGTACCTTTGATAGGCCTTCTTCATAAAGCCTACATTATAACATTCTTTCAATATACAGAGCACACACACAAATCAGTGTTTACATACAGCAGCAAACCAAAACGCCTTAAAAGATGCACACAAATCAGTGTCTGTTTAGGCAAGTTTCCTGTAGCATTTCAGTATGACAATAGAAGGATGTTTCCATCCATGCAAGCAAACCTTATAAACTTTACTTCCAGAAAACAAGTTCATTTTTGGAAATGAGTAATTACTAGAAAAATCTTTTAAGCACCTGAATGACAAAAAAGTCAAACCACTTTTTCCTTTTTCCTCTCTGAGTCTCAAGAACTATTTATCTTTCAGTATTTTTATTATTGTCATAGTAGCCAGTTACTCCATCCAGCTCCAGAGCAAAAGAGGCAGGTGGAGATTTTTTTTCCCCCTCCCTACACTACATCTCTCTGCCTCCTAACAAAAATCTCAGAAACCACCTTAAGCACAGCACTTGAGACTGCTGTCTTCTGACTACCTCTCAATAAAGACAGCATGCTTAGGCACGCAGTGGAAATCTTGCATCAAAAACACAGTAGTCACCAGCTGAAAATCAGAAAGTTCTGTATTTGTGCAGGGAAAACACCAGCTTTCAATAGTTTACTCCTCTTTTGCAAGGGAAGGAGGGAAAAAAAAAAGAAAATAATCCCCTATGCCAGTAGGAGCTGGGGGATGTAGGTAAGCACAAACCATGAGCACCAGCTGTCAGAGGCAGCAATAATTCTCCCATCCTGCTTCCATACCATCTTTGTCACTCCCATGGAGATGAGGCACAGCAGCCCTGCGATGCTGGGTTTGAACACGGCGGCTCCCCATGGGGCAGAAAGAGGCAGGGAAAGCCGCGCAAAGCGTTGCGGCGCAGAACAGACCCACCATAACCATCCCCTTCCCACCTCCACCTTTACCCCTTCTGCCAGCTCCAGCCAGGCTTGTGTTTTCCCACATCTATTCGCTCTCAAACCCAAGCTAAGGGCAAGAACGGGAGATAAATGAGAAAAGCATTTCTGGCTAGCTGCGGTCGTCGGAGCATGGGGGTGTTACACGTGTTTATTTTAAGTCTTGTGATCTTTCTGGCTGGCATGGCACTGAGAGCTGTACCCACATTAACACATACCAAAGGAAGGAAGTGTTTCACTGGTAGATGTCCAAGCATTTTAATCTGGACACGCAGAGGAAACAAAATGTGTATTTTAAAAATAATCTGCGATGCTATTTACCCAACCCTTCAAAAGACAGGAGGCCTGATATTAACAGAAACAGCAAAGTTGAGGCTACAGTTCTTAAGGGCTTTATTATTCATTTGATTTCAAGAAATGAGGCAGCATATCTATTGCTTTACAGCAATACATTCAGTAGTCTTTGGCTTTAAATCGTCTTTACTTCCCTTCCCCCCCCCCCCCAGGTACCAGTTAACACTTCAAGACTACTTACGTTTGCAAATTTTGGAACTGAAAATTGTCCTCTTGTTTAAAGAAATGAATTACAAAATATACAATAAAGCAGAATCAATAAACACAAATTTTGTAAGAGCAATGAAAAGCAAATGCAGATTAGAGATAAAATAAGGAGAAAGTGACGCAAGAGAACATTTCAGTCTTGCATACGCCGCACACTATTTTCTAGTTTTGCTAGCAAATTAATATTAACGTTAGTTGAGAAAATTGTAAGCTGCAAGTAATGAAAACCTATTTAATATGCAGCAGAAAAAAAAAAATCATTTTTAGTAGTATGCCCAATTACACTGCACTATTTCCTAAAGCAAAAACCAAAATGAGCTTCAGTGCTTTTGGTTTCATTTGAGCTTTACTTACCTTTGCTCTTGTGGATGCTCTTCTACATCCTCCTTCGAATCAGCCTGATAAACAGAGAAAATACAATGTAAGGATCTCAGAATTGCAACAGGATGCACTGGACATATGTACCATTTTTAACTGCTCCAAAAATGGACTCTCACATGACTTGCTTGCAAAATGAACTAGAAATCTATAATTCCTTCAGCAATTCCCTCACAACTGAAGTAAGGTGGATGCTGGCCATCCTATTTGAGGTTTCAGTTCATTTTGCCAAGATAAATGGTGACTTAACACGGCTATTCCATTATTTTTTTCCAAACATTGACGGGACAGACTAATTTTCCATTTATAGAAACGTATCTATACAAAATTCTGCTCACGCGTACTATTTCGATCTAAAACCATCAACTGTCCTCAGACTACAGGAAGACTACTTCCTCCATCTTCAAATTACCTGCCCCGTGTCAGTAAATTTAATTAGCCAGTACCTGTGAAAACAGGATGCAGAATGCCCTGAAATTCACATCACGTGGTGACCCCAGAAGCAAAGGCAAGGTACCACATTCCAATGGAGGCGGCAAGATCCCAAGCCCAGATCTTACCAATGACCAGCAACACGTACAGAAATCGCAGGGAGTAGAAGTTTAAAACCCAACAGCTTAGCTCAATGGCTGGACTAAGGTAATTCTGGAGACACGCAGCGAACAAACTCTGCCAGCGTGCAGCTCGCAACTAACCACTTTGAGCTGTCTACAGAAATGAACTCAAGCGCTGGTTCAGTGAGCTCCCTGCAGGAAATCCATTTAAAACAAGCAGGTAGCTGCTCTGAACCGGCTGAGATCTCCAGGAGAGCTTTAGGTACAACTCAAAATGGAGCGTGCTACATCCACCCAACCCGCGCTGATGAAACCAAGGACAACTTTAGGGAGATTAACATTCTTCAGAAAGAGGTCACGGTTACCCTGCCAAGCACAGCTGGTAAGTTTTCCCAGCTACTGCAGAAGCAGGTGACGACGGTTCCACAAGACATGAGCTACAGACCTTAGCAATGAAAAGGTAAAAAAAAAAAAAAAAAACAACAAAAAACAACTTTTAAAATTAAAAGAATGCACCCTCTACCACCCCTCCTACACATTTCCCATGTAAGTGCATCACGGAACAGGCCCCAAGGTACCGGCTTTGACTCTAGCTCCTATTTTCACTGCATACTGGAAAAAAAGATCACCTGAATGAACACTGAACATCCTTCCACAGGCTTCAGATGCTTAAGCAGACAGGACGACCCTACTCGTCTACTAAGCAGGACAGACAGCAGGATTTTGGAAGACCTGAGCCTCATGAAGGGAAAAAAACTACAACCACATTAGGGCAGCAAATATGGCTAATCTTATTATTAATAATTAACATTATTAAGCCTCAAATAATGAAGTTATGGCTAGCATTATTACAGATCTTGCCAAAAGCTATCAGATGCATCTAAACGTCAATCTCTGACCACGAGCAGCTCATCCAACAGAAGCAGCACAGCCTTCCCCACAGCAAAACCAAACCTGTAACAAGACTGACAGGGATGTACGAGTTAATTTGAGGATGCAATGATCCTTCTGTACACCTGCCCTTAAAGGGAGGTTGGAGACACCGTGATAATCATCCAGGATCTGCAGCGCATCACGTGGTTCTTCAGCACAGACCTAACCAGAGGTTCTAGCACCTGGCCCTCTCCTCTAACGAGCTAAGCTTTGCTGTTAGACACTACCAGTAAGGCACAACACAAATCCATCCCCTGTTTTCCATCTTCTGCAAGCTTCTGTTGCACTTCAGGCTCTCAGTATGACACCAAGCAGAATTAGAAGACTCCTCATCCACCTTCTCCAGAAACAGCTTCTCTGCCACACAGCAGGCTAGCAAGGCATCCTCATTTTAAATGGATTAACTCCCCATTTAAATGGCTTAACCAGGCATCAGAAACCTGGGACTGTGTCATTATGCAGTGCTCACCCTTAACACTAGTTATCTATCTCAGCACTGGTGACTCTTCCTCTTTTTGTTAAGCAACGATGAAGAAAACCTTCCCAGTCTATGGTGCTGCCACAATATAAAATCTGAATTGTGAAAGGAAAACAAAAACTTAAAAAATCTGAGCATGCACACAGAGCACATATCCAGCTTTCTCCTACCTTCTCTCCTCTGTATGCCACAGGCTACGTGTATACTTGCACTGAGAATTTAAAAACAAAAAACACAAAAAAAAACCTCATCAAAGACACCAAAAAACAGCAGCAAAACACCAAAACCAAACAAGCCTTTTCAAACTACCATACTGCCAGACAAGCACTGCAGAGGGATGGAGGAAGGGCAGGCACGACTCCTGAAGCCAAAATGCAGGTCCCAGCAGCCTATCCACAACAGGAAAGAAAAATCCCCTTCCTCCAAACCTCATCCTGAATTATGGGCAGGTGCTTATCTTGTGCTAGAAAGCCCCCGAAAGTGCTCCCCTCATGTCACACAAGTCACGAGAGCCTGGGCTGACAGCTTCTGCATAATCTGCATGGCCAACCAGCCCCAAGTCCTATCAGCACCATCCAGAAGCTCAGCTGGGAGGCTGGAGGAGCCTTTGAACAGCCCAAAGAGGAACACGATTCCCACCCCAAGTCTGTCTCAAGCTTTCACATAAATTGTGTGCCTTGAGACAAACCCTGCTTTGAAGTAGGTGACTCCGTACATCCAATTTGTGCATAGCTGATGGGATGCGCCTCTGTTAATGACATGCTGCAGTGCTGCATATCTCCGATACATATGCGAGATCAAGGTCTTCATCAGCTTTCGAAACCGGCAGAACAATTAACCTTATTAGCCCCTGAGCTGCACTGAAGAACAGGAACTGAAGACGAGTCACTACTACACAGGAAAAGAAAAAAAATAAAATAATCTTTCAGAACCGAGCAGAACCTTTAAAGTGAAAACCCAAGCAGCTGCTCTGTATTTGCCCAGTGTCTGTGACCAACTATGACACAGCAAATATCATGGCATTTCCCTCTTTCTCCAAATTCAAGCACCTAAAACATTACCACAGTAATCTGAAAGAAGCAGTCACTGTAATCTCCTAAGTACCTGCAAGCAAATTGAAACGCACACAACGCACTCCTCTGATGAAACATCTCGCCCGTCTCCTACGTGCACCCATCACATCAGACAGACATGGCACTGGCACCAAAAAAAAAGAGGCTGGTATATGTTGCCTTTGATGACTTACCGTCATTTTCAGCGGTGATAACAAGACCTAGAACTTCACCTTCGTTACTTCGTGTTAAAATAGTTCCTCCCACGAAACTGAAGGGAGAGCACCAACTGCCCAGCTCTGCAGGTCCCCAGCCCACCTGCCCCTGCCTTCAGATGCTCACAGGAACCACCAAAACGGTTTAGGACTGACAGAAACATGCAGCCATGATTCTCCCATACCTCTCTTAAGTGGTGTCCCCCACAAACAACAAGCAGCATTTGTGCTTCTCCTTTCATACACTCGAGGCCCTGGAGACAGCGGGCCTGATACTCTTACTCTGCTTTTCCTCAGGCTCTTTCCTCTCCCCTTCAGCAAAAAAATAAAAATAAAAATATAACTGTCCCCCTTTCAGCTTTGCACTGAAGTGCTCCAACATGGCTGTTTTATATTTGGAGCTTTTTCAGCCTCTAATGGTGAAGGGCATGGGTGTCAAGCCCTACACAAAGGAGCTTTTCTCCCAAGCGTTTTAGTTAAATAAGTATTAACAAGTTACAAACAAACAAGCAAAACCACAAGATTATAAGGAGCCTGAATAAAACCCACAACTGCTCTAATCAAGCCTCTTGCACTTGGGATTTTTTCCCCATGTCAAAATTCCACTGGTTTTCCACACATCTCCCAGCCGTTGAGGTAGGCAAGACTTCACACTCTTCCACATGCAGGCCAAACGATGGGAAGAAAAATACAACCAAGAATCCAGCCACCCACCCCAGGGACGTTTTCCTACAAAAGGGAAGGCGAGGAGGAGGAGGAGGAGGAGAGCAAGGCAGCGGGCGCCCTGTGGTTACCCCAGACTTCACACCACCTTCACTGAGAAAGAAGAACTGGGCGCAAGGGAATATGGATGCCACATCCGACAGGGAAACCCAGCTCATCTCAAAGCACACACACAAAAAAAAAAAAAAAAAAAAAAGGAGGAACCCAGGAAGAAATATTAAAAGATGGGAGGAGGAAGCTGCAGACTGGTGGAAGGCTGTCAGCAGGCGAGGCACAGCCAGCTCCTCCTCAGCTCTGGCACACCAGCCCGCGCACACCCTCACCGGCTGCAGGGATGCTCCGGGCACCCGTGGCTGCAGAGGAAGAGCAGTAGGTGTAGCCATCCCCAAACGCCTCCGCAGGCTCCAGAGGAAGCCAAAATCAAAAGATCACAAGCACGGGGAAGAATGAGGAAAAAAAAAAAAAAAAAAAGAAAAAAAAAAAGAGAAGGGAAGAAAAAGCACGGATACATGTAGGAGGGAAGCTGGGAGGGGGCACACGAGAAGCACAAACAATGAAAGGGAAGCAGGAGGAAACAGAAGGTAGAACGACCGACCAGGGTGGAGGCGCGGGGGCCCTGGGCGGCTGCGCTCCAGCATGCAAATTCATGCAGTTCACGTAGACAAAGCGATGCTGTGAGAGGCCTAGGAAGCAACTACAAATATTAAAGTGCTTTTGTTTTCCCCTCCCCTGCCTCTTAACGCGATGTCTTCATGCGGTGCGTGCTCTTGGAACAAAAGCACGCCCGGGCAACCCGACGGCTCAACGGGCTACCGACCTGTCCAACTTTCATCCTCAATTTCTGCAGGCAGCAAGAAATGCTCAAAACTGCTCTGTCACAGGCAGCTGATGATGCATGGAAAATAAGATAATAGTGCAAAGCCATGACAGAAAGGGAAAATCATCCATCAGACAGCATTGGTAACCCGCCAGAAACAGGCAAAAGGGCTGGGCAGACGGGGCAGGCTGATCCCTGTCCCTGCTCAGCGACGGGCAGGCAGGAGGGAGGAACACGCACGGTTCCTTCCCTGGATTTTTCAGTTCTCCATGCAAAGTCCTCCCTCTCCTGCGCTGCACTCCCGCCCATACTCCTCTAAAGGGGAACGGGAAGAATCAGACCGAGGAACCAGGACACTTCCTGTTCCCAAAGTCTTCCCCATCTTTGAACACATGAATGAAGCCACCCTTGGATATTCCCTATCAAACAGTGCTGATTACCCACTCAAAAGCAAGAAGTTCTTCCTCTTACTAGATCCTCACCATCACCACTGCTGTGGTACACGGACACTGGGCAACAACCCCTCTGAAGGTTTAAGTGAGAAAGTCTGTTCTTGGAAGGAAGAGAGTATGGACAACCTCCTCAGTGGTAAATCAGAACCTTTTTTTTTAGTGGATAACAGAGACAGACGGTCAATAAGCCTCCTGCAAGTTTAAGCATCCCTCTAACAAAGAAAGGGCAGCCAGATCTTAACAGATGAAGCAGTCTTCCAAATCTCCACAGCTGATGCCGGAATCCCCGCCAAGGCGCCTCTCCAACCTAGGACGGTCACCCAGCAGGTCAACAGTGACAAACTACCCCCAGGACCTCGAAGACGCCACAGGGGATCGCGGAAGGGTGGGTAACCCTCACCTCCTCAGGCGCTCAGAGAAGAGCCACGACCAGCCATCGCAGAGCAGCGCCACCGCTCCATGGAAGTGGCGCTGGGAGGGTGCCTGGCCACATCTGCAGGGACAGAGGAAGGTCTCCTTTCCTCCTCCCTCCAACCACTGGGAAAGGTGGCTTCAAACTCAGCCACAGGCCCCAAGCTGTGCTGGGCAAAGCCCAAACCCGCAAGGGAACAGAAATTCGGGTGTCGGGGTTGGGCCTGGAACCGAGCTTCGTTCGTAAGATCTGTTTGAGGAAACCAGGCCCTTCTGCTTCAGCTCCAGCAGTCGCCGAGGCGTCAAGACGCTGGGGCGGTCGCCAGGCTGAGAGGGGAAGGCCATGCAAAGCAGCCGCCGCACCAGTGGTGCTCAGGGACGGGTTCGCCTGGCTCTTAATGTCCGCCTTTTACCTCAGCGAGCCTGTCGCAGATTTCACTTCTTGCTCTGTCACAACTGAAACCAGAAGAGACCTGTTTTCCCTTTCCTGCGTACCTAAGGCAGCACCCGGGGAAAGGACGGAGGAGCAGCAGCCACAGCTTCGCCTTTCGCCGCTGCCAGGGGTCAGCGGGGCCGGGCGCTCAGCCACGCCAAGCCCACGGGCCACTCGTGCCTGGCCTTCCTTCAGCAGCTTGTTTTAACGAGGATGCTCAAGAACAAAGTGTTTTCCACGAGGACCTAATCTCCTCAGGAAGTAAACATCACGTCATCATCACTCAGTTGCAGCCTCACTGCAAGAAGCAGCTATAAGTGACTGCATTACAGGGTTCCACATCTAAGGCATCTTAACGTCGGCGAGGTGAAGATTGCACAAGCAGAAGGCCGAGTTCCTTCAGCATCCCTGGGCACGGAGACCCTGCACCTTCCCTTAGCTACTTCCATAGCCGCACGGGGCAAATTCTGAACAGCGGGATGTATACACAAATAATTTTAAATATATATATGTGTGTATAGTAGATAATACTTTCATGACACCGCAACACAAAACGCTGGGCCCTGGTAAGCAGCATCAATTGTCAGCTAGCTGAGGAAAGAAATAACACTTCTGATATTTTCTTCCTACCTTAATGGGTATCAAGGGCTGAGCACCGAGCGGAGGATGATATAATGGCTTAAGAGAAATAAATTACCCTCTTTTCCCCCCTCGCATAAGACAACGTCCCCAAGGACCGCTTCTTCCCGTTTACGAGCCTGGTGCCACGGAGTCTAGGAAGGCCCAGCTCAACATATGGCAGAGTCCATCAGTGGCAACTTAAATGACCGCCTCAGATGCCATAAACTCCAGCCCCCCCTCGCTCACCAGCCCGGCCAGGGGTTTCACTGTACCGGCTCCCCTTCCCGCACAGCATTTAACCCATCTTATGACCCCTCCAAAAAAAAAGCTGCTGAGCAAAACAAACAAACAAAAAAACCCAAACAAAAACCGTGCTACAGTGAGAGGAAGGACATCGTAAGTGATGTGTCATTTGAGGGGGGAAAAAAAATGGCTTCACCTGAGCGGCTCTGAGATATAAATACATATGCAAATTCACTACACACACATCCAGTATTTACCGCGCACAGACACATGCATTAAGATTAAAAAAAAAAAAAAAGGAAAGTGAAAACGGGGAAAAAACCCGCAGGAAAAAAAAAAAAAAACCCAAACCCGAAATAAAGCTGAAATCCCCCCCCGGTGTCGGCTGGGAGCCGCGGGTCGAGCCTGCGGCGTGACAGCGGCCCCACGCCGCCCCACGGGCCCAAAGCCCCCCCCCCCCCCCCCCCCCCCCCC
>JAHREE010000245.1:19696196-19758660 GCA_033628505.1 Tringa tobata
ATCTGATCAGTGCATACAAATACTTAAAGGGAGGGTGTCAGGAGGATGGGGCTGGTCTCATTTCACTGGTGCCCAGTGACAGAACAAGAGGAAATGGGCACAAGCTTTAGTATAAGAAGTTCCACCTAAACGTGAGGAGGAATTTCTTTCCTGTGAGGGTGGCAGAGCACTGGAACAGGCTGCCCAGAGAGGTGGTGGAGTCTCCTTCTCTGGAGACATTCAAAACCCGCCTGGACATGTTCCTGTGCAACCTGCTCTGGGTGAACCCCCTTTGGGGGGGGGGGTTGGACTAGATGATCTCCAGAGGTCCCTTCCAACACCATATGATTCTATGATTCTATGACTTTGCTCGCCCGAGTCTGAGAGGCGACTGCATTTTTAATGTCTGCAGCACGGGCTCTGGCTGGCAGCAGCTCGGTGTTTAGAGGAGAACTCTCCGAGGCAGTCTCGAGACTGGTTTAGCTAAAGGGGTTTTAAAACTTTGGGCGAGCGAGGTGACCTGAGCCACAGCCCAGGCTGGGCACGGGCTCCCCTGGGAGATGCTTCCACCACAAAAGGCAAGGGGCATGTCTGCTGCCTTGGAAAGGGGGTACCATGAGGCTTTCTGCAGGCGTTGGTACAGCCACCCTAATTCAACTGCAGGGCTGAACACCTTGCTTCCTGGAGGCCTTTTCAGATGGACAGGCAGGACCGGGAGGAAATCGGGGCCACGACGCAGATGTTGCGATGGGCTGGGGAGATACACGTTGCGTAACAGCCATCAGATGGGAGCAGGCAACCTAATTACGATCCCACCCTTGCGCCTCTGTGCATCACTTTACCAGCAAAAATATGCCTGGGACTGTTCTTCATGTGTGAGAAGAAATGAAATGTACCTGCTGCTAAAAACACGGGGATGCTCTTGGGTCAGCCCCAGGACCGCCAGGAGAGCAGCCACCCACCGTAGAGGGGGCAGGGGAAGACAGGGCAGGGTGGCAGAGCAGAAGGGGAGCAGAGGGGGAAACTTTTCCTCCCAGATAATGCTCTAAGTGACTTCTGCTATCATAGGAAAATGGATATTTGGGTTCCTCCAGGCTGACACATCTGGCCTGGGTTGCACAGGAGGGGACCCAAGACCCCCGTGCCCCACAGCATCCTTCGCTCCACTGGTTTCAGCCACCCCGTCTGCTCTCAGCGGCGCTGGCTGGGTGCTGGCCCACGCTGCCCCTGCGGTGCGGGGGATCTGCGCTGCGTGTGACGGGCACCCCTGCTGGCACCGCCCTTCCGCATCCCGGGCATCCCTAGCGCCGCATCCCGCGCACGCCAGCTCCCCGGCTGCATCCGACCTACATTCGCCGCCTTCTCGCTGCCGCAGCTTGGCTTTATCTGGAGCAGCCTGGCTCCCCCAGCCTCGCTGGAGACCCGGCGGTGAGAGGGAGCTCAGCGCTCGGGATGCAGCAAGGGGGAAGAAAAGGCTGCCGACGTGTCCCGGCCGGTCCCCTTCGATGGGCCACCGTGGTACTCTTCCCTTCCCCAGAAACTAGTGACTAATCCAGAGCCAATAGATTCACCCCGCTCCACCTGGAAAAATCAAACAACCGCTAAAACACGGGGATGAGGAACTTTTTGGGTGACACGCCGGGAGCAGACGGTGTCGCCGCGTAAACCCAGCATGGACCGGCCCGTGCAGCTCCCCCAGCCACCTGCAAGTGGGTCGGTGCCCTTCCAGAGCTTGCAGACCTATTGACGATGCTGTTTTCCAGCTAAGGAAGATCTTTTTGAGGCTGTGCACGTACATATTGTTCATGTGAAACCAATCCCTGCGCTGGCATACTTCAGGGTCTTTGACTTGTTCTTCAGTAGTAGGATGTGCTGCTGAAATATTTATTTTTACTGTTTCCCTTGCCCTTGAACTATGAGGGAAAGGAGCTGGCTTCTACCTACAGCAGTCTGGAGATACTGCTGTAAACTTCTGTAAATCATAAAGCACACTGCAGTTAATCCAGCCCTAAATCCCATTACAAATCCCCATTACTTTCGGCATGGGAATAGCGACTTGCCTTTTGAGGAAGACGTGACACTTTATGGGAATACTGGGCAAAATTGATTTCGGGGGGAGCAGAGCCCAGCAGAAGCCTTTCTAGTCCAAGTCTGCAATCTTTTCATTTGCATCCACGTATTGCACTGCATGCAGTTAATGCTCAGCGTGAGTATACTGGTCATCTATTTAAGGGTTTCCATTAGGTACAGTTTGAGAGACGGTATGCAATGGAGGTGACATATTAAAAAAAAAAAAAAAAAGCCCCAGAGAAGTGGCCCGCTTTGGAGTACTATCTTCTCCTCGCCATCCCCAGCCGGGAAATCAGCCGCGATAAGCCCTGTTGGCGTGAGCTGAAATATGCCCATCCTGGGGTCTGCAGAAGCCTCCGGCTGAGCCCAGGGCCTCTTCTCGCCCTCCCCAGCAGCCTCCCTCCCTCGCCAGGCTCCGCTTTATCCTCCCAGGGCTGCACGTCCCCACACCCGGGGCCAGCCCTATCGGGGAGCGCAGCGATGGCCAGTCCCCCCCGATAAGGCTACAAATCCCAAAGAGAGATTCAGGGGCGATAAAGCCCTCGCTTGGGTCATCTCCCCACCCAGCCAGCTCGTTCTTCATCAAAGGGGCAGCCTGTCCCCAGACGCCCACCGCCGGGTGACAAGACAAATCACCGAGGGCTCGGTCCCACCCAAGGAACGCCGTGTCCCACCGACCTCTGCCAGAGGGCCATGTGCTCCCCAAAGACCAGCTCACGGGTGAGTGCACGGGGAGAGGAAAAACAATTAGAAAAAAGAGGACCCGGCAGGGCACAGCCATAAATTTGTGTGCTCGGTTCCCCGTGTGACAACTGAAGATAAGGGGCCCTCCCGTTTCCCCTCGCTGTTCGCCCCGCTAGCTTGGGCAGCCAGGCAGCTCTCTGGGAGGAGACACACTCCCACCACCTCAGTGTTTGGGTAGCTCCTGGTGGAGCGGGGCCGCGATCTCCGTCGGGGCGCCTCCGCATCATTAGAATAATAAAACAATACAAGAGTTTCTCTCCTCCTCCTGGTGACAATTACCATCGTGTGCTCCCCCCCCTTCCCCAGCAAAGATTTTGAGCAAAGCCGGTGGGCGCAGCCCGAGCTGAGCTGAGCCTAATTCTTCTAAAGACTAATTCGGTCCGATAAGAGTGCCCGGGACAAAGCCTGCCCTGGCAGTGTAATTAAATAAGTACAAATCGTTTCTAAAACCTCACGCTGGCAGAATTTTTACGATTAATGACCGGTGGTCACCGTTGGGGCTTGTCGGGGAGGAACCGCTCTGGCCTGACGCAGCCCATCTGGGTCAGCAGCCCATCCATCGCCAGCTTGAGGACGGGGAAGCGCAGAGGCAGCGTGGCACTGCCCCAGTAAGCCCTTAATGACACCATGCTCATTACCGCAGATGACAAACATCGCGCTCTTGTTTCTAAGCAGAATTTTTGCCAGCTCGCTTTGACTTTCCCGGCTATGATTAAACGCAGACAGAAAAATAGGGTGCTTACCTGGCCTACTTTTTTTCACTCTCCCCCTCCGCATGCATTTTTCATCGAAAAAAAATCTGCACAGTGAAACGAGCGTCTGTACGATCAGACAGAAGACTGGATGAATGTAGGACAATATTAAGTTATTTTAATAATGCAGCTTATGAAAGATTGAGAATAAATAATAATATGGTTAGGCGATCTGTTAAAGAAGAGCCCCTTGCTCTGAAATCTCAAATAAGAAACAGTATATATATATATATATATCTATATATATATATCTCCCAAACTTCTCTGTGTACTAAAGAAGAAAGGATAGTAAATGTTTTTATTTTAAAAAGCAATGTTACCACTGTGGTATCAATCAAATGCGAGGTAATTCAAAAAATATGCTGACACGCTCTGTCCTCTCCTTGCCCTGCTCTGCCTACATTTTTTAGCACATACAGTGCATCCACTTGAAAGCGTGGTGGATCCTTGCACACAGCAGGATTTTGCAGTCTCCTGCGGGACCCACCGTGTTACAATAGCGTTCAAAGCTTTATAAGCTTCATTTAGTTTCAGCAAGCCTGTTGGAGTATTGTCTGTGCTTAAAGAGGCATTTAAAACTAAAGCGAAGCTTTGAAAGCTTCAGAGACAATGACGCTGGGCTCCCTAAACCCATGAGTTCACTGCAGGGTTTGAAGTGATGGCATCATGGAGAAAACACGACACACTGCTCCGAGAGCCCCTCCGGTACCGAGGCAGGGAAGAGGGGGCGAGCAGGGAATCTGGGGCAGGCGCTGAGTTTCTGTCGCCGAGGGTCACGTCTCCACCGAGGGGAAGAAAAGCATCCTTAATTTTTTCCTGCCCTTGAGATTTCTCTACCCATGCAGATTTATTCTCTTGCTCTGGAATGATTTCTAAGCCATTGCTATGTGCATTTCTAAGCTGTTATGAATAAAAGAAAACAACCCCCGGAGCGCACACAATGAAAACAAGCGGCAAGGCGGCAGCCCTGCCACGAGGAAAAGTCCAGCTCCTGCCCCTCTCCCATCCTGTGGCGCCGCGCCGCTGTAAGCGCTTTGCACATCCCTGGACTGGGCAAAAGGCACCACTTAATGCAGAACGGGGGGAAATAACTGCAAAACTGGTGTCGGTAAAGCTGTGCTCTCCCAAAAGGTACTCCTTTTTCAGTGCACAACCATGCCCGTCACCATTTCTAGGCAAGGGCATGTCGTTTGTGTAACCACGGAGATAAACTGCACCCGTAACATCTCAAGGCAAGAGGAAAAATATCCCTTTGAGGCCCAGAAATAAGCATCCACCCTACCCATGCCACCTCACTCGGGCTGTGAAGGTCACCCGCATCCCCAGGCTGCAGGGGCACGAAGTCCCCGCTCCCACCTCGTAGGAGTTCCCCGGTGAAAGCCCCGGTGCTCAGCCACAGGCAGCACCCTCTCAGCCACCTTGACCACCAGCAATAAGGACAAAGAGAGGGAGGCCCATGCAGAAATAGGAACAATCCGTATAAATTAGCACAAATCGGCTACGTGATGCCCACAGGCGGATCGAAAGGACGGCCCGTAGCAAAGGGGCGTGATAAATACCAGCCTTGCCAAAAGCCATTGGGCCTGAGCGGGTTTAGAAGTAAAAGCATAAATACGATTCCACGGAATGGCAAACACTGTCAGTAAAAGCTGGGAGCACCTGGGAGCAGCCCGGTGCCGAGGCAGCGCTGGGAGGGAGAGCCGCGCCGTGTCTCGCCGGCTGCATCTCCTCGGTAAGACCCCGGCGTCTCAGCGGGGGCAGCTGCAGGCAGAGCTCGATGGAGCGGAAAAGGAGAGGGCCTGAGCCACGGCAGAGTTACCACCTGGGTTAATTTTCAACTTCAAGGGCTGTAGAAGGTTTTAATAGGAGTAAAACGTAGTTTTACTTAACCTCAGTCCAGCGGAGCTGTTTTTCACTACAACTAAAAGTAGGGAAAATAAACCAGTTGGAGGCAGATACCGGGCATGGGAAATTTTAGCCCAAAAGGCTAAAGCCTGGTAAAGATGTAAAGCAACCAGCGTCAGTTTAGTACCACAGTATGTCAGAAAAAAGCTTAGCTGTCAAGAATGCAGCAGCTCCACGTGTGTGCAGATGCATTTGAGGGAGGAAGATGCACTGCTGACATTGAAAAAACACAGCACAAAAATAAGAAAGATTTCAAAATGCATCCAAATTGGAAACGCTACCATTAAAAGCTTACTTAGGCACAGTAAAATATTGCTGTAGCTCTTTTTTGAAGTCCTGAAGTGCTACTATAACAAAAATAAACACGCTGATAAACTACTAGAGAGCAGCCATGCCAAACTCCTGGAGAAGTGAATGACCGACTTGCCCGAGCCGCGCTTCAGGCCGGGCTCCAACGCTGGCTTCGCAGCCCGGGATGCGATGGTAATGGGTCACAGATGTTCTCCTGTGAGGGAAAAAAAAAAAAAAAAAAGTTGAATGTGTTTATTTCTTTCGTGGTACAGGCCGGAGGGCAACTGGAAACCTGTGAGTTGCAGTTACTTCTTGATGGAGTGACCCGTTTGAGAATGCTGCCATGCAAAATTATCCCCCCGCCTCTTCCCCCCGCCCTCGGTTTTAGCAGCAAGTAAGAGTTTCACTTCCATCTGAAACTGAGGGGGGAAATTTAGCTAACCTAGAAAAACAACATAATGCGCACGGTTCGTGAAGTACCAGGGATTTTTCGTGCCACAGCCTTAAGGCCACCTCTTTTTTTACACCCTCAGAGAGGGCAGAGGGGCTGGCCGCCGCTCAGCTGGGTGCCAGGGCATCACAGTGCTGGCACGGGTTGGGGTCCCCAGGCTCGCTGTGCCAGGGCTGCCGTGAGGAGACATCACCTCCGGGCACGACCCATCTTCTCTCCTCACCTCTCTGCGGGCGACTGGAGCCATGGGTTTCTCACCCAGTGCCCCTCCTCAGCGCCCTGCTCCTTCACAACGTTAAGTGAGGGCCTCAGTCCTTTCGGAAAAAGAAAAGCCAGGGTATTACGAGGGAGAAAATGAATCCGTCCCTGAGGACAAGGACTGCTGTTACAAAGCTGCCCTGACCACCCCACAGCACTGGCATTTGATTTTACTGATGTCAGGGTTGGTTTTAACGGGGGACAAGGAGAGGCACTGCCTTGCACCCCGGCGGGGGGGCGGGTGGCAGGCTGAGACGGAGCAGGACAACTCCTCTGACATGGAAATGGGAAAGGCAACAGGACCCGAGCTCAACCCACAGCATCAACACAGCTCCTTTCTGGATGCCTGTATTGCACAGAGCAGTAAAATCCCAGGCAAGAGTTGAGTATTTCACGACAGTCCTGCAGAGACAGGGTACTGAAGTCCTCTCCAGGGCCCCGATTCCACCGCCACTGAAGTCAAATGTTCCACGTGAATATGGGATGCTTCGTCCAGGGGTGGCAGGCGTGGGTGCCCAGCTACAAACAAGCATTCCTCCAAGGGCACAAAGTATACGTGATGCCCCCACCCTGCTGACCTACAGCCAAGCTGTACCCCACAGATGGCTCAGCCGAGGAAAGATGGGGGGTAACGCCTTGATGGGGTCAGAAGCCACGTCACCCCCCTCACTTGAAATGGTTTGGTTTCTGGAGGAGTCTCTGCAGAAGCCCTTGCCATGCGGCAGACCCCAGAGCACAGCAAGGAGGCCTGGGATGCCCTGGGGAAAGTCCAAAAGAGCAACTTTTTTTCTCTTATTTCTATAGCCAGGGATCAGCCTAGGTACAGCTTTGTAATCCGCTTCCAAATGCTACCTAGAAAAGTGCTGCAGAAAAATCAGATGGACGTTCTCAAGATTTTTTTTTTTTTATTTCCCAGAAAGCAATTTTAGGCTTGTTCGTTTCTTTTCGCAGAACATCTGCGATTCCCCGCAACCGTAATTGCTGTCATTGTCTTCTGAAAATGACAGCGGCTCTCGCACAGCCTCCTTCCAAATAATTGCAGGTACTTTCAGTTCCTTAGGGGAGCCGCGTTTGTGATGCCCAGGGCTTTGCCCCACGGCACCTCTGCCCTTTCCCCGGGGATGAGCATCCTGCCTCTGCCCGTGCTGACATCCCGGGGGCTGCGGCCCTTCGCTCACCAGCGGCGCCGGAGCCGGCTGCCCGATTCTCCCCGTGCTGTGCCCAAAAAAATGCACTCTGCCGGGTGCCCGAGGGCCACGCTGGGTCGCTTTTTCAGACCTGCCCTACAGGCTGGGTGACGCTCAAACGAAAAGCAGCCGTGCTGTTGCTCTAAAGGGCTCCATAAAACGTTACACACGCTAGACCTCTAACAACAACGCATCCATCCTAGGAAATGGGTTTGGGTTATTCTAACGAATTGCATGTTTACATCCGAAATCCGAAAGTTTAGTTTCCAGCAAGAAATCAGAGGATGGCTAACACGAGATATTTCCTTCGGTTCTGCCAAAACAGCCATCTGGTGGCTGGGTAAATGTAGAAGGATCGAGACTTTCTTTAGGATATTGAAGACTATTATACAAATAGGTTACAAATAAGAGGTTGTGTTTCTATGTAAAACTGTCAGCCCTTTACCATTCGACGCTCCAGCTTTGCTCTCGGCTTTCTGAAGCATTATTCCTCATGCTGCTGACTACACACTTGCACTTACATGTTTTCTTATTTTTTGGCTCAGTGGAGCAAGCAGTCAGCTTTTCCCTCATTCCTGAGGGATATCAGGTTACAACAAATGTTGTTCTGCTCTTATATACTTACCCAGTGGCATATTAAAAATGCATATTTTCCATTTGATTTTTCTCCTTGCCAGAGTTGGGTTTAATGCCACTTTTCTTCTCCCACTCGCTAGGTACTGTTAACAAGCGACCAGCTTATTCCCAGATGTAAAAATGCAGGCAACAACACATGCCCTGTTGAACCCAGTCGGGGATATAGTCCTTGCAAGTCACAAAAGTGCCAGTTTGCTTTTAACGAAGGAAATTTATAGTGCGTCCCTGCAGCTAAACTATTTTTGAGCGTATGAGTTGTTTTGAGGAGGTAGGAGGCGAGAGATGGGCGTAGGGAAGCTGCCTGGTAATGGGGCAGCCTCCGGCAGCTGGGCGCATCCCTGCCCCACTGATGCACAGCCCCTGTTCCCGTGGTGGGACCCAGAGGGGCTGCAGCCCCTGCAGTGGGGTACCCACCTGCCCCCCTGCCCTGGGGATGTGGGGCAGCCAGCTGGCACCTGCGTGGCCACGGAGGAGCACCCACTGCTGAGCCCTAGGGGACCTTCAGGGCCCTGTGGCTCTTGGGTTTTGCTCCAACTTTGAGCTCCATTCAGTCACTAAAACTGAAAGAATTTTTAAAACAGCCAGAAATGTGGTGCAGGCTCGTTAGAGCTGCATGCTGAGGTCTGCAGGGTGGTGAATACCTGCCTGCTTTCCCTTGCCCACCCCTGCCGTGGCTCAGTTTAGCCACTTCATCCAAGTCCTGGAAGAAAGAAGTCGGTATAAAATCCCGTTGGGGTAGGTTTGACCCCCCACAGGCATCACCAGTAGTGCTCCACCAGCCTGCACCACCCTTGGGGGGCCCAAAGCCTGTTATCTGGCCTGAGGAGAAGCCCAAATGCCACAAGGCCAACACCTGCCCGTGTCTTCCCTTCCTTCTCCCCGTGCTATAGAGGGGTGCTTCATCAACCCCCCCCTCGCAGGCCAAGGCACTGCAAACCCATCTTCATGCACCTGTGGTAACCACAGGACCCCGTTTGCAGTCTCCAAACTCTTTAGGTCAAGGAGCAGACTCACTGTATTGCACGTATGTGTGCATTCACCAGTGGAATTAAAAAAAAAATATCTAACCAACTGATTATTTTTTTTCTTGTTTACAATTAGGTTAAACACTTGGAATCATTAAGTAGGACTGATGCTAATAATATTTTTTCACAGATGTGTAGAAACTGTTAGAATAGGAAGCTCGAGAAGCAATTTATCACTATCATAATTCCCCAAAACACTGAGAGGAGGGTTGTAACTGCTTTTCTCACAGCAAAAAAGGGTGAAAGTTTCAGCCTGAAAATACATTTGTGACTGGGTAATTGCCATGTGCAAAGAGCATGAACTAGAGGACTAGACAGACAGAGAGGGACAGTAAATCATATGGATGTAAAAGCACATTACCACTCAAGCTAGAAATACTGTTTAAAGGAATTGTATTGTCTGTTGGCATTGTATTTTATTTTCTCTTAATTGAGCATATAAAGAAGTAGATCACTACTCAATGAAATCTTCTGAATTGGTGCCTCATGACTTGGATTTATCTGTGACCCATACAATTATGGATGATCAAAAACAATTAAATGCACTCATTAAGTAATGATCTTATCAATGGAAAATATGTGAAATCAAAAAGTCAAAAAAGTCACAGGAGAAAACATTCTAAAATTATTTATATATTTCTATTCTAATATGATATACAACAGCAAGGAGGACAGGCTGGTATTTCTAAAAGGTCTTTTTTTTGTGTGCAAGTAACCAGCAATGAAAATACCAGAATCCACATGATTCATAGTCCTAGCAGCCAGAGGTAGAGAGCTTGCGTGGCCATACTGTAACTCTTAACTTATGAAGGGATTTTTATCCTTTATTCTATCTTCAGCAAGAAAGTTAGTTATCTGTCTTTGCTTTATACAAATCTAAGCATTTTGATTCCATCCATTTGGGAAAAATCCAAAAGATTTTTTTATTCCATATAGCATGACCAGCATGTGAAAAGAAAACAGAGGATGCTTGGCGCAACTTTCTCAAGAAAAAAGAGTGCAAACTCACCTCTCAATCTCCTGGGAAACCCTCTCATTCCAAACAAGAAAACAAGAGGAAAAAAACATAATGGACTGAACTTGAAACTTGGGTTGTTTCAATTTGTTTTAAGTAGTTGAAAATAATGCATCCGTCCTTCAAAAGCATTGAAAGCTGATGAGACCGATTCTCAAACTGAAGAAGGACACGAGACTTCTGTCAGTTCCAAAAACAGTTATTCAGGAAAAAAAATAAATCTACTTTACTGCTGGTCTCTGTTAAGACCCCAGATCCTACCCAAGGTATCTGGGCTCTGAAAACAAGACTAAGCAAAATAACTAGATTGCATATTCCTGCTGTATGCAGAACCAGGCTCAATTGCTCCTGCAATAAAGGATGATTTACAATCCTGCTGTCTTTGGCAACAGAAAGTTTAAGCGAAAAAAAGAACAGCTCACAAAATCTCCCTTATTTACTTGAGTTCATCTAGCTACCCTAGGGAAGAAACCTGAGACTAACTCAGGCAGATTTTTGGTCTGCCAGTGATTCCAATGGAACCCGGTCTCCTGAAAAGCTCTGAAGATTCCCAGATTCCCAAGCGCCTTGCACGGCATTGAGCGGGGCTGAACTCCAAACCCTGGGGAACGTCAAGGCAGACGCTGAAACACACTCAATAACCTGCTGAGGGACCGGGACCAAAAGAGACTGTATTGTGCTTAAAGCACACCAGGAGAGCCTCTGTTGGAGTAACCGTTGGAGCAAGATCTTTTCCTTATTTTACCTGAGAACTAAAGAAAAAAGAATTCATTTCAAGGAAAAAAACTTCGCAATACTGTTTATGATGCCTATGAAAAGATAGGCTCAGGCTGGTCCCTTCCAGAAGCTAGGCTGCAATAGAACTGCACGTAAAGTCGCATTTGACAGAAGCACATTTTCCAACAAAACCTCTCAAAGTCTCAAAGCCTTTTGATGCTGCGGAGAGAGCTCCTTTTCTCCGCAGGGGGCTGAAGCTGCATCTCGCGTCTCATCTTGACACACCGCAGCTGTTTTCTGCAGCAAAGCGTCCCAAAACACGCAGCGTTTGAGGCTTGTTCGCAGAGAACTCTTTGCATGAGTAATCTCTGAGCAGTCACAAGTTTTCCTCGAGAGAAGCTCCACGGCGTAGGGCAGATTCCCGGGCTCTGCCGCGGCATCAGGTGCTGCGGCTGAAACGCCTCCTGGGGCTGAGAGGTAAGAAAGAAATCAGCAGGGAGGGAGAGGCCAGGGGCACAATATCCCCCGCCATCTTGCATTACCCTCCCTCCCAGACCCGCTGCAGAGAGAGCTCCAGCAAAGTTATTCTGTTTTTATAAAAATCGGGTGCGATTCAAGAAGCTTTAGCCCAAAGGCAAGATGGAAGCCACGCGCCAAGGAATTCTGCGGCACAAACCTCCCAGATTTTTATCCCCCAAGCAATAGGTACCAATTTCAACTCAGAAGGCAGAAAGGGGTAGGAGAGGGAAATTGTGGGGGTGAAACCCAGGGCACACTTGGTGGAGGTGAATGGGGGCAAGACTTAACGGTTCCCTAGAGGTAAATAGGGTTCAAGAAAAAAAGGAATTTTAATAGCTGAGCAAAGGATTCCTAAAAAGGAAATTATTTTCCTCCTTTTCATCGACAAAAAGATTGTTCCAGTGACAGAAGTTACCATGGAAACCGATTTTGAGAATAACAAGAAAGCATTTATGGTACAGAGCTTATTTTAAAGGCTGGTGAACCAGCAGCATCCCATTCCCCTCACTGGTCTGATAACCTGATCAGATGGCCCAAAGAAGTAAAATAACACATTTTAAAGTGGTGTGGAATGGCAACGCTAAATAGAGCTGCCACAGCTTCATATCACTGTGCCTTTATGACCTTCAAAAGCTGTGGACAGGGGACTTGAAAGAAAGTTTCTCCCAGGACACAGCTTTAGCCAGGCTGAATGGTACCCCACCTCTCAGCAAGCAAATGCCAGAGGCTGGCAAGCACCTCTCCCTGCATTAGTTCAATTAGCCTGTCATTTTCTTTTGAGTCACTCAGTTTTACTACAAAGGAGGGTTTCTTTCTCCCCAGTAGACTGAAAATTAACAGCTGTCAAACGCCAGGGCATGTGTGACTGACCAAAGTGAGGAGGGCAGTGTTCCTGCTCGCCGTGGTGCCTTTACACTCACCTATTTCACTTCTTCTTGTGGCTGCCTCACGGGCAAGGGAAACTGAGAAGCGCCTGCTACCCCAAGGGCTGCCGTGATGCTGACTGCACACCTTGGTGGCAAATATTTTCCTCACTAGCTGTGGAGAAGCTGCTGAAAAAAACAACTAATGTCACCTGTAAAATCTAGCATACATTGAAACACACACACAGCTCCAAATTGCCCATCTGCGATTTACTCCATCTGGAGCAGAAACAGGTCACCCCTTTACACTGAATGTGGAAGGGTTTTCCCACTATCCCAGCTCGTTGATCTCTGAAAAGCCAGGAAAAGCTGTGACCTTTCGGAAGGGCCCACCATCTCCTGAGTCTCCTTTTGACAGCGAAGGGGTTAATTTCTGCCAGGGGAGCTCAAATCCTAAGGAAGGAGGAAGGAGATTACTACCTTGTACAGCTGGAGGTATTCTCAATGAGAGAGCATCCCTCTGCAGCGGGGGATAAAAAGTCACCATAATAATGGTTATTGCAAGCATGAAGTCACTGGCACCTAAAATTTTTCTTTCCCATTAAATGGAAACACAAGCTAATAAAAGCTACTTGTATATATTGCCCCCAGGTTTCCCATCTTGGGAGTAGCCATGTGAGGCTGCAAGTGATAATACTCATCCTCTGTGAAGAAGAAAAGTCTGGTTTACATTGATCTGGGATTCAAGCATGAGGTAGAGATAAGAAGAGACACTTCTAGAGTCTCTCACACACATAATGTTAAAATTTTGAGTAGAAGTCATGAGGTTTTTTTTTTCCCCTCATTTTCAGTCTTTGCTCTGTTTTGTATTTACTTTCTATTTTCATTGCTTCTCCTAGACCTTCGAAGGCTGAAGGACAGGAGGCTGGACACGTGCGTCCTCTCTATTCCAGACTTCAAAGAGAAAGAACACGTGGATGTGAGCTTTAAACTAAAAGGAATAATGCTCTACTACCACTGCCACAAAATTTTTCAACGCAAGGCTATCAGGAGCTTTTTAGTTTTCCAGAGAGATACGAGGCCGTTGTCTGCACACAAGGACCCCAGGAGCAGTATCTCCCCTCACAGCCACCCGCAGCGCTGGAGGCAGAACCTCACAGCCCAGACTCCCGGGGCCAACCTCTAACGGCTAAAACCCAAGATAAGATGACACCTGTCAGGTGGAGCAAAGACAAGAGCCAAACCCTGGGCTCTAGCAGGATATGAGCTCAGAAATGGATGAGAAAATTAACTCAATCAGATCTGGATGCTTTTTGAAGTCCTCGGCAATCAAGCAAGTCTGTAAAGGCACATGCTGCAGAAATGGTTCTTTTTCACGTAGACCGGTGCTGATCAGAAGGTTCTTCCTCTACTGGCTTCTGGGCAAAACTTCTTTCATTTTACTAAAAGCTGAAAGCACATGTCCCACCATCATTGCTGTGGTTCATACAAGAGGTGACAGAACTGTTCCATTAGCAGTCTCTTCGTGAATGAAATTAAAGCCTCTGAAATATATGTGATCTTGAAAAAAAACTACCTTGTCCAGTAGACAGCTTGATATCTAATGGTTTCTTTCAGTAACTCCATAGTACATCTGCAAGCTTGGTCCTCCAAATTTAATTTAATTGTAAACGGTTGTTTACACTATTGCATACTAGTTTATGATGGAAAAGCACTTGCATTAGAGTACGAGTACTCACCGCTCCCTTCCCAAGATAAGCATTTGTTAGAGTTACTACATCCAAAAAAAGTTGTCTAGAAGAGCTGAGAGAGGAACTGCTTTCAAATGTAGATCTAAGCATAGATCTTGGTAGTGCTTTTTAAGCAGTGAACCCTCCTTCCTCCGGCCTTAATTCAGGACAGAGACATACTAACCAATAATAGTAACCACAGAAAGGCAAAAAACTTTACAAAAACCTGTTGCTATTGTTTTCTATCTGCTCCCTATCAAAAGCTGGGTGATGCAGCTGGGGCTTGGTATAGGAAATATTTGCACAGCAAGTCAGGAATTAATGCTTTTCACTTACAGTTTTCTAATTGAGGAAGTCAGTCCAAAACAGAGGTCAGACAATTCCCATTCTGTTGGCTCAAGACTGACGAGGCAAAAGCCTAAAAAGAATGAAAAATTCAAATGAAAAAAATTTAAATTCCCCTTTTTAAACTCCCAAGTTCCCATCAAGTTAAGAGCCAAATTTGCATATTAGTAAAGGGCACTTCACAGAAAAAAATTATTAGCATAAGCACTGAAGAAAGAATAAGAAGAACAAAACCACACACACCCAAAATGTAGATTTTTATATCGTGTCTACTTAAAAGAGTGAAGATGCCTGTCCTACTTAGACCTGCACGGTTTTCCTAGGTTTGTACAATCTTCTAATGAATTACACATTTAATGATAAGGAAAGGGCTCCTAGACATTTTTCTTTTTTTCTTTTCCTGGTAAGGAAAAAGACAGCTTCAAAGGCGTGATAACCAATTTTGAATAGAGCATTTTGAAGTTTTGATTTTGAATTCTTTTAACTGTTTTCATTTTTACTGCCTCCAATCTAAGGACAGAACAGTAAACCACTACTTCTATAACACCTTTTCTTGAAAGGACCAGAAAAAATTGATGGACTCCAAAGATGGATTTGAAGCTGGTTTGTTCAAAACAGCTGATCAAAAAAACCTACTCTCTCACTGAACCTTTGACAGTAGTTACATCAAACCCAAAACATACCAACATATCATCCAAGCTTTTTTCCCTTTTTTTTTCTTTTATTTTTTTAATTTAATAGCTAAGGATGCTAATGATAAATACCTAAATGAAACCAGTGCATATTGAAAAAGAAAAAATAAAGCTTCTTGCCTTCCACCAGATGATACTAAGACTGGTGGTGTGGAGCTTAGTATAACTCTCTTTGGTGTTATTTCTTACATATCCTTCTCAAACAGATACAATATTAATGACCATGTAATAACAATCAGGTCTGCTACAGAGCCTTGACTTTTGTTTTTTAATCACTGATCTCAGGAATTGACTGGCTTTTAAAAAACATAGTGAAAAGCATATTCCCTAGAATATATTATAGGAGGAAAGAAAGCCCACGGAGGAATATAGTTTATTGTGATGATTAATTGATGTCCCACAAAAAATTAATCAAAAAGCATTTCTGCCACTGGGATTATGTCTTTGACCAACTACAGCATAACAGGGAAAATAAAATAAATGACTCAATAGTCAGTTAATTTTTCTGAGAAACTGAGAACAAGATATGAAAATCTGACTTTTATCTTCCTTCAAAAACCCTCTAGAACGCTAGGATCAGCCAGATGCATTATTTTGCATGGCTAGTAATGCTAATGCAAGAAAACAGGACGCTATTGACTTTTTTCCTGTACTTCCCCCTGCCTTTTTGAAAAATAATTAAAAAAAAAACAGAAAAGAGAAGGGGAAAAAATGTAATTTTTCCCACTGTAGACTACAGAAATGAGAAAAAACAACTTTTGTACTTCAGTGTAACAATTTGATCTCAAAATGCCATCAACACTCAGCCTAAAGGCAGGTGACACGAACAACAGCAGCCAGGGAAAGAGGTGGATCCCTGTAAGACACAGTTTTTGTATGGAGGCGGTAACTCGGGCCCTTTCCACTCCAAACACAGCTTCTTCCTCCACTGGCTTTCCCTAGGAGCCATCATTTTTAACAGCTTTTTCCTTTGGGGTTCAGAAGCAGCAGAGTTCAAGTTCATCACCTCACCTGAAAAAAGCATCCCCCGGATTGGTAATAGGATTCACTTTACAGCAGGGTGCCAAGAGATCCGTAAGACTTTTTGAAACAAAAAAGGATGGACTATTTTTTTAAATGAAGCCTTTCATGCGGAAAGGCTCTTTGTTTCTCAGAATATCTTAAGTTTTTATCAAACAACTGGAAACAGAAAATCGCCCAGCAGGTTTTGCTTGAAAGCTGTTCTTTATGAATACTTCACCAGGATATTTTTTTTTTCCAAAAGGAAATTTTTTCTGCCTAGGTTAGGTAAAGCAATGACCAGATAACCCAATTATCCATAATATAAAACCTGTTCATTCATTTGTAGGGCATTATAAAGCTTCTGAAGTGACCCTGAAATGTTCAGTGGTGCTTGTGGTGGTGTTCACAGACGCTTTTGGCCATTAGTCTCCTCGATCCACAACCTTCTGCACGTGCAGGTTAAAGAGGCAAGTCTAATGTATAGATGCTTGCCTTCCTATATGGCTGTGTGCTGTCAGGTGTGCGCTGACAGCGTGTCGGGAAGAGGAGGAGTAAGACAGGCAACCATCTGTACAGCCTGCGGCGTGTTGCTCCTTCAGCCTACGTAGTTTCTGTGAGCAGATCTGAAAGGGAAAAGACAGCGGAGGGATGGAAGGAAAACCACAAAAGGAACAAGGAGAAAGGGAAGCTGAAGAGAAAGGCTATGGCTGCTGTGAAGGCAGATCCCTTAAGCACAGGAACGCTTACACAGGCACGGTCTCTAGACAGCAGCTAGCCGCACACAGAAGAACCCAGCCACCCGTGTGGCACCAAGGATTAGCCAAGGACTTCAGCTGTTGAAGCCACCAGGCTTGCACTTCTGGGGAGTGCTGATTCTCTAGAGCAGGCAAGAGATCCAATTGCTGTCTCAGTAAAGCCTTATGTAATTTTTCACAGTGCCCCAAACCCCCGGACATAATCACAGCTCCATGAGCAGCAGAAGTAACAAAGTCAGGGTGCCCAGAGACCAGTTTCCTACATCTCCGTTCCTTCCCATTGAAATGATGCTCGCACCATCCCGTCTCAGCCCCGTCGATGCTGCCAGACCCTCACACGAGCTCTGCCACCAGCAGGCACTAAATGCTCCCAGGTCTCTTACAACCATCTTTGACATTTTTCCTTCCTCCTCCCACCCCCAGCACGCTCTACCCCTTCTCCAGTCCCTGCGCTGGCAGGTGGGAGAGGAAAAGCCTGTATTTAACAGGCAGCCAGCCAAGCAGAACAGAGAAATTGAGAGCTCGCACCGCGGGCCCTCAGACTAAATTTGGCTGAAATCCACTACAAAATTTCAGAACATTGGGAAGGAAAAGGAGGAGAGAAATGACAGAAAAATGTAATGCTATAAACCTCACCTCTACAAGAAGCAAGGTGAAGATAAGCACCAGCCAGATCACCTGGGCAGTGGAAATACGCCTGGGGACAGGAGGGCTCTGTAAGGAGCTCCCGCATCACACTTCTCAGTCATCACCACAGGTTGGGTTTCTTTTCCCATTGTTCTCCCAGTAAGTTTCAGTTCCAACTTTGCCACTCGGTCACAGCATCACTCTGCCATTTGCTTCAGAGTCTGGAATTTCCCTTTTAAAACATGTAGGTTATTACACCCCAAAAAAGTAATGACATTTCAGAGGATGCATTAATGAGAGTTTTAGCGGCTGAATTACGTCAAAACTAAACCCTTGTGACTGTTAGCATTTTAATGCTCTGCAAGTACCACAACAGGAGCCCTAGAGTTCACGGGTGGTGTGTACAGAACACGCAGATGGCCAGTAAAAAGAAAAGCTGAGGCAGAGTAGGTTGTTGCAGGGCAGATACAGCCAGCAAACTTTTCTTTAAAGAAAGTTTAAGATTTCTAAGTAGATCAGGTACAAACAAAGTATTTTCTTTTGTTTGCTTCACAGTGGTTAATCAACATCAGTCCCAAAGAGTAGGTTTACCCAACACCTCAGCCTGGTACTGTGCTGATAAATTCCTCATGAGATTATTTAGAAAAGCTGAAGCTGATAGTACTCCTGTAAGGGCTGCAGACTCTGCTAAAAACAATCACCTTTGACTTTCACACTTTGTACTAATAGCTACTTTAATTATAAACCTGAATCATGGTAAGGGCCTGACCTCCTGACTTAGCTATATCTGTTGAAAATATTTACCTTACATGGGCAAAAAACCCACAGGGCAGAAGGGAAGAAAGAAAAAAAAAAAAAAAAGAGGAAGACATATACTTAATAGAGCTGTGACATAACCACAAGAGTGACAGCAGAAGTGCGCATTGAAACCTCACCATTTTCATGTTAGATTTTTAGAAATATCCCAGATTCTATCTCAGGAAAACTCTGAAGAAACAAATTGGAGAGACACAAGATCAGATCAACTGTTTTCATTTTTGTTATAGGCTAATAGCCAAAAACATCTCAGGAGAAGGAAACTCAATTTAACTGTTAGTGACTTTTACCTCAGCAGAAAACAAAAGTCTCAGCTTGTCATAAAAATCAAAGTGAACAGGCATCTCAAACCACATAATCATACATGCTTTCATGCTGTGGGATTTAGCAGGCTGCTGCGTATCTTTTTAAGAAAAGCTTCCAGAAGTGAGCAGATGCAGCAGTCTGAAAGCATCTTGGAATATTCAAGACATATATATTGTCTCTTTTTGTCTCAGAAAGGATCTGGATTTGCTTTTCCTTTTGAAAGTCACCTCCACTAAAAATGCAGAATCATGAGAAAGGTAGCACAAAATAAATCAATTCCACTAGAAGGATAAGCATCAGTTTCTGATAATGCGCTGCCTCTTCCCTGCCTCTCTTCAGCTGAGAAACTTCTGTTCTGGTTGTTGCAAAATTGTGCCTTTACAGGAGGAGACACATTCTCCTGCCAGGCTTGCTATCCAACACCAGAATTAGAAGACAGGAATGGAAAACAGAGTATGACTGCATGTCTGTGTTCTATTCTGTACCCGTAAAACAAAACCAAAACTCTACAGAATAATTACATTGCTAGGAATTCCTTGTGCTTGAACTACTTATGTTTTGTGTCCAAAGCATAAGGGCTGTGTTTGATATTTTAAAGGTACTGCTCATGCAAGCTGACTGTAGTATCTCTAAGCAAGTCTACCCCAAGTACAGTTATTTAGTCGCTATATATTGTATTTAATGCTTTTATGACAGTTCACAATGTTTTCAGCCTACAGACAGGAAGCCACAATATTGCAGCTAAACTTACATAGCTGGTCATCCTCATTTCCTTCTTGAATTTGGAAAGTAGCCAAAGGAGTAAAAATTAGTAAGAAACCCTCATCCCCACACGTACCAGAGGAAGTCTTGGTGCACTAACTGCTACAGGCCATAAATTACCCGAGACTCCTTGATGAATAGAAGTTCAGCCATGTGAAAGTGATTCTAAGAGGTAAGAAACATTAGCAACCTCATGTGCTCAACGTTCCTTCACATGAACAGGCCTTTTAAGTCATCATCCTCTCTTGTGTGTGGCAGCTTCTGTCACCTTTCAGGTGGTACAAAATAGACTCACAGAAAAAAAAAAAAGAGAAACATTTAGCAAAAAAAAAAAAAAAAAATCACTGCAGAGAGATATTCTACAAAGAACAGAAAAAGTTCTTCAGTGTTTCACAGCACAAAATTCCAGAGTAAGGCCAACCACCCGAGCTACTTGTATATCGATACTTTGGCTTGGCACCGTCACGTAGCTTTGGTGGACGGGACTCCAGTCATGGGGCAAAAGCCAGGCCTGGCAGGAAACATTGCACTCAGCTCAGCACTACCTACCTGCATTAAGCTTTTACCAGTTAGCAGCTGGTAAGCTGTTACTCAGTTACTAACATGTTTTACATTAAGTACTGGATATATTAGGAACAAATTCTTTTCAAACATAGAAAAGAAAATCACAGAATCACAGAATGATAAGGGTTGGAAGGGACCTCTGAAGATCATCTAGTCCAACCCCCCTGCCAAAGCAGGTCCCCCTAGAGCAGGTTGCACAGGAACATGTCCAGGTGGGTTTTGAATGTCTCCAGAGACAGAGACTCCACCACTTCCCTGGGCAGCCTGTTCCAGGGCTCTGCCACCCTCAAAGTAAAGAAGTTCCTCCTCATGTTTAGATGGAACTTCTTACGTTCATGTTGGTGCCCATTACCTCTTGGCCTGTCACTGGGCACCACTGATAAAAGACTGGCCCCATATTCTTGACACCCATCCTTTAAGTATTTATGGGTGTTGATCAGTTTCTCCCTCAGCCTTCTCTTCTCCAAACTAAAAAGACCCAAGTCCTTTAGCCTTTCCTTGTAAGAGAGATGATCCAGGCCACTAATCATCTTTGTATTGTAACACTGTTGTAAGCACAGTGACATGTTACTATGTGCCAGGCATCACATACATTTTCCTTTCGGCAGCAGATAGCTTGCTATGCTACCTCTATAAGAGGAAAATCTTCCACTTGGTATCTTCCCAATAACTTTGCTGTCTTCATAGACATGGATGACAATAGCCAGGGGCACACCTGAAATCCTTGGATTTTAACAAGCACTGAACTGCCTTTTAATTGGAAAGGTCACAGGAGACAGATTTCCGAGTGTATCTCCAGCTAAATGTCACCTTTTCAGCAATACTCTCATCAGACGTTCCATAAAAGACAGACAGACCCTTTCCAGTACCACACACACCTACCTGGCAGCTGATACCTCCAGAGCTGTACAGCAGAAATCTCTTGCAATCCATGGCTGTGGGAGGTATGAAACCACTCAGTACTCTCCACCCCTCTTTCTGTAGCCAGGCACTGACCAGAGCTAGAAACCAGAAGCTGGTAAGAAGTGAGGTGCTTGTGAAATTTCACCAAACAAAAATGAGATATTCTGAAATGTATTATTTTGGTTGGCTGCTTTTTCACTCTGAAGTTGAAAAATGTACGTAAACCCGAAGATGCTCAGCATCTTCAATTCAATTTGAACGGCAAATTGCATCTGGTCTCTCACATCCCAGTTTAGCATCCTAATTCCTGGTGCACTGTGGTGCGAATGGAAGGGTAGGTCTTTGCTCCCTCTCCCATGCAGTAACCATCCTGAATAGAGAAGCTTTCTTGGTGTCAAATCTACCAATGGAACACATTTAGCTCTGATGAAATAATGTTTTCCAATAGCAAACAAAATTTTGTCACTAAACTTACAAGCCATCCTAGCAACGCAATAAAGGACAACTTGAAATCAGGCCTCAGCCTTTCTACTCACATCCTGGTTGTCTTCACTGTTTGCCATTAATGGATTCTGCATCTTTTTTATTTTATTGTTGCAATGAGGGAAAAATTCCCTCTATTCCACAATGTTTCCTGTCATTTCCACTCCAAAGTCTGTAACATGTTTAAACATAAATTCATGGAGCTTCCTGCTCTTAGTACTACTTCCAGTTAAGCAAAAGGAGAGTAAAAAACCAGTCTCAAGACACTGTGGTTATTATTCCCTATAACCCCTGTCCACTCTTAGTTTATCCCTCGTAGAAGGAACCAAGTTATTTACTGTCCATAGAGTATACAAGGAAAAAAAAAGGAAAGGAAATGCCACAAATATTTTTAGAATTTTATTAATTTTAACAAAACCTGCTAATTAAAGGGTGGTCAGTTGTTCAGGGAGGATTCATATACACATTTAAATGCCAACTGTGAATATTTAACAAACTATGTACAACTGTGTCAGCCATCAACTACTCAACACTAATCAATGTAATCAAAATCTTCTGGGATTCCAAAACTTTTGTCAATTCTGCTTTCTTCAAAACCGAATTTACGTTTGGCCCAGGACTTTATTGAAAAGATGTTATCTGCAAATAGAATGAAAAACATTCCGTTTTTAATGTTTAGGAAAGCATAAATTATATTCTTGGCCACAACAAAATCCTTCCATTTGCACTCTCTCTGTGTACATGAAAAAGGTACATACTGGGGAACATTATTACAAAGAAGATTTAGAATAGAAAATGGGAGGCTTTTGTTAATGACATATTTTTACTCAGTATTAAGTAAAATATATCTTCTTTTTTGGAGGTTATCTTGATCTTTTCTTGCTCCTATAAGAAGACTGAAAGCTACAATTACAGTGTAAGCCTACTATAGAGTGATAGGGAAAGTATGAATATGCATAATAAGTATTTTATAGGTCCTTTTTCAACTAGACATCTACTCTGTGACTGTCTACAACTGCGAAAATCAGATCCAAATTAACCATAAGGTTCTTTCTAGTCCTGCATATGTTTGTTCAGATAATATATGTTATTTGACAGTAAATAAAAGGAAAAAAAAAAGATTCAAGTAGTTTTTAGTCACCGTTTCTCTTTTAGAATCACATTACTATTATTTTAGCATATACATTCTTTTCAATTTAACATCATTTTTCACTGCAATATTGATTAAAACTCACTATTTCATTGCTAACACCCATAAGTTGTAGCATTCCTTCAGACAGGAAGTAGTCTGCACACCTTAGAAATATTTTCTTTTCTCTAACCATAAGACACTTGGTTTTAAAAGTGTCTCTCCAAAAGAAAAACGTGCTACAGCATATAACCTAACCGTGCAATGAAATAGCAAAGTACCTTCTACTGCCTTACTTCTCTCAAGACCTTGACAGTCTGTCAAATTAGAAAGCCCTGACAACAGTACCCCTAGAAGTTACTTTAAAATATGTAACAACTTTTTTTTTCGTATGTAGTAAACAACCCAGTGCAAACGAAGATATAAAATACTAACAGTTAAAAGACTAAGACTATAATATCTTGCTGCACTTGGCATAACAGATGATAGTGAGCAGTCCGTCAGTAGGAGATGTATTCTAAAGAAAAAAGTTACAAACAATATTCCAAATAATTTTTTTTAAAAGTAAGGACATACATGTTACTTGCTTTGCAAAATGGAAATGATAGCAAAGCTAAAAAACAACAGAAAATTGAGTTAAACTTCCATGCAAGTATTACCACAGTAATCTTCAAAACTGTGCAGCACTTTTCCTGCATGTCAAAGCTGATGAATTAGCTTAAGAAATTAATACTTTACATTAGCATCCACCATATGATAGCAGCAATAAGGTTCCACAAAGCATTGTACTCTTTAGAAACATATGAAAATTCAGAAAGGAAGAATTAAGCTTTCTGAATATCTCAAATTATGACAGTGCCAAACTAACCACCACTATTTCCAGTCTCTTTCTATTAAAATTTTCCTTGTCTTAAGAGATTTAAACTCAACCAGTTTTAGCTGCCAGTTTTAACATGGTGTCCAAGATACTACCAGAAGAACAAATCTGTTGTGTTACATTCACTAACAAAACTGACAACATGCATTATTTTTTGTATCATGATGATTTATAAGCAAAATATATTGCTGCATGTTTTTGTAACTGAGGGCTATCTTATATTAAGTCTTAATGAAATTTAAAATTCTTAACAATAAGTACTCCTTTTACTTAAATTCCTCTAGTCTGAAGCTGTGTTAAGCAATATAAATGGATACGCACCAGTCCATCTGTTGACTGCCTCCTTGGCTACTTTGTTTGTTTGTCCTGAAATAGAGAAAAAACAAACAAAAAAGCATACATCAGAGTAAAATCATACGATAGCTCCAAGGCATAGAGATTAATTATTTTATTGATGTCATTTTTAGGGAACCACACACTATAAGGAAGTTATTCTGCTGCTTCCAAACCCTTCTGTTTTATGCTTTTAAGGTTCCAACAAGCACAAAACCAAGTTAAAGAAAAACAGGAGCAAAGAAACATAAAAGATGCCATACAAACAACTTTGAGTTTTTGAAGTGTATTTCAAAATCAAATAATTCTGGTTTGGTTTGCCTAGCGGCTTAATTGTATGTACCAAGATTGGAACTAGATACATGGCCTGAAGATACTAGAGGCAACTGAGATGGAAAATATTTTATACTCCTCTCTATACATAAGTAATCCATCACATAGGTATGCATGACTCTACACAGATAAGAAAATGACAAGGGTAAGAGTCTATCACATTAATGCAAAAGTTTATCATCTATTTCTGGAAGGTCTCCCAGGCTTTGAGAACCCCCTCAGTGAAATGAAGACAAAATAATGCTCCTGGTTATTAAACTTGGCTTCCCTCCCTTACCACTGCTCCAGATCTAAATATATAATAGTAAGTTGCCATTACTACAAATAGCTTTTATATAGTTTCCATGAAGCAAAACAGTATCAAGAAAAATTCCTCTTAGATTACCTTGTTCCCATTAAAACAAGTACTGAATCAAATCAAGCAGGCTGGTTTGAAACGTGGGAATTTATCAGAATCATTATGGTTCTCACGCCTACACATAACTTAGTTATTCCCAGTTAGTTTTGTTAGTACTTGCACGATAATACTCATTTGAACGGTCAGCATGAAATTTGTCTCCAGGGGTAATGAGAAGTGAATATATGATCAGGTATCCACTGTTATGAAGATTATACTTCAAGCAAAATTAAATTATGTTGAAAAATCAGCTGCTAGCACACAGGAAGGTAAGCACTCATTATTCTACTCTTAATACTTCGGTAAGTGATGTGAAAAATGTGTAAATCAGAGTAAAATATCATTTCAAAACCAGTGCAGCAATTAGAAAGTTTGGGCACAGCATGAAGAAAAACAAAAAAAGAAAGATGGGGAAAAAAAGGCAGTGGGTAAGAAGATGGCATTTTTGCTTTGCTTGCATCAGAAATGCAAGTTATTCCTAGCCTGAGAGAGACACTCCTATTTCTTTTGCTGACTTCTTGTTGCCACCCCTACTTGCTCAGTTCCTTCCCTGGCAGCAGTGACAACATACTGGCAGCTAATGACATTTGGAACAGTACTTTACCTAACGCTACTTAAAGCAAACCTGCAGAGTAAGGGCTTTCACCGGTCAAGATTTTAAATGTGTTAGCTACGATGCTTCCCTCAGCATTCTTCTGAAACTTTACAGTAAAACTGGCAAACTGTTATTTGGCTCCAAGTAATGAAGTTTGAAGTGAAGGAGGTGAAATCAAGATGACATGAAGCTCTGTGGCTCCAGAGGTGCAAGGCGACAGCACCTGATGGCGGGGGAGCCATCCTACTCCGCAGCACGTGCTGGGTCTCAGCAGAAACCTCTGCTTGGCTGGAAGCAGCTAACCAGCTGAGCCCTGTGCTTCTGCATCCCACAGCAGCTCGAAGTTCCTGCAGCTTTCAGCATGCAGCTCTGTACTTAAAGCATGCTATGGTGCATTAAAAAAAATAATAGTGGCAGCACAGTCCATGGTCCCACTTCAAACATTGCTTACGCGTGTTAAAAATACACACATGCGATCCCGTGTTTTTAAAGTGTGACTTCTTACCTCTGTCAAAGAAAAGGGTGAGGTGACCAACATACAGGTTGGGCAACAGGGTGGTTAGAATGGTGGTGGCTGCCTATAACCGAGCTGTGGCTACAAATGAAATCATGGTAGTAAGAGCAGGAAGCTGTAACAGGGAAACCCCCCCAGCGGGCAACACCTTTAATGACTTAAATGGCAGAGAAATAACAAAAAAAACCAACCACAAAAGAAACTCCTGAGAGTAAAAGTTATACAAATAAAATATTTCAATCATGTCATTCTTTCCATGCACCACCTGGGACTGATCACAGACTGGCAGCACAATGTCATGGCAGAAATGCGGAAGGCTCGCAAGTGGAGGCAGAACTTCAGGATGGGGAAGGTGACATTCAAACAATCTGGTTGAATATCAAAGAAGGGGCTAGCTCAGTCCTTCAGAGGCTGGGAAGACACATGTCCCACATTACTCTGCTGCCAGGGGCCTCAGGGTTGGGGAAACAGGAGCCACTTGTAAAGCCTCAGGCACGTGACGTCTCCAGGAAATGCATTCACAAGAGGCCAGGGCAAGTGTTAGCTGCTTGCAATTTCCCATTTATGCTGGCTGGCCACACACCCGTGTACATGCTAGCACCATAGGGATGCAGGAATGGATTTATTCTGCCATCTTGAAAGCTGCTTAGACCATTGGGCATACTGTATCAACAGCAGTGCCAGCTAGCTTGGCAAGTTGCAAGGCAACTGCATGTTCCTCACGTCCAGCCTGAGCAAGCTCATGCACACAAGACAGCTTGCACTGTCTCTTGTCATCAAGTGAGACTGTCACTGCCACTGCTGCAGGATGGCACTGCAGTCTGCTTAACTGCTACCTTCACTTAAATTTTCCCCTCACTTTTTATTTTTTTTAATTTGGGATGAGAGAAACACACCTCACCCATTTTCCAGAAACTATTATGTTAGCACCTCAGCTGTTGCCTCATGGCCATGGGCTGAGCATTTAGCTATCTGAAGCTTGGGATCCGACTCAACTCTTGCCTACAATTCCACTGCAGGATCTTGTCTGCCTGCTGTATCCAAGACCATGCCTGAAAGAGGAAGGAGAAGCAGGTCTGGGCATTTATGGACCTGCATCATCTGAAGACACCAGCTACACCTGCATCATCACCGGCATCTTCCAGAGGCCCCCAACTCCATCACAACAACTGAAAGAAATGAAGGAATCTGCATCTTGACTACTTTCTGGAAATGTTTTACAGTTGTTTGTTGGAACTTTTATTGATTGCATCATCTGTGTGTGAACATGCATGGAGGGTGGGGGAAAAGAAGAGCAGTAAAGCAGACACCCCCCAGATACACCTACTTTATGCACTGGTGTAACTCAGTCGTGCTACTTCTGACTGCCTATTCTTTAGCTCCACGGGATCAAACAGCCATTGTCTTCCTGGTTTTTAGATTGCACTGAAACAGAAAGTTTAAAGACCTAAAGAAAACAATAGCATGGGAACTTAAAAATATATATGCCAAAGAAGAATCGGGACACAAACCATGTGAACTATAAAAAGGAGAAACTGAGATAGTACTTAGGGCAACTGGCTAGTTGCCAAAACCACCACAACCATTGGGTCCCAAGCTCAGCTGGAATCCTGCTGACCACAGCTGCTCTATCAGAACTTGATATTTGGCAGCTACTAAACAGTGCTCCAGCACAGAAGCTGTGCAAGGCAACGAAAGGGCCAAATGTGCAGAAGAGATGAACAATACAGAAGGCAATATACGTTCCAGATGCTTCCAAATGTTCTCATTACCACCGTTGAGCCCCAGTTATACTCTACCTTATATGTATACATCTGCACATAGGCTGACAATATACACAATTGCTGTCTGGAGGCAACAGAATAATCCATTTGTTCTGGACATTACACCAATTTGTGTGACGAGGCATCATTAGGCTTTCTTGCTCCCATGCCTGCAGGATACAAGTCACTCACTTGGCTGAGGCACACACCTGTATCCCCCACTGACCCGTTTCAGGCACTTAGGATTTTCTAAGCAGGAAAAGGGAAGTTTGCATTTTCGCTGCTGAACTGAACAAAAGCAAGCACTGTACGTACAGCAACGCAGGGCCCAGGAGCAGCAGGGCTTGCAACACTAGTCTGTTACATTAGCAAAACACACCTGGAAATACGCCCCAAACAGTGACAGAAAGGGTCAAAGAGTTAGTTTTGACCAGTCCTCATGGAAGCCTCTTCTTCCCTCAACCCCAGATATCTCTGGAGAACTGCAATGAACTCAAAAAGCCAGATTCTGGGAACTGAACCGTTGTCCTAAGCATCTGTCATTGGCCTTATCACAGGGACAATCCTCTGTATCCCCTTAGAGGAAAGCAAAGGTGGGGAAAGGAAAGCCCAGCAGCAGCGAATGTCTAGAAAGAAAGGGAGGGAGGGTTGCAAACATGGTTTTTAATGCAGGCGAGTGACGTTCTGCCAGAGACCCACAGGGATTTGGGAGCAGACCAGGAGACAGAGCTGACAAAAGGGCGGGTGGACAGCTGTAGAAGGTGCACTAAGAAGTCTTCTAAAGCAAATGGACAGCACCTGGTCAGGAGTGAAGGCCAGCAGCACAAAAACATTAACACAGAACTGTTTCTGAACAAATCTGAACTGACAATATATATTGGCTCAAATCTGAGCATGGACAGGCCACGTTGTTTCTGATCTGATTTAGGAAGCCCTACAGTCATTCTTAGCATACGGCAAAACTACAGCCTCCTCTTTATCTTCCTCCTTCCCCCAGATTTGCTCACTTTTTTTCCTGGAAGGGATGGCAGTGGGAATTAAAAGTCCTATTTGCATTCCAAAATGGAATGGCCAAAAACTATTGAAGCCTCAATTATTTCCACAGGAGGAGAAGACCAGTACATGCCTCATCAACACAACATATATGCTCCATGAGACTAAATCAGACTTCAGACACATCCACGGGTGAAAAACAATTTGATAGCAACAACCACCACCATCTCCTCACAAACATTTTCAAAACCTACTTTCAGGTTCCTAAAAAAAAAAAAAAAAAAAATTTTAAGTCCTGTACATATCATTAAAGGAATACTAAGGAAGCAGTCACTGAATAGTATTCAAAATTGGACTGTAAAGGTAACATATTCCAGCTCCAACAGTTATACTAAAAACACGTCAAGAGCCATAACCACCTATAGACTTGGAAATTAGGAAAGAGCTGTAGCTTTCTTTCCTCTCCTAGCTTCTATCCTATCAGCTTCAGGGTAACTTTAAGGATCATTGTAAGAAATGTTATTATGTCCAAACAAAATTTTCAGGTTCAGGAACCCCTATTTCTATATTTATAAAACTAGCACAGTTTGGTACCACTTTTAACCTACCACAACTAATGCCACAAGAAAATTGTATGGATTCCCTCACTTAATAGACGCGTGAGTGCAAAGGAAACTAGCACCTTTTCAAGGAGACAGTCGCCCATCAGCCTGTGGGATACATGCAAAATACAACTGCAGGCTTCAGCACGTGTGTGAGGGAGTAATTTTACAGTGTGAATCGCAATTCTTCTGCATGAAATGCAGAGAACAGCTGCAACTGTTCTCACAGGCCAGTGAGGATTATTAGCCCAATCTCTCTCATGACACTGGTCAGGGTAAATTAATTGCATTAGGCGGATTTGAATTCCAGTAATAATTCTGCATCTACTTAGACTGAATTTAAATATGAAAAATGGCAACTACCATAAGAACAGTATATGAATCTGAATCTCAAATAAGTCCAATTATCCATTACCTTCTGCAGAGTTATCCATTCCCTTGCTCACAATCTGCCCTCACTTTTCAAAAACCTTGTTTACCTCATTATCGCCACACTGCAAAAGATTTATGTTTCGCTGTTTTTCTTGGAGAAGCATCATTATGATATCCTGTGATGCAAAATTTCCAAAATCTTTCCCATTAATGAAAATGTCTCATGCAAATAAAAAGCCTATCTCTAAAGGCCAGGGTAGAAGGCGAACACAGAAATTATACATAAAATCACAGAATCATTTAGGTTGGAAAAGACCTTTAAGATCATAGAGTTCAACCGTACACCTGTCACCCCACAAAGAGTAGAAAAGCTAGTAACTCCTTCTGACATGTCCATCTACAAACTGACACCAGACACCCTCATAGAGAGACTGTAGCTTGCATTGAAGACTATTCATGGCAAGGGTGTGATCAAGTGCCTTCTTTAAAGTCCATATTTGAGTATCCTTCAGACTAAGTAGTCTGCAACACTGTCAACAGAGTAACTCACAACATAGCAAGAACAGCTTTAGAAGAATGTTTTGTAACCAAGTATTAGGCAGAGATACCTCCACACTATACAGAATCTTTACTTTCCCCCATGCTTCCCAAAGAGGTGTTTCCTCTTATAAGCAGAATAAAGAGCTCTTGTGTAGAAGAGTGATAGCACATCAGAATTCTGTCAACTCCTTTGAATCCAAAATAACCTTCTTCCCCCATAATCCAGTATCCCACATAACACTTATCCCCATGATATTAATCAACAAGTCACAGTGCTTCAGATTTCATGACTAAATTCAAGTCAATGCATAAATATGATTTTTCATTTAAATGACATCACAAATTCAGAAGAACTATTTGTTCTGACATATTACTAAATAATAAAAAGGAGTATTTCTTTTTACATTTAGACTCTGAATAAAGGTGCAGAAGGTCAAGAAAGTGTGTTGATGATTATGAAGCTTACCTACTGATCTACAACTATTTTGAAACGCATAGAACACAATACAGTAAGACATTTGCGATAGAAAAATAATCACAAAGTTCTGAAATATGAATGGATTAAATTAGCACTTCTGTTGCAACAGCTGTGTGTGCGTATAGATGCATATACGCTTGAAAACAAACCTGAGCAAATACGTAAGATAGTGCCAGTTTTGTCTCTATGGTGAGACACGGCAGTGCATAGTAAAGCTACTAATAAGCTGATCCACATCTCTGGGAATATGCTTTTAAAGGGTCTGCAATCTTTGTTAGTGTGTTTGAAAAAAGTGTCAAGTCTCATCAGCAAAAGCTCCCTCTGCCCCATATGAAAAGGTCACACTGTCAAATTTCATCAGGGTGTACACAGTGTCTCTCTGAAAAACGTCCAACAGAATTTGTCAGAATTGCTACCAAAAGATTCCTCTATGCAAATACACGCTCTTGCACTTAAGTTCACTATATTCATTTACCCACAGAAAAAGACCATTTACCTTTAAAGTATTCTACCTGAAAGCCCACGCTGCAATCTTAGTTGCATAACTAAAATATGTCTATTCTTATCCAAAGAACAGAGGGGAGCAATGTGCTTACAAAAGGGAAACAAGCACACCAACTTTCTGATTCAGGGCTCCCTGACACCACCTTGTTTTTCTTTCAACTCCATCCTCCCCATTTCATTTACTAATAAAATACAGGAACTTGCACACTTCTGTGCTACTGAACTGCATTTTGCAAGGAGGCCCATCCCAGAGGACTATGGGTTTTGTCCAGTTCAGGATGTCACTCTGCTGCACGCCTCGTGTCACAGAAGTTGCAGAGAAGTCTGGAAGGCATCGTAGGAGGTCCTCTGGTCTCTGTACCAACGCCTCAATGCGTGTCCAACCTTACCTATGCCAATTCCGAAGCATTTGCAGCCTGTTTTTAAGGTTTCCTATGTTAGGATTTTTATCACCTTCCTCAGCAATCTAGTTCTGTATTTGATTACTCCTACCATTAGAATAGTTTTTCAACTAACTTTTTTTCCCCCTGCAATTTAAGGCTATTACTTACTGCCTGAGCAACAGGCTACTATTTCCTTTATTGAAGGAGATACAGATACGTGAAACCCACCAGCTACAGTCTTGTTTTAAGCCCTAGTTTTGTAGAATTTTTTCTCCTAGAACATAGTCACTCAATGTCTGGTCTTTTTGCTCTACTCTGAATTCTTCCTAGTTAGTTACATCCCTCTCCAGCAGGACAGCCAATACTGACAGTGTTACAGCTGAAGCCTCACTAATGCCAGCTTGAGATTATTGCATACATATCATTGGTGGTTATACTTCTGTTTCTGTATCTTAGTATGGCGACTTTGCTTTTCACAGTAAGAATGTCTGATATTCAACCTGTAAACTACTATACTATACTATAACCCTGACATCTTTTTCAAACCCTCCCCCCTGAACCAGCTGCTCCAGATCATTCACGTAACACAATATCCTTGAATGCGTATCCATCCTTGATTTGCCACCACTGAATTTTATTCAGTGTTTTTCAGACTATCTTTGCAATTTGTCATGCTCATTTTGAAATCTCACCTCGTCCTTTATCTATGCAGTTCCTCTTAGTTTCGTCATCTGCAAATGTAACAGGAGCATACCTTCTACTCTTATCCAGCTCATTAATACAAGTACTGAGCAGATGCACAGACATGACAGATCCTATTAGAACTTGTTCGATTCAGCCTCCCTTTTTGATGCTCAGTTACTAATGAATACACCTTGAGTATATTTGAGATCCAAACTACTGCAGTTTCATCAGGACTGTATTTCCCTACTTTCCTTATCACAGAATCGTGCAAAACTGAGTCAAAACGCCAAAGACAAACTTCTCCCAATCTACAAAGTGGCAAAGACAAAATCCCCATGCTCTTTTAGGTGTTTCCAAATTGTTTCTTTATTCTAGTTGGTTTTTTTTCCTGATATCCTGTTCTTGCCAGTGAAACTAGCTCATAAGATGTTAAAGTGAGGAGGGGAGTAAAACCATTGGAAACACTCTCAAATACACCACCAATGCCAAGATTAGTCTTGTATTGATACAACCTGCCCTGCAAAATGTTTGCAGTTAAATAGCACAGAACAAGGTATCTATATTAGGAATATACACTGATAATGCATGGTCCTAATCTAGATAAACCCGTAGCAAAAACATACCCTACCATCCAATAACATATGGGAGATTTTCTAACATGTGGGACTAGCAACACGGTTTTTTGAACGAGGCCAGGGAAGACAACGTTTGACAGTCCCTTCACCTAGCACCAAAGACAACAAATTAAAAACCCACAATACCTTTCCTGACCTCATTTTGCATATGGGAGTAATGAAAAGACATAAACCAGTATTTTAAAAAAAATTCCTTTGAATATCACCCTAAGTTTATCAAAACAGTCTGAATGAATGGTACCATACACAACTAACCTAGCAGGTCTAATACTGGGAGAGAGAAGCAAAATAATCACTGCACAAATGCTTTTTTGTTTCATATGTAAGTGATGTATAGATTACTTCCAGTTGATGCTGTCTTCAGAGTTTTAAAACACAGTCAAATGGATTGCTGCTGATTCATTTCTAAACCAAGGAGTATCATAAATGTAGTCACAAGTAGCCATTTTCCACATCACAAATTTCATGAAGTATCCACCTGTCCTAAGCAGCTCAACAGCTTTTGCCATAAAGAATTACTGGCTCAGACAATAAAATTATTCCCATATATTTAATCCGTCTGCATCTCACCCTACATATTTTTTCTGCCATTCCAATGTAAACAAATAAGAAACAAATTAAACAGAAAGAACAAAAATAAGCTGTGTGAGTGTTCTCACTTAGTTTTCAAGAGAAGGTAACTTGCCAGAGTAGCCAGCTTATTTAAGCAGGGTGTTACATATGTTAGCTGAAGATGTGATCTTCCAACTGCCTCTTTTCTGACTGCCCAAGTAAAACCCCACTGGCAAAAGACAAGTGATTTTAACCAGCTAAAATGCAGCTTCATTTTCAGGGAAGTTGGCCTAAGCTGACGCTCTCCAAGAAGAATAGTCTTGCTAGAATGTGTCTGAGGTATAAAAAAGCAAATATGCATGTGTCTAAACATTGAGGACAGTTTTTCATTGCAGAGTAACCTCTTAGCTGGAGTCCAAACTTTAGGCCAAACAGAGAGAAATACTCTGAAATGCTAAAAATTAGGGCCTTTTGCTGAAAGCCAAATGATGCTTCTGAACTTTAGCTTCCCAGCTTTGGTCAAAAGCCCCACATTTCACTTTGAGCTTTGTGCCTTAGGAAATATATGTGCACATGCATCTTAAGCAGCAGCAGCTTGTCCTAGTAATCATTATTCTTGGTGGCTGTTATATCCTCCTTTCTTTCTACGTGGAAGCGGGGGAGCATCCACCCTGCTCCATAACAGGGAGCGAGGGAAGCATAAAAAAAATTATCTTAGCTTGATGCAATTAGTTAATTAGTTGAGTATATGTGTTCTTTCAGTACTGGTGCACATCTATATACATTCTGGTAATTCAAGATGAAGGTGGAAAAAAGGAAAAACAAAAAGGGGGTGGGGGGCTTCGTGGTTTTGTGTTTATTGGTAGCAGATAGCCCGCAAGTTACGTACATGAACATACATTGTCTGTTTCCTGTCATATCCTCATCCAGATCTTCAGGAGATGAATACATGAAATATACAATTCTCTGAAAGATGAGATTAAGTAAAAAAAGGAGCACTTGCTTTTACAGCTATTCTTTTTCTACGTAATTTTAAGCAAGTGTCTCGTTCACCCCAAAGCAAGCTTAGCTTAACCCTCTAAGGCTAACATCAGTTTGCATGAAGACACTAGCCTACCTTCAACAGAATGAGTAATTTCTAATTGCAGATCTTTGTTAATGGTCGTGATGCATAAACATAAAAAGCACAGCTTGTCTCTTAGATGCCAGGTGCACATTTCACGGTCAGTAGCTAGAAAACATCCTCTTAATTGCAAAATGAACATATTAGATCCAGAGGCAATTTAAAAAAAAAGTCTCTCCATACACTTTATGTGTACCTTATTGATCTCGGTGGCACCTACACCAGGCTTAACATTTTTTGTAGGCATTCACTTTTCCAAGTGAATCATTACATTTATGAAAATAACTACTTAACAGTTCATTAACTGAAAGCACTGACAAGGCTCTTTAGTAAGTAAAGATAACCTTTCTGATATGTTTTTTGAACAATAGTCTTTGCCACAAAATATAAAAGAAATATAAAAATGTAAAAGAAAACCCATTAAATAATTTTGTACATTTTCAATGTTTTGATGAATTTCAAGTAAAACTGATGCAACTAATTTTAAAGCCTCTCCATTAGCCGGAAAGTCTAATCTTCATTTCATTTCTTCACTACTGTTTCCCCTCTGGGAACAGGGGCTATTCCCAGTAAAAGAAACCTCCCAAAGAATTTAGCACTCGGTACTAAGTTTTCGTAACATGAAATACATCCGTATGCATAACAGATTTTCAAATTTATTTGAATATTACAGTTAGATGATAATAGTTGGGTGTATCAACAAAAGAATCCCCAAACAAAAAAAATTCAAACCCACAAAATCCAAACTATGCACCCCACAAAATCCAACAGCTAAATCAATATTACCTTTTCAGCATTTAGCCTCAAGATATTAAGATGAATGAAGAAACTGGTAAACCCAGAACTATTTTCTCATACTCTTTGTATACCCGGATATAATTCTTCACAGCAGTTTGTCAAGCAGAATTTTTTCAGTGTTTAGACACATCAGAATTAGAAATTTTTGATGCATCTACATTGAAAAAAGACACTTTCAAGTATATACTACATATAGCATGACATTTTCATGGTATTCAGTGAAGTCTGGATGTTTTCCCAAAATTTATTTTCACACAGCTATTTAAGTATTAGTTTAAGAAAATAATCTAACCCTGAACTGGACTGGTAGTAATGCCTCTGAGATCACACTTTTAGAGATTCAAAAAGATAACTATCTGATTATTTGTGGTTTGAAATCCATTGTCCATTTGAACTACTTACAGTTCTTGCTACAGGATAAAAATAAACAAAGAGATCAGAAGTAAAACGACTCACACCAAAATTGCTACATTAGATGTGTTGGATCTGGCAGTTTGCTAATTTTTGAGAACACAGCTTGTCTAGGCATGTTCAGATCCCTGTTTTAAAGGCAAAAGCCTAAGAAATAAAAATTATCAGTAACTGGACATTCTAAAAACCTGCTAAATGAACTAGGAATGCTGACAGGCAACATCTAAGACTAGCCCCATAAATATTAGCAATCATACCACATGGAAATCACTTACTTCAGTCAGTATATAACTATTTCTGAGATTACTCTTGTATGCAAAGGCACATAGTAACTAAAGCATAGCTACTGTGAAAAAAATAGTTAAGACCCAGCAATGCTTTAATATAGTATAAATCAACTGTCTTCTAATTACAGTGGAAGAACAAGAAGTTTGACATTCTAGAAATGTTTATTTTACAGTGAACACTGAAAATGTTTAGCTGTTTCCAGTTACAAACCAGCAACTCGGAGCAAAACCTGTATCGTTTATACACTTAGGCCGACAGATAAACCTTTCTATAAAATTAATTGTCAGAAAAAATTTATTATTTTTATACAACTCCCTCTGGCAGGCAGAAAGAATTAAACCTATGCAGCCAGTTAATCGTGATGTTACATGAAGCTTTTTTTGTTGGCCTTATGAAAATCTGGATAAATTATGAACTAGTGAAACCTTGCATTCTCCATACCTTTGTCCTCTACTGAAATCTTTAGGGAATCTAGCAGCATCACATGTATCCAACTTTACCTACATACATGTTATGTCATATAAGCCTTTCTCCTGGAGGAACAGAGAATCTCTTCCCTACAATCGCTGCTTCCCCATAAGAATATCCTCCAGCCTAGAATTTCTGCCTCAGAGCAGAGAAACAAGGGCTCTGTCCTGCGTCAGATGAAGCAGGATTACAAGTTTAGCAGAGAAGTATAAAATCCCAGTATTTCTTTTCTTTTTCTACTTCCGAAGACTGTTGTTGCTTTTACTGCCTTTAATGTCGAGGAAGAATTTATTACTCAATCCTAATTCACACAAGATGGCTTAAAAAACATTTCCAAGTAGCAAAGACAAGCTCTAACCACTGAACTGCAGTGGTCGTTAGAAGATAGCCATATACTCTGCAATTCTAGACATATTTTTACAATATCTGACCTGTAAAATGGAATTACCCAAATATATATCCAAACAAGACCAGACTATTATGTAGCTTCCTCTAGTGGTCAGTCCCTAAATCTTGTTTCTTCTGCTATTTACTGCAGTTAATTGCTACATAAAAATACTGAAATTCTGTGTTCAAATGCTGTAAACTTGGGAAGGTATTAAGAGTTTATACCTCAGCTCTCAAATACAAAAGGCAAGGAAATTTAAGTAAAAACATATAGCAAAATATTTGTTACCGATATTAAAAGGACAAGCAGTGAAGTCAGCAAAAAACAGAGTTAGTATTTTAATATTCTGTTTTTCCCCCTTGTGAATACGCATCATAGTATATTTAATTACATGGTCAAACATGACTTTCCCACCACAAGAGTCAGGAAGCAAGACAGATGTTCAGCTTTTACTTGAGTCTTCAGATATTTGCTATGAATCATCCAAACTTTGTTTTGACTCTGGAATTAGTGTGTGTGTGTTTTAATGTGGCTCATCTCTGCACAATAGGTTTGTTTCTGCAATATTCCTTTGAGGGAAAGAGAAATTAAAAAGGCATAGCAAAGCATTCACCACATTTGAAGGCCACTGAAATCAGATGACAATTTGATACATCCTTAAAATACCACAACAAAATTCAAGGCAGCTGTATGATATGGGATGGGAAATTATTAGAATGAAATTTTCTACTGAGTGTCAGAAAGATTTCTTTACAGGTTGACATCATTAAGGAAGAAGAGGGAAAACCCAATGTAGAAAGCAACAACGGCCCATTACAAAACATTACATCGAACAATTCAACTCTTAAAAGATTGTAATTATATAACATAACGGCAATCTCTGATTTCTGAATCAAAATTAAAATAAGGTAATTTAGAGTAAGTAATCTGCTGAGGTGATCTAACTGAAAATAATCACAAAGATTATATTATCTAAACTGTAGAGCTAGTAGAAAATTGTATCACTCGTGCAGTTTGAAAATGTTTTAAAATCTGTGAACCAGTAACTTTGATGATAAGTTTATTCTGCAAAACAGCGGCAGTAACTTTCATGTCTAGCTGAACACCTTCCATTGCCTCAGATTCTTTATTGCCTTCTTACACTAAAAACCATTAACTTCTGCATCTTGTTTTGCCTTTGCACTTCTCAGCACTCTGGAACAAAAGATACATCCGCAACCTGATTTGTCTTTTTTTCCTCCCTTAAGCCCTGTAAAATTCCACTCAGCTTTGACAAAGACATTAAGTCCTCAAAATTGACATCGTCATTTATTCATTTATACATTGCCAGCAACAATGTGCACTGCCAGTGCAACAATGACTGATGAAACATATAACAAAGCAGAAACTTTTTAACTGAAGGTCAGGGAGAAATTATTTTTGAAACACTACTGCATGCTCCCCTGGGAATCCTGCAGGTAGCACAACAAGGCTCCCTTAAATGCTTATCCCTCCATTGCAGAAACTCACGTGGAGCTTCCACACACTTTAACAAAAAACAAAAGCAAACAAACCAAACAAAGGGCATGACTGAAATCACTAACAATTACATTTCTTTCCCTTTCCTCTTTTCAGGATATTGGTCTCTGTGTTGCCAGCTAACGCAGTCTGCCGTAGCATTCAAGTTCTGCCCTTTGTGCCTAGTACTGAGGAATGTGCTCACTGCGACTGCTTCGAAAGAGAGGCTCCTCAAATCATTCAGTGCCCTGCTTACTCGAAGGGGACCTCAGCAGTTAAAATACCTGGCACTACGAATCCCTCTGCTGTCGGTATTTGCTTAACCTCATTCATTTTTACAGCTGGAATCAGCTGGAATGTGTCTGTTACTTGTCCTCAGGAGAGCGCACAGCGAGGGATTTACAGCCCAGTGACTAACCTCAGGTCTTGAGTTTGCCGATTCCCTGGCATACCATTACATCCTTGGGGAGAGATAATGCAGCTGACAAAAAATGTCACAGCCCTTCAAAATAAATAATATCTGTCCAATTTTTGGATGTGCTGCCAACTCTGTTTATGTTCCTGGCTTTCTCTCAGCACATTTCTAAAGCGGTGGACGTAGAAGAATAAGGAAAGAGAAAGATTCAGTCAGGTATCTTCTCAGCAAAAGGTCTGTGCCTGTTCCTCATCACTCTGTAATGGCATTTTGGCACTACAGCAACTGAATATGCAATGCTGTTTGGGTAGCAATGTAAAAGCCTAATAAATAAAACATGAAAGTTGAAGTAGAGAAAATTCAATAAAATTTCATGCATGCTTTTCATTTTTCATGCTAAGGATCAGAATATTAAGTATATTTCAGTGCCCAATTCTCTGTTAAGTATTAAAGTCACTCATTCATTGTATTCCATCAGAATTAGAAACTCCAACCAAAACCCAACATGTCAGAGACGGTACAAACAGTAAGTCCACCATACTCACGTGTAAGTGACAGTTAAGTGTCTCTAATGAAATGTTTATGTTTTAAATAGACAAGACAAAGTAAGTAGAAAGATACGTGTTTTGCGAGCATGGAATTGAAGGTAAATGGGAGCCAGAGACTACTCTTCCTAAACACATTTTACGGTTCAGCAACATAGTTATAAAATTAATATGGCTCTAGAAACAATGGTCCTGATATTAATTCTAACACAACAGAGTATTTCAATTTTAGGATTGTTTGTTAACTGCTCAGTTGCTGGCAGAGTAAATATCAATAAACCCCCCCTTAAACAATACAACAGAACATGAAAAGAAGTGGTCAGTGTACCTGTATTGTATTGTATTGCTTACAGATCCAAAAAGAAAAGCAGCTGTGCTTTGGCTTATCTCTGCATACCAGATTTTAAGCTAAAGAAGTGCAGACCTTTGTGTGCAAAATTTCACTTTAAACATTATACAACTTACGCATTTCTTCAATGACGTCTGGATCACATTCCCTGTACTTGTCTATTTCTTTCTTTAGCTGTTCTTTTTTCTGCCGCAGGGCAGCAAGTTCCTCTACTAGAGCTGCACGTTCTGCCTGAGGATTCAAAGTACATTGGGAGATATTAAAAAAATTGCAAAAATAAAAATCAGTCATTATTGCACAGAACGTTTTTAAAAAAATAAAAATATATAAATTTAAAAGCTGTTTTCATTACTGCTTTCTGTCAATGAACCAGTTCAGCATTTTATGCACACACAAAACTCTCAGTGACACTAAATGATACCGAGTACAAACTGGAAGGAAAAAAATTAGGGCCAAAATGGATAAATGAACAATTTTCTACCACCTTTGAACTTAATGTGTTTGACAAATTCCAAACAGATCTCTTAGTTTTGGGGCTTAAATGTTAAACAACATTTAGGAGTGCCAGTCTTATAATTGAAGACAGCATTACAGAAAAATGTACCATTCACACTTCCACAAATTGGGATGCCGTGTATGAACACTCTCTGAATTTGTTTTTCTCCTTTTTTCCACACCATTTAAGAGCAGTGGTCTCAAAAATAAATTCAGATAGTTATGACATGGTAGTTTTTGCTGGGAGAGTATATAATATCAACCCCAAATTTCTATTGATCAATAAGAATCTGCAGGCACTGACTCAACATGAGCTCTCCCATCACCAACTCAGCACATATTTCTAATTCAGTCTGTAGTTACAGCCAAATACTGTAACTGGCTGATATTCAAAGAATTCATGCTAGGGCACTGGGTAGCCTAAAAGAGCCAGATAGCATGAGTTTGTAAACCATCAGGTTTTTAGACAATGGCAATCTCCATGGAAGCCCAGCAGGCTGAGGTGGGCTTTTGTTGCTTTTTTTCCCCAAGCTTCCATATTCCCAGTGCTTTTGCCAACAGTCTGGATTCAGCGTGTTCTCAAAATGCAGACTGGAAATCAAAATCTTCCTGATGCTGGGGTATGGAAGCCAGTTGCTCACAGATCTATATAATGATGTAGATTTCTCAGGACTTCTTCCTGATGTACAATCCATAACCAAAATGTTGGAAGCATCAGCCAGAAACGGATTTTCCAGAACCAATAGGTTCTTGTGACTAGCGCAAGCCACATGGTGAAGCCCAAGTCTCAAACGTTCCATTTGGAAATCTGACAAGCACAAGTGTGTGAGAAACCTGCCTGTGATTCCCTGATTACAGTCAAACCCAGAGAGTTTCTATAAAACATTTTAGATTCTAAGATTTGGCATTTTCCCACAAAATTCAATTTGAGCTGAAAGCTTCTGGCCATTCCCATTTATGCATTTATTTATTGGAGGTTTAAACCACTTTAGACTGAGGATCTCAAAACAAATCAGCAACTTAGAATACCATATGTATTTCTAATTAATATGCTACTTCATGTGTATGGTAAATATGAAGCCTAAATATTATTTTGCAGTGTTAACAGCTTCAGCATGCAAAGAGCACTAAGCTTACATGGCTGTTCAGAATAGTAATTTAGAAATCTAGATTGTAAATAAGATAAAAAAAAAATAAGACCCCCAACACATAAATTTGCAGTTACTAGATTTGGCAGCTTCAGCAGCTGTTGGCAACCTTGGTACATACCTCTGGGTTGTTCAAGCTTTAAGATATCTTTAAATCTGAAAAAGCCCGGAAGATTACTAGACTTCAGGCAGTCACACATTTTCTCAGCCTTGGAGCAGCCAGTTGTCAATACTTTACTCATTAGTGCATGACCAACTAAGGAATAATCTAATATCTGATTTTTTTCTGTCCCTTTCTCATCTCCGGTATTTAGAATTCTTAATGGATTTCTAACAACTACATTAGTATTTACAAACTGTGCATACTTGTAGCCCTATTTCCTGGTAAGAATGCCTCCCCCCAGAGCAACTTACAGTATCTTCACGTCCAATTTTTGCTTTCTCAATGCTTTTTTGTAAAGCTTCTTTTTTCTGACTGCTTTCAGCAAACTGATAAAGGAAACAAAGAACAAAATCAAACTATTTCAGTAACATACGTTAAACATACTTATAAAATGTGTATAGATATAAATATATTTAAATAAACAGGTGGATATACACTTTTAAGTATATAAATTTATACTAACTTGCATAATAAAAACAAACCCAAAATAAATACAAAAGCACCCAAAATAAGTCAAAGGCTTTGAATGACAGAAAAGAATTACAGGAAGCAACCTAAAGTATAAGAAATTTTCACTCCCATGGCACATAATCTTGTTACATACTGCCATGTTCAGCATGGGACCAAAATCCTATTTCATACCATAATCTGGCATCTCAATGCAAAGGACTCCATGACGTGGACGCTTTGGATTAGATGATTTCCTTTGGTCCTTTTCCAGCTCTTCTTATTCAATGGAAGCAGTGACAAAAGCTGCAGCAGATCCACCTGCTCAGCTGCTGATACCAGTCTTCCCAAAGCCTGGCATGCCATTGGCACGGCCCCAGTTCCTTTTGCAAACTGGTGAATAGAAGCCTCTATAGCTCAAAGGCACGCAAAGCCACTGCCCCCTTTTTGTGTGCTGCACTCACACTGCTCGACTTCAGAGTTTCCCCTCCTTCAGGCCTGAGGCAGAGGAATCTCACAGAAGTGGTATCTCACAGGGCTGGTGTGAATACTCCCTGCGTTTTCCTGTTACTCCGGGAGGAATCGCTCATCAAGAGAGACCTCTCTCTATTAACCTGCCACCCATCTTGAACCAGGCCCTTCCAGTTTCGTGGGAAGTTTTCCAGAGAAACTTCGGAAACCCTCAAGCTGAGCAGGATTTATGACTCACCCCTCAGGGACAGAATACTCAGCATTAGCCAAGGCACCTTGAAATATTATTAAATGAGATGAATGAGAATGCAAAAAAATTTCTAATAGAATGTAGTCTGGAAACGGGTTACAGCATTTGAAATCAACACAAAAACAAAAAGAAAAAAAAAAAAGAAGACAAAATAGTAGGCTTTGTAAGTACCCTCACTCTTTGGTTTAGCTTTAAGATGTTCTGAGAAACAGTCACATGGAAAATTAGTATATCAGACTAATTGCCAAGACAACGAAGGCAGCTGTCAGAGTTCATGTTTCTCTCCACCTCAAACCCCTCACATGAAGCCTCCACTTCTATATTCCCTTTCTCACTTAAGGATCCCACTGAGTGGAAAAGCATTCCTAGACATTTAATGCAATCCCTAACCTTGATAATTTAACCTTACCATTTATATGCAGTTAAAACACCAAGACGACATTCATAGAATGCAAACAGAGCTGTTCTGGAGCTATAATTGCTTCTCAATTTCTATTTAAACTCACATGCAGGCTGTATTTTCAGAAAAGCATATTAAATGTAAACGCATGATAAAAATCGGGCAGAGCTTACTGCCAGGTCTTAGGGATCAGCCATAATGGTAAAAAAGAAACTCTGTACTGGTAGTTCATATAGGTTAAGACCCATCCCAAGCGCAGCGCACTGGGTTTAGGGGTTCCTTTTATAGCTCAACTTTTAAAAATCACTTACTCTTTCTGGATAAGTATGTGTTCATGCACGTGTGAACGTACATGCAGACAAGAAGGTCTCCTTTCAAAAAGAATATTTTAGTTTTTCTTCAATTTATACAGAAATTACACTAATGGCAAGGCATATATGATTGCAGGGAAAATACATCCAGCTGTTTACTCATGGCTTTCAGTGCAAATAACCACAGAGGCAGTGTGGGTTTCAGTATGTGGCTCGAAATCCACCAACATCTTAATTTTGGTGGATAGTTAAACAGTACTCTTTCTGGGCTTTCCACAAAATTTGTATAACGTTAAGGGTGTTAGTCCCCACATTACGCCGTACCAAACAGAAGTATGTGGTTCAGAAGAGGACAAGTACTTAGGTGTAGTTTACAGTTCATGAAGTCCTGGGAAGACAAATACCAGAGCATACAATGTTCAGTATCTCTGAATGAAGAATTTTTCTGGAACGAAACTCGCATAGGAAGCGGACAAGCCAAGGATCTTATTTAGGCCCATATACCACAAATGCAAAGAATTAGCCCATGCCTTCTGCAACAGAGTGGCCATAAAGGTGTCGCTTTCTCTGTTTTTTCATATTCATGAGGTTCTTTAGGAACTTTTCTACATTCTCTAAGATGGAAGCGTAGAAGGAGCTCTCAGGGAGTTGCAATAAAATCAGAAAACCTGGTTTCCAGCTTGGATGCATGTTTCCCAGTACGGCACCTTATTATTTTCTTGGTCCTCCATATGCCACAGCATTTAAGCATGAAAGAGACAATAACAACAAACAATGAGAACTACAGAATTTTCTTAGATTCTGACCTACATAATATGCACGGTCACCACGCCATGAGGTTATAAGATTAGAAGATTTTCTTCTGTCTAAAAGCAATGATGATTTTTATATAATTTTATTCAAGATTGTGCTTTCTTCTCTCTCAGATTTTAATTTCTTGTGTGGTTTGGTGTTGTTTTTTTTTAATTCTGTCTTCACAATCAAGACTTTACAAAAATAAAAAGAAACCCCAGCTCTTTGTGTGTTAGTTAGAAGTCACAGTGGGTATTCCCATGACAACAAATAAAAGATGAAGATAAGGAAAGGAATAGCAGAAGGAGGTGAGATATTGAAAAAAATCAAACATAGGACAGGGATGCAAACGACGAGGAACAGATGGCAAGGGCCTGTGCAAGGAATCTATGATGATGGGAGAAGCAGGAAGGCTTGGAGACAGCTGAAAATAACTGTACGTAAAAGAAGGAAAGACAGCAAGTATAAAGGAATCAGAGGAAGGATGAATACAGATGATACAATACTTAATTGAGAGGTAAGGACAAATGGTAGATGACAGGCTATAGGGTATTAAAAGGAAAAAAAAAAGACAAAATTTGCAAGTGTCGTGTATGTATGATAGCAGAGGATCACATCTGGCCAAATACAGTGGCTTACTTTCCCACTCACCAGCTGTAGAAAAGTCTGATTGCAAAGAAGCACAGTAGCAGATGGAAGATTTCAATTCTTGGAGCAATCTTGGGATATTTTTCAAGGAAACTGGCAAATAATTTCTCAAGAAACATTAACCAGTCTGAGAGAAACCTGACTCCTGCCAATAGCAGTGAAATTGATCTGGAGGAAAAGCTGATTACTGTTCCCATCTATGTTTCTTAAGAGAGATGTCTGGTCTGATACACGAGCAACCTTCTGCCACAAAGGTAACTGACCAGGTGGGGAAAACAAGTACAGAAAGAGATATTCTACTGTACTGGAAAGTTTTGTATCTGTCTGACTGCTCTGAATCAGCACACAATCAAGCAAGATGCAAGAAAGCTGAAAAAATGTCATCTAGGGAAAGCTGTTCAAAGAAGGAAGGGAGATTAAATAATTAAAAGTTAAAAAGTAAAAATTCTCTGCAAGAGCATTTTCAGTGTTTGTAAAACATGGTGGGAGCCTGCAAGAAGATGCATTAATGAAGTAAGTAACTAGCATCTTTAAAACAGGAGAGCTGGGAAACAGTTCCTTTAATTTTACAGACCACTGCAGTCAATTAACTGACCACTGGCCTAGCTTCAACACTAATTCAATCCAAAGCCCCCCAAAGGAATGTTCTTTCTTACTTCGCAAAGATCTCACAATGTTTAGCTACATGTTTGTGCAGCAGTCTGGTTGTGCTAAGTGCTACGTGCTGATGATAGCCATCAGTTCCATCCCAGGCCTTGAGGTTTGTATCAAAGGATACAGATTGGATGTACACGGGTAATTTATAATACACTATACATTCATTATTCCTAGGATTCCACTTTGGCAAGTCGGTGATGTACATTTGGAAGAGGAACATTTAACCCTGACACACAAGAGCAGCAGGTCTCAGTTCTCTTCCTTCTCAAAACCTGCCTGATACTGTCCTAGCTCTGCACAACTGGATTTTTATTCTCCAGCAAAAGTTTTTGTTGGTCCTATTCCTTCTGCTTCCTTGTACTTAACCACTCTAACCACCAATATACCACCAAGCATGTAGCTTGTCTCCCTAGCATATTAAATTATCTACAAACCTGGTGTAAGCCATGCAAACGCAGACCCTAGAGTATGTACACTGGACAAGAATCAAACCAAGGTCTCATACACTAACCACCAAGAGCATTCACAGCTGTTAGCCCACTGTCATTATGGTCTTAAAGAGAAATATCATACACTCAGTTTTCTTTCAGCCAAAACACTCAACCAAAAGTGGTATTGAAAAACTACTGCTATCGTGAGCGCCGCTCACTGTGGCACTACAGAAGAATTCGAGATATCCATTTTTTAAATGTTTGTAATTTTGCAAAGTTATTTACTTTGGGTTTGAAGCTCACTATGCTTTGTTTCGAGTCAGAGGCAAGGGCTTGTTTGCTTTTAGCTTAAACAAAAGCAGTTCAAGAGTTTTAGGGTGACATTTGCAGTAGATGGGTGTATTTATTTCCTATGTTAAACCTAACCCACCACTGAAAAACTTAAATGGAATTGACAGAAGGCATGGAGAGAAAGTACTTCAAAGCATTCCTCTAGATTTTAAAGAAAGATAAAAAAAATTTGAAGCCAGAAAGCAGACTAATAATATAGAGAGAGTAAAAATGCAAAGATTAACAGTCAAAGAACAATCTGAAAATATTGAAAACAGACCTGTTGTGTTAAAAGAAAGGCAGAGAACATTACTAAAAGAAACCACTCAACAATCACTGTTGACTAAAACAATAACACTTAAAAGCGGAGGGGTGGGGGGAACGGGGGAAAGGCAGCACATCAATGTGCAGAATTGGTTTCTAAAGTACTACACAAAGTAAGCATACAACTGCTTCTTTCACATAGACAGTCACAAATACACATTTGCCAGGGCCTCCAGATACACAGAAGTAAACTTAAGTTAGCTAATTATACTCACAGTGGAGTAGAGAGTACTGCTGTGAACTGCAGTATTGTCACTTTGCTCTTCTGCTCTGAGGATGCCTGCCTACCACTCCTGGGATGCCAGTTTGCATCCAGCGAATGAGCTACAGCAGGAGAAGGTCTCAGGTTCAATGGGACTTTAGTCAGGGATGTGGTGTGCTCTTGGTTAAGTACAGACAGCAAACACACACTTGTTATGTAAATACAATTAAAATATAGTTTGTTTGGTTCTTTTAACATTTGTGAAACTAGGTCAAAAGAAGCATGCAATGTCTTACCCCAAGTCATTACAAGTCACTTCAGCAATATGAAGTAGGGAATCATGTTTGCTGGGACTTAGAAGGAGCATAAGAGAAGCAACTGGGAGACTGCAAATGGGAGACTGCAATGGTTAAAGAAATACAGGTAAGAACAAGAGCAGAGATTAAAGCAATATAGGGTAAGAATTTTTAACTCAGAAATCAAAGACTAGACAACAACTTTGGGTTTTTTCAGCAAGAGAACACCATAAAATGGATGGGAAACAGAATGTAGAAAAAGTAAAGAAACAGAATTAGGGCTCACCATATTTCTGTACTCACAAGAATTTTTTTTTCTTAAATACTGCATTAAAGGTATACTGGGGAAATGTTCAATACAGGAACCCTCTTCCCTTTATGCATGCTACAAATTTTACCATAAAAAGATTAACTCATTTTTAATGCAATTTTTGAAGGAGTGGGTAAAAAACTTAGGGGAGGGTAAGGAATAAATAAAGATTTCTGGAGAAAAAGGAGACCCAAAACAAGTTATATTTGCTATTCGAAATGAAGGGCTGGTGCACTGATTCTTTTAAGTGAATAATACTGGTTCCAAAATATCATGCTATTAATTCTGCCAGTATGCAAGCTCTGTCTTTTTATGGATGTACTGAAGAGGTAATGAGTGGGTATTTTTTAGTTTTGAATTGTAATTTATGTCAGTGTTAAAAAAAAAAAAGTATCAGACACTCAAGTAAAGTAAGTGAAGGTTATTTCAGGGAACTAACTGAACAAATATCTCACTCTCCATACAATTGTCTGACAAAGTAGTATGAAGATTCTCAAAAAAAAAAAAAAAGAATTCTGAAGCTAGATCTCTGCACTCAAGCAGCATATATGTGTTTTGCTTCAGTATTCATGTGGCTAATACTGATTTACTTGCCCCTCCCACAAACACAATCCGTTTTGTGTTTCAAGATTAAATTTAGGCCTATAATCCTGATTTATTTAGCACTCTAACACTTGAGAGTAAATCTGAAATATCAAATGGTAAATTAGGCATGGCTCTATTCTCAGGTCTTGTGGAGCATGAGATGAGTCTTTCTTCCTGCAATTGCTTTTGGATAAAGAAAACACAACATGCGCAGTATCCAGAAGAAACAAATGAGGAATTCTCTCTCCATTGGAACCTTCATCCATCCGTGTACAAACCTTATATTGCTAGCTGAAATTATTTTAAAGATTATTAATATATAGTAAACCACTCTACATTAAATGTAGCTTTCCATTCAATTATTTCCCATCTTTCTTGATATACCATAATAGTCAAGTTTACTTAGAGAAGATGTCTTGCCATGAGCTTTTGTTTTTGCTTCATTCATTTGCAACACCATTTGGTAAGTACTAGTTATGCAACAGAAAATAACCACTCCAGGCCAATCTCTTTCATAGAAAAAAGGTGAAAGAAACAGTTGTGCAGCCTGAATGAAAGAACTGAATTTCTCTGGCTGCTTTCAGAGTTGGCATAATTGGCACGACCTGAGGGACAGATGGCTGTCTACTCAGCTACAAATACCAAGTATGCCCAATCAACCTACAAAAAAAAAAAAAAAAAAGGCTGAAACGCCTCATTCTTCAACCTCGTTTCATAAATGCAAGAAGTCTAATAGGGACAGCTAAAAGAGCCAAAAGGCATCTGCATGACTGACAGAACTATAGAAAATTTTAATACCTGGGCATGAATGAAAGATGCTTGTTACTGCATATTAGCATATTTACTAAATCTGCAAAGTCCAAGGTGATAATTCACAGGTCTGTTTAAGGCAGAAAGAATACTGGAAAATACTTTCCCTTAGAAAGAGATGGAGACAAAGAAGAAAAGTTCTAATTTTTCCCTAAAGGCCTTTTAAAGATTGCTATCCTAACCAGCTGGGTCATACACTGACAATGCCTTCAAGGACTAAGCACAGACAGTCCCAAGTTAAAACACAATATTCATCTGATATTCCCTGAGATCAAGCCCTGCCTAAAGACTACAAAAAACAAATCAAAACTTTATTCCACAGGCTTAAAAAAAAAAAAAAAAGCCCAAATTCTACCCTGAGATATTATCAGTAAAATCCTCAGTAAAATCAGAAAAACTTCAGTAAAATACATCTATCAAATTTCAGAGTTTTGACAGCACTCTTACATATTCACTCTTTACGCCAATTTCATCTTTTTTAAGTAGTGCTCAGACAGATAACCAAGTCATCTCAAATTCCTGATACAAAGAATAGTCTTTAATGGAACTACCATGTGTTCAACAATAATGAGCTGTTTGACTGTGACGAAAAGGACCTTTCCTCTGAAGTCTCCCTGTTTCAAACTAACTTTGGTTTCATACTCTGTTATTTTATCTTTTTTATTCCATTCCTTTCAGAAGAGGAAAATGCTATGAAGTGAGACTTATATAATCACATGCTAGTATTTTGCATGCTAGCATTCCAGTATGCATGCTAATTTTCTGAAATAAAATATGCTATACTAACTGAATGACAAGATCTTAAGGTGAAAGTCAAAGTTCAAATTAAATAAGATTAAAACTCATTGTCTCCATCAAATCCACCTTTGAAAGTAGTATCGCCTCCGCCCTGTCCCCAGGCTGGAAGCTCCTGCCCATGCAGCAGAGGCAAACTTACAGGTTTGCTTGAGAGAGTGGCACATGTAAGCCTTTACACTTTCTCAGGATGCTGGGTTTCTGCTGATACCCTGAACCATCCGTCGCTCACAGCTGCCAGGTGTCCTCTGGGGCATGGGGAGATGTGCAGGGCACGGGGCTGCATATGTGTCAGATACTGGGCTTCTGGAGTGAGAGCCCCGTGTTTATTCCCAATTTCTTTGCATTTCAGATTAACAATTTCATTGCAATGTCCGGATTGGAGCCGACAGCCATGTATGCAAGCTTCTTCAAAAAGGAAAGGTAAACCAAAAAAGGAAAGGTATTACCAAAAAAATTCACAGTTTCACAGAAAAAACTGTTAGAAAAAGCTATTATTTTTTCCTGCCATATATCAGAATGAGTATATAATATACACTATTGGAGCACAGTAACAATATATCCTTTTACTTTATAATCTTTATAGTTACTACAGAGCCAGCTTTAAAAAAAAAAAGCTCTTAAATCATGCCAATTTTAGCTTATGCTCATCAAGAAGGCAGGAAAGGAAAACTTACACTTCACAGTTGCCATCAATCTAGTTACATATTAACAGCTAGTAAAAGGAAAAGCATGAAATTCAACTAATGAACACCAAATTATGAGGTTGCTTAATTCTAACAGAAGCCTCCAGAGCACAGTATTTTTAGAAGTCTGCCATGACAGCAGTAACTAAGCATACCCTCCAGGGCTTTGTAGCATGCCATTAAACCTAATTCCAGAAGGCTCTAATAAGTTACAGCATTAGAAGAGTATTCTCTGCTGGACATTTTAGGACTTACTAAATTCAGAATAATTTCAAGACATGAACATTTTTCAAGTGCAAGATGCAAAGAGGTAACAAAAACCCTGGACTGCATCAAATAAAACTTTATTAGCATCTTCCAGGAGACTGATCCAGGGAATAAGCTTTACAGGCTCTACAAACATATGAGCGCAGATACAATCAACATATTCTCCGTGTTTAAATGATGCAAATTCTCAAGCTTTAGCTTTTAGGATACTTCTTACTGCCACAGGATCATATGAAGTTTGCTAGTCATATCATACCAGTTTCACAGCTGGCCATTTCTTTATGTCTAGTCCTTCATTTCAAAGAAAATGTATAGGTCAGTGAAAGCCTGCAGGCTGAAAATAGCAAGGGGTCACTAATTGCCTCTGTTGGGAAAGTCATTACTATGCAAGAGAGGGAAAAAAAAAAAAAAAAAGTGAGCCAGAAGGGAATGATATCACCCAGCAGACTGGGGTTGCAGATTATCAAAACGGCCAGGCCAATCCAAGGAAGAATAAATAAATAAAGTAGAACGCTAAATGAGATGTCCTCAACTATGAGGGGCAAAAGGAAGGCCCAGCATGGATATGGGAAGACTGCCGCAACTGCTTAGTCAACACATTGGGATCTTGCCTATGTATTATAATGGGCATTACAAGAGAGAACTCTCCAGCAATTTGATTTTTATTTTTCCTGGAAAGGGACAATTTATTACATTTTCTCCAACCTAATAAAATTAAATTGTAAGCATACATATTAGAGAAAAGCATATAAATAAATAATTCCTAACACAAGTCATATGTATTAGTTGCAAAAGTACTCATGTACTTCTCTGGTTTTAGAGGGCAATTCTTCAACTATGCTATCTATTCCCTAACGTTGATATGATGCATACTAAAAAGAGAGCTCTACACTTTTCCAAAAGGTATTTCAGCAAAGCTTAAGATCTCGATAAACCTTAAGACACTTAATGAATGCAAGTCCTTTATGCTCAATAAATGAAAAAAGTATTTTTAAAACCATACTGAATTACTACAGCTATTCAATTGATCAGAATGTGAAAGTCTTGTACTCAAAAAATAAACTGTTCTATCAAAACCAGTAGGCCATGGATTCCAAAGGTGTTGCACATGTACCTCTAGGGAGAGCCCATCGCTGCCACCAGGAGAAAAACCAGCGAGACCCTGCATTCAGAACCATCGACAGAGGCTGAAAATGGAAACAGAGCACTGAGCTCTGTTAAAGGCTGATACACCATCTACTGAGGACACTTCTACAGAGCAATGCAAAAACCTCACTTCACAGCACCAGGTCCTGTAGGCACTCCCTGGCTGATTCAAAGCCCCAGCCTGAGTGCACATCTTGTCCAGCATCTTCAGCAACGTCTCTCAACTCCAAGCACCGTCAGGCCTGTTACCCCTCAATGAACATCTCTCATCTCCAGGGGTTCATACTTCAGTTGAGGGCTGATTGCTTTAAGCCAGCCACCTCTGAGCACTTGTACCTACTTGCAGAATCAGTCTCCAAACTGCGTGGAAATACACTGACAATGGAGTGAGTCAACTGGACCAAGGAGGAGGCTGCTCAGACTGAAACAATGGGGACAGCAGAAGTTGCTTGTGTTGCAGTCAGTGGTCTCAAGCAGCCTCTGCTCAGCAGCTTTCCATGCAGTAATCCAGTCACAGTATTTGAGGAGGAAAAACGTATCTGTCCAAAAGCACAGAAATAAATCAAGCTGCATCTTGAAAGAACTTTCTGATAGTTAAAATTCAACATTTTCTGTGTGCATTCTGAACAAATAAGGTTCTCTCCTTTTAGTTACGTTGTCAAACATCTCCAGGAGGCTTCAAGCCAGATTACTCACCAATAAGATTATTTTTTCCATTAACTATTTTCAAACAATGTGCATTCCTAACAAAAGCATTTCCTAATATAGCATTCCCTAAGTCTTTTTTTTTTTTTTTAAATCAGTCCTTTCTCTTGTCATATTTCAATGCTCATAAGTACAAACAATTTGGTACACATGATGTCACTCTATTTCGACAAGTTCATTCCTGGGCTGTTGGAGTTGATTTTTGTTTTTTATTTTTAAACTAGTTGCCAAAGGAGAGTTAGGATGTACTGACTTTTAAATTCTTCCCCTGGCTGAATACATGAGTCATGTGAAGTGAAAATCCCTCCTCTTACCAACCCTAAGGCAGGGATTTAAGGAATGAAACATCAACTAATCCTTTCCATCTTAACTAACACTGGTCCAATGTAATGCTTAGTGGGAGAAAAAAAAATTTCCAGAAACTCTCCCCAAGTCTCTGTTGCTCACATGCATCTTGAAGTACGCACAGGGAACAGCATAAAAACTCCATCCTGTACCCTGCTCTAAAAAGATTCTGTCTAATCTCTGTTGCAGTACAAGGTGACATCATCCTGCTCTCAGTCTCAGAAGGAACAGCAGCTATAATACCGTTTGCTGTTAAACTTTCCCTTGCAAAGCCTAAGAATACAAAAGAATAACCCACAAGAAAGCAACATCATGAGAAATAGGGTGTGACAATTAACAACAGAATAGTGAAATGAATGGTTTTGAACTGAACACCAAAATGAACTGTCACAAAACCAGACTGGGGAAGGAAGTAAACTGGTTGTTTCCCCAAGCTACTGAATTATAGCGCTCACAGTACTGTCAACAGTTATCCTAACAACTGCAAGATCTTTGAAGAACTTGGTATTTCAGGCCCCTATCTGTTAAAAATATTATATTATGCTATGGCAATCCTCTGTAAGCTTATGGTTTGAGCATATATCCCTTTCATACTGAATGCCAGACACTCTCTGATGTCACCAAGGATCACCGAAATTGCTCCTGCCTCCCTTAAGCCCTGTAGTGTCAGTAAAAAACCCACCCGGTGCAACTCCAGCCAGGACCTCCCCAGTCATGCAGACGATGTGCTGGGTAGATGGGACACTCCTTATGGCTTCTGAGGGTTGTGCTTTGCAGACTCGTCAGTGCTTCAGTGAAAAAGGCCTCACTGTTACTTGTTACTTTAATTGATACTTAATTTGAGCCACTGCAAAGCAAATGCAGATAACTGTTAATTCACCTTATCTAAACCAGACAGTAAAACTGCAAGTGTTTTACCAGAGACATAGATGAAAAAACAAAAGAAAATCTAAGCTGACTCTGTTTATACTAAGGTTACATCAGAAAGGTTTCTATTTTCCTCACTCACTGATATGCCATTTCCTATCTGATAAAACCGTTGTCAAGGTTTTGGTTGCGTATGTGCCTTTTCATCTTCAGCAGGTAACACATCCTTCACATTCATAAACCTTCTGTAGCAACACCTACATCAGAACAATGCAAAACCCAAACACACAAGAGGCTAACTGTATGAAACACATTAGCAGCTTGTGCCTCAGATCGAACGTGACTGTGATTAACATGCTGGAGTTGCTCATCTCCAGTCTCCTCATTTTATGCATGCTATAAAATCAACAAAAGGTAGCAGAATCATCAATAAATTATGATCTTCCTGCTTACACTGCATAAATCAAATTCTTCATTAGTTTAATAAAACCCCTAAACTGTCAGTATTGTTATGCCAAAAACAAACATCTAATTTTGTCAAAATATATTTGATCACAGGTAGGAACCTGACTGCCAGGAAAATACTGATAAAGAATAAAATCACATCCTTTCACCTTTTCTTATGGAAGGAAAAAAACTGCCTACACCCTCTCAGTAAAGCTTCCACAGTTTTCCTGACAAAGGAAACCCATCTAACCAAAATCTTCCAAAGTCTTTTTGCTTTTTCAGTGGTCCAATTCACAGCTCCGTAAGTATAACCAAGAGGTGAAGAATAAGCACCTGGCAAAAAGCATAAACTTTTAAGAGCAGCTGTGCCACTCCAAAACAAATCAATACAAAATCCATAGGGAACTACTTAGCAATTCCTACTCTGTGAGCTACCCAAGAAAAAGATTTCAGCAGATGCCACACAATCTAAATATATTCGCTGTCCTTGCTTTTCAGAAAAAAAGGAAGAAGTCCAAACAGTAACCCTTGGATAGTGAGGAGCACCAAGATCCTAATTAGATCAGCACAAGATTTACCATATATGTCACTTCAGGAGTTAGCACCCCTCTCCAAACATCTGCCCCCACAAAAGCAGGCTGAAAGATGGGGGGGAGGGAAGCTATGTCAGCAGAAACTTTATTTCAAGCATTGTTTTTAATTGCCATCTCTCTGCACGAGGGAATCAAACTGATGACATAGTAAGTCCTTCCTAAAAAAAACCTAGGGTATACACAGCCACTGTGAGGTATAACTTAACATCCAGACAAAACTGGCTTGCTCTTTGTTATAAATACTGAGTCAGACTTTTTTGCTACTGAGTCTCCGAGTTGGGGTGTGGCTCAATAATCACTAAAAATTCTGAAACAAAAGTTTTGTTTCAAGAACAGTTCCTAAACCAGCCTCCGCACAATCACAAACTCTGTAAGATGCAGAGAGCTATGAGCAATTTTGCTAAAACATCATGAAAAATTAACATATGCAGGCAAAACATCAACCTTGTCAAACGTAAGCCTCAGCACTATGAATTTATAGGAGAATTTGTACACCGGAGAAGCTCATTTTGTTCCTCTGTGTTATTTTCAAATGTCTCAGTTCAGCATTTGGGACCACCTCTTTCCCTTCACTACTTACTCATCCCCTCAGCAAACAAAGATACTGCCTCCTGGTAAAAAAGCCTTAATTGCAGTATGAACCGAACTGCCAGATTTTTAAACTTGTCCTTTAAGTAAGGCAGCTTGGTTCCAGCTTTTAACTGCTGAAGAAAGAGACCAACTCATGTAGTTAACAAGCAATCTGGTCAAGACACAGAAAGCAAACATGTCTCTCAGCACGCCACAAGCTGCATGCGGGAATGATCAAAGACAGGCAACGTGCCTCAGAAACAGTACGATAGCTTACTCTTTTCCTCCGCTTTGCATGTTCCGACAAGAAGTTTTGTGATATTCAGTGACTGGATTTAGAAACCCTTAAGAAAATCTGTATGTGTTCACATCAAGAAGAATACAAACACTAGAATAGCTAATTTGAACTCACAGACAGAATCTGTTATCATCTTGTAAAAACGTTCAGAGCGCTATTCGTTGAAATGCCACCTTTCCACTGTGTCAACAAAGTTATTTTCAGCTAGTGAAAATGTTTGTCCCTGAAAGGCTGAAACATTTCCATTCTCATCAGAAAAGCAAGGTAACGAATGGAAGTGTTTTTAAAGACTCATAACATGGTCTAAAGAGAGCACTTAGTAAGCCTTTACGTTAGGAGCAGGACTTGGTTTGCAAATAAAGGTCTGGTAACAATACCATTTCTTTCAACTGGAACAGTTTTAGTATTGAAAACTGTTTATATCAGCATAGTTTATTTCTTACACAGGAATAACCATAAAATAACATTACAATACAGTAACGGCATGCCTATTATAATTCCATAATAATAGCTGGTATTATGTTTAATAATGCAACAGTACATTTAAAGCAGTTCAGCATATGTTTGTAGACAGCCCTTGGATACTTACAGTGGAGCACATTAGGCAGATTCTGCAGGACATTCCAAGGAAGATATTCATCAGGGTATGCCAGAGACTTGCTTGATCAATAATCTTTAAAATTCACGATGGGACTGGGCCCAAGGGCAAAGACAACAAATATCAACTCCTTCATTCAACTACTTAGCTATAATATACAGCACGAGCAAAAACAGAAGGCATCCAAGAGCAAACAAGAGCGTGGCACCAGGGTGTTTGGTGAATGAAGCAGAAGTTTTGGCATGTATTTGTTCAATTGCTCAGTTGGCATTTAGGCTCTGGCAGAGTAATTAGCCTGGTATAAAACTTGTGTGAATATACTAGTAAGCGGAGTAACTTTACTAGGAAACTCACTTCCAAGTCACTGCAAAATTAAACTGATCTCCTGTTTCACACAAATGAAATTTCACTGGAGGAGGAATCAGTGCACTGCTACTACCAGTAAATAAAAGTGAATTTAATCCCAGTCATGCCAGACTCGCAAGTCCCTGCCTGAAAACAGTACAAGCTTATCCAGCTAAATCGAGGAAGTTTTCAATGTCTGGGCTCACCTGAGTTCTGAAAACAAAGGCAGTAAGGGAGTAGACAAAACTGTCAGTGGGACAACTTATTATCAACCAAGTCTCAGTACGCACAAGGTACAGTTTGTATCCATGATACTAATAGGTCACCCAAGACGCTGAGAACATTACTCAAAACATAGAGGAAGTGAGTAGCAGAACCTAAAATTAGAGAGTCTACAAATCTGATGACGCACACAGTACCACAAGAGCTATTTCAAGCCGCACTTTCCAACCCATCCAAAGCATCTGCCTGAATGGTTGTCAATACACAGTTCCACTTAATGATGGGCAAGACTGCAGAACTTCCTCCTTACTGCCACAGACCCCTGAATGTACCACTGGCTCATAAAAATGACATGAGCAAGTGAGTAAGGAGATAGGAAGTGAAAGTTCTAGCAAGTCTTACTCTTAATCTTGAAAATTGCAACAGATGCATCAAGCATGCGACAGACACCAGTACTCTCCTCCCTCTGCCAGATCCACACAAGCAGACACACAAAACGCCTTCGGATAGTCATCTATCTTCATGTCTATCTTCTAGATAGACTATCTTCTAGAAGTCTATCTTCAGATAGACATCTAGAGAGTCAAATGACGGCGGCAAAGGGAAAGAAATTATTTTATGTTGGTTAAAACAGAACAGCGTACTGGACTCTTTCAGTTCAGCAATGACTGAGATTTACAACCAACGACAGCATAGCAAAAGATAACTGACAATGTCACTGCTCAGCTGGCCACGCTACGCTCTATGCATAAACCAGCAATTTCAGCTGCATCGATCAGGCTATTTAATCTGCTTTGGTGAACAGTCTTCAAATTCACAAACTGCTTTTTCCGTTCAAGTTGCAGAAAGGAGCATGTTTTTATACAATAAATTTGGAACTTAAAAGTTGCTGCTGAAGTTGGCAATGCATAAAATGGCAATGATGATACCAGAGCTATGCCTGAAGAAAATAGTGTTCTGAAGACTGTAAAAGTGTTCAGATGCTACCAGTAATTTTGCATTAATTCAAACAATTCTTTGATGAATGGACACAATGCTAAATAAGCATGGGAAAAGTTGGCAGTGTTGCAGTGCAATCAGCCCATAAAGCTAGTTTATTGATCTTGCTATCATGTACTCCAGTTGCAAATGAACTGATGAATAGATGCTTTCCAACTTCAATTTAAAGAAGGAAGACAGTTCTGTCCTAAAAAGTAGGAAAGAACCAGATTAATAAAACAGCGATGCTGCAAAAGATGCCTTGCTCTTCTGCAGAAGATCATGACCAATTTGCCCTTCTCACCTAACAAAAGTGCAATATACGGGATTACACAAGTGCTCACAAATTAAGCTACCAATAAAAGCAGACAGGAAAGCACAATGGCCATAAGTAGAAACCATTGCCACATTTACTTGGGATATCCATTTCAGTCCTCTCATGGCGTTTAGATCATTACCACGTGATGGCCTTCATTATATAAAAGACACATAAAAGCATATGCTGCCTAAATATGTAGAGGAGGTCCTGAAATGATGCTGTCCATCGTTAATAACATGCTTTCAGCAGCAAGCAGACAAAAAATTTTCTTAAGCTGCAACAAGAACAACTTACAAAACTCTTCTGAAGTGATAGCAAGATAGTGAGAAAGAATGTCAGGTGTGCCAAATGATTGCTATTGTAAAATCTGCATGTGCAAGCACATGCATATACACACATGTGAGAGAGCACAATATGAAAAAGAACAACATGAGGGTATAAGGAAAAAGCAAACCTATTCAGATAAACAAGTACTTTCCTTAAAATAGATTTACCTGAGACTCCAATTCTTCCAATTTACGCTTCCTGGCATGAAGAGCTTTACTTGGAAAAGCCCAGAAATAATTAGAAGTTCCAATTCTATCAGTGTCCACCATGCCATCGTCAACTAAGCTTTGAAGAATCTCTTTCACTGACATTGAGGCTAATAAAAGCAAAAATACAAAATTAGAACTGCATAGAAGCTTTGCAGAATTATGGATACAATAAGGTATCGTCTACAATCATCTGTATGAATATTTTACTATAATGTCAGCTAGTTGAACAATTTCACGAGGACACCACACCTGATTCCTTGAAGGAATGAATCCTTTCACAATCAGCAGTTTACACATAAAGTCTGCTATTCTTTACGCTCTGCCACCAGATGTTTGTAAAACACCGCTCGTAAGTATCATAAAACACATATGCATATTAAAGTGCTATACTAGAACAAAGTCATGAGAGGGTACGTGAGGGTGCTTAATCTAACATGGATTAATTTATAATTTCTTCATTAGGAGCGTAATTACATTTCACTTTGTAATGCTTATCAAAGCATTTAAGAGCAGCAGATGCACTAAAGCCATCTGTCTACAGACACAGGAGGGGCAGATTTTACTTTTGATTATACTCAGTTCCAATACAGAAAGTCATCTCCAGTCAGAAGGATCCAAAACATTTCTGAACATAATTGCTCATTTTCTAGAAAATGTGAAGTGTAATTCACCATTTTAAGTATGATACCCGTTCAACAAAGGAAAGTAGTTATTATTATCCTCAAATGTTGCAGATATGGACACTTTTGAGCTAATTTATGGTTTTCCATGTGTGAAAATTTCAAGTGTAAAGGGAATCCCAAATCAGCAACATCCAATTTTTTGGCAGCTATAGGCTGGATGCCAGTATGGAGGTACTTCCACGGGCTAGATGTTTTTCTTTTCAGAGTAACTGAGGCTTGGGTTGTGTGGCTAAACGCCTCCACGTTCAAAGGCAGGATGAATTTGGACTATTCAGTTTCAAAGGTGTTAATGGTTTTAGAAACTCTACACTCCAGATTTTTATATGTGAAATTCCATTGCTTATATTAACTGTTTTGTATCCTCTTCCTGCAAATTACAATTAAACAGATGCATTGACAAATCAATCAAGACAGCACCACATGTCTTCAGAAGCCTCTGAGAGCCTCCGTTAGCTGCTGACAGAGCTGAAAAACTCTGCTTTGCAGTATTCACGTATGTCTGCAGTTCCTTCCACAAGTTCATTTACTCACAGTGCCATAAAGATATGCTAGTCAAGGACAGTGGCAACTACACAAACATTACACTTTGCCTCTCTTTTGTCAATGAATACAGAAGGAAATAGAATGAGGAACATATAAAACAAATCAAAAGCATAAGATAAATCCTCTTGGACCTAATCCTAAACCAATGGATCTCATCAGGAGGGCTTTCATTAAGAATACAAACCCCTTCCATTTACAGCTGTCCAGCCATTTTTGAGGGGGGGTGGGGAGGGAGGCTCAAGAGAACATTGACTGTGTACATCTGGATTAGTATTTTAAGATATTTGTGACATTACAGAGAGACATTTAAATCCTCTGTTCATTACCTGAGTACACATAGCGATATCAGACTAAAAGTCACTGCAAGTCAGGCATCTCAGAGCCTAGGAAAAACCCCATCCCATGTTTTAGTGGTTAACACGGAGCTCACTGTGACATTTTAATAATCTCCCATTTTGGCCCTAACATTTTACAGAAGTGACAAACTAGCAAACCGAGGCAGGAGTGTGCTGTTGATGTTGCTTTTAATGCTACAGCCCTGACATTGACCAGCCTCCCTTTCTAGCTATTTTTAATGTTACTACAATCACAGTCCTAAAATTGTGGCCAAGAAAATTTACACTGTATGACCTGTCCCAAAAATGATTAATGGCTGAAGAGAAACAACTTTTGTAAACACTTACTAATCCCTTTTTCTTTTGGAGCAATCTTCTCTATATCCTTCAATTGGAACACATCTTTCTGTGCAAAACATAAAAGACACTTTAGCTTCAAATGACAGCATCATCTAAGTCCAAGTGTTTTTTACATTAAATCAATGCCAACAAAAGCAAGTAGGAAATACACTGCATGTTTACGTTTTGCTAGGGAAATAGGCTGCATATCCCTCAACAGAATTAGAGCATTCTGAGAATTTAAAAAAAAACCACAAAACACTATTATTGTAACAAGCCCTGTTCTTTTCTTTCGTATTCTAAAGTCACTGTATTTTGCCCGAAGTTAGACTGTATACCCACTTAGGGCAGACGTAGCCAAGGTTAGATTCTCTACACCAGATGCACCACATTGCTCAAGTCCTTGAACAACACAATGATTTTGTAATATATGAAACATTGTGAATTACTTATGTCACCAATACAATTGTAGCTCCGCTTTTGGTTTTCCAGGTTACTTCTCCCCAGGGACCTCTCCCAGGTCTGCTCTCACCTTTCCTAACGCTCAGATTTCTTCCTCCTCCCATAAACTGCAGTGAGATACTTCCTAACCTCTTGCTCTCCCTCTTATGGTAACAGACTCAAAATGAGATTATTTGGCTGCAAGCACAGGGAGCACACTGAGCGCTTAACACCACCTGTGCATCTTCATGCCTGGGGGCCACCTGGGGACAAGCTACCTGATCAGAAGCTACTTGAATCAAGCTCTGTCCCTGTAATTTATACATTTCTGACATGGGGCATCAGTGAAACGTGTAGCTGGATATACAGTGTTCATCTACATCTACAGTTAACCTGTCTTCCCACTGGATGTAAATGCAGGACAAATATAAGTTACTTACTGTTTCAAAAAAGATCTCCATCATACGAACTCTCTTCTCCTCAAAGCTCAGACCTTTTTTCTTGGACTGGAACAGGAAAAAAAATCCACAACACATTCAGCCATTTGAATAATTAACATCTGTTCAGAATTCAAATCTATTCACTTCTAAGTTATATTTGCCATCCTTTAAAATACTTTACCAATAACCCCAGACTTTCAGATAAACTACTTCTTCCCAAAGAATCATTACACCAAGCTAATTCACTTCCAGCCTCTTAAAATGAGGAAACTTATAACTTATAAGCCAACCTTTCACACAACCCAATTCAGCTCAAGCCTTAACATTTCTTGGCATACTCAAACGGTTCCTTGTTTTACCTTATTAAATTAAAAGCGTGCATTTATACTAATTGTCAGCAACTCACCCAAATATTTAATAGTCCTTAAAAAGATAAGAAGGAATATCTTTGGGGGGTTTTGTTTAGAATTGTTTTTTATTTTGTGATATAGAGACACTAATGTGAGATATAGGCCATTTAGGCTTTTTTAAGGCGATAAAGTGCGTTTTAAAGTACTACGTCTTTCTTCAAATTACCTAGCAAAATTTAGAATTTCAAGGCAACATTCTAATAATGTGTTTAATTCTTTTTTCTGCACTTGTGTGATCAAGCAGTAAATAACATGGATTGAAAAAGCAAAAGGCAGAAACATCTACTCACAAACTGCGACCGGTAATAAAAAAACACGAAATATCCTCCCCTGATCACTCGCAGAGACACTATTTTGCCATGCTCCTTATAAAATTAGGATATAAAATATTTCACAGAGAATTGGAGTGTTACTAATAGTGTTTAGCATAGACCTCAACGACCCAAAAACAGTGGCCATAAGGTGAACAGGGAGTATTTCCCCTTGCCCCATTCCCTGCTCTGCAGGCTGTGAGGCCCCGCACTGCTTTGTGTGGCTGCAGAAAACTGAAAGGGGGAAAGAAAGAGCAAAATAGGATGTTGGCAGAAAAAGGTCCCCCTTTAAAAAAAAACAAACACAAACAAGCATAAATATTGTTGCCCTTGACTCAATGAAAGTGACGAGTCTAATAACATAGAGCTTTGAGAAAGACAACATGGGTTTGTTTCCCCAAGCCCTGACAGAATGGAGTCGATACCATTTTTTACTTCTTAACTGCTGCTTCCTCCTTAAATAAATCACATGGTAGGGCAGCATGACATTTAAAGTGTGCATCAAGAACAAAACAGCCAGACTGACTTAGATTTTAAAAAATAAATTGAAAAACTAGCTTACACAGCTGCAATAACACAGAGGTGTGAACAGAAGCAATTCAGTATTATATTTAACAAAAGCACTATTAATATTTTTTAAATATTGCTTTAGCCAGAGATGCCGTACGTCACAGTGACATCACCGCGATCTCCTGTGATGTCAGGATATCGCAGGATTAGAACCCGGAGCAGCCATGTACGTGCAAGTACAAGCACGAACGGAAAACAGGCTCATCTTCAGCTTCTTCTATGACTTCAACTTCTTCTATGCC
>JAHREE010000245.1:19759058-19954440 GCA_033628505.1 Tringa tobata
CAGCCCGCAGCGCCGCCTGCCGCCCGCCCCCGTGGAACGGCACGGCACGGCACGGCAAGCCCGCCGGGCGGGAGGCGCGGCCCTGAGGCGCTTGGGCCCGGCCCGGGCGCTGCCCCCCGGCGCGGAAGCAAACGCAGCCCAATTGCGCCACAGAATAAAGCGAAATAAAAAATTGCGTGAAACTATATTCTGTTGGGGTTTTTTTTAATACTTTACGCAACCAACCAGTCCTTGTGCTTTTGTAAACCAGCCTTGCCCTACCAGAAAGCGGGTTATGGCTTCTCTCACGTTTTATTTATTATTTACAATACCGCGTGTGTTTGTTTAGAAGAACGTCCCCTGGGCGCTGGCCCGCGGGTGATGCCAGGAGGCAAGGCTGGGCTTGTGCCACCGGCCGCTGGTGGTGGGTCACAGAGGACGTGTTAACACACAGGGGCCATACGCGGGGTTGGCATCTGGCATCGCCCAGGCGTCACAGCAAAATTTTATCACATTCTCGTTTTGTCCTCACGTATTCCTCAATACTTACCCCTTTCATATTTTGTGTAGAGAGCACCATTTCCTTGACAGCTGTTACTGCGATACCTTTGTTATAACCTTGCTGTATTATTAAAATTTATTCATTTCCAAAATAAGAAGTTTAAAAAATACTTTAAGCCGCTCTGCCGTGGGCTCTAATCATCAGGGGGGGAAAAGACTTGTTTCTGAACCTCTGTCAACACCCGTGGGTTTGAGGGTCCATGGGACACATGTTTGATGCCCCCGGTACCTGCCCATGCGGGATGAGGCACTGGTCTCTGCCGGCGCTACCCGGTGGGTGCTCTGCCTACTCTTATTTTCCCTCTGGGGTCCAGCAGCAAAGGTGAAAAAAGAACACGTTAATGGTGGACTAAAACCACAAGTATTGCACGAATAGCCCCTGATAGGAGCAGCAGGACACGCAGAAATAAAACCCGCTCTGCCCGTGGAAGCAACGGCCCTGGGCACACCTGGTGTTGCTTGAAACAGTTGTTCATTGCGATGACTGTTCTAGCAACTTTATTACTTACGGTTCATTTTAATTCTTATTTGTGCTGCAAATTACCTTCTGTCAGCTACAGCACTTCTGGGAAATTGCAGCTTAACAGCAGTGGGCTCCTCTCTGCCTCACTAAGTCTGGAGTTTAAATTGAAGCAAATGAAAAGGCACAAGCTGAGCTGTCAGGCCATCCCCAGGAAGACTTTCCATGGGCTTTGCAAGGTGCCCCCTGTCCCGACACCTGAGGTCCTCTTCCACGCAGAGCTGGCCGTGATCTCGTTCCTCATTGTGCACACCAGAGCATTACTAGACATGAAATGCAAGTTAGAAAGGGCGTTGTTAATACAAAGCTTAACATTCAGACAAAGCACTTCAAAGCTTCTTGTTCTTTCATATTTCCTTGTGCATCACATTTTCAACTCACTAACCCACGATGAAATCTGTTGGCACACCTCCTCATCTCCTCTGGGGGCTCATATTCTGCCCCTCAGCTTTTCCCTTCCTTTGCCCAGCCGATTATTTCCCGGTGCTCCCTGTGCAGTTGTTTCCCTCCTGTCACCATGACCTCCTCTCCCCCAGGACGTGGGCACCTTCCTGCTCCTTCACAGCCTCAGATAGAACCTTTTTTCACCACTGCCAAGCAAATGGTTGCTATGACATTTGCAAAGCACCTCTTGTGGTGTGGGTTTTCTCCAAGCGACACGTGTGAGCGGCAGAGTGGGTGTCGGAGCTGCACATCCTGCTGGGAGAAGAGGAAGAGGAGAGGGAGGAAGGGGTTTCACTCTGAAGTGGGCTCGGTCCATGTATCTTGTTCAGCAGTCGTGAGGCCGGAATGCTCCCATCTCCCCATCACACCTGAAAATAAACTGGCAGCACAGACCCAGGTCTCACCCTCAGATGGAGCCAGCACACGGCTGGAGCACACCTGGAGCCACAGCTGGAAGGTGTTCCTTGTTTCAGCAGTTGAACATGATCATGGCAACCACGCCAGCCCGGCACACCTGCCTCCAAACCGTTAGGTCGTGCTCTCAGGTGACAGTGGGGCAGGAGGCTCAGCAGGTTCTCTTTGCCCGTGCCCCTGGGGACAGCCCTGAAGCCCTCTCATGGCCAAATCTCTAGCCCCGAGTTACTCCGTAATAAGAAGTTCCTTACCGCCTCCCACATTTTGCAGATCAAAACAAACTGGTTTGAACGACCCCTGGGTGGAACAGGTCCCAAACAGAGGGGGAGTGAGTACACAGGAGTCTCTCGAGCTTTGTCAGGTGAGGGTAGTTTTCCATTACTGGGTAAAGCGGAATGAACCACTATTAAAATACATACAAGTTTGGCATTTTTAATGGCCTTCAGGATTTCTAAATGTGGTATTTCACAAAACTGCTACTCCTATACTATTAATATAAAAGCAAGACGACAGATGGAAATACTGAGGAACTCATAACTGTGCTTTTGTATTAGAAGACTGTTCTTATTTCCCTGTGATTTTCTGAAGCTTTAGCAGATTGGGCTGAAACTTTCTATGCTAGGTGTCTGCCAGCCAAAACAGTTTTACACTCTTCCTGAGAAAATACATTGCTTTGTCAGTCTTAAAATACGCTTAGATGAGATGAAATTTGTACCCTTCTTCATTTTGCTCTTACAAATCTGTAGCTGAATTACATTCATAAATTCTGTTTTGAAAGGACATTAAAGCGGCAACGGCAGGAAGGTTAGGAAGTAGAATGAAAATTGTCCTGATTTGATTTTGTTCCTTTTGTATATATGCACCATAGTGTAGTCTTTAATTACATGGGCTATTTTTTTCAGAAGAAGGGAAAAATTCAAGTTGAACAGCAGATCACCTTATTTCCAGAAAAGTAGTAGCAAACTGTCTGAGTCCCGTGGCTACCTCCCAGCACATCTGTATGACTGACAGCAGAAAGATGCTTCAGTAGAGCTTGAGGGTGGAGGACGAGGAGAGCTCTAGGAGATGTTCACCCATGGGGGGTGATACCAACTCCTTCGAGGTCCAAGCAGTCTTGGTGGGATGGGGCTGGATATCAGGAAGCGGTATGATCCACAAGAATCCCACACAGGCCAGTCTCTGCAGCATCTGCTGCCTCATTTCATCCTTGGACGAGTGTTTAGACTGTAAGCAGATGTTCTGCCTACAAACATCTAACCTGGTGAGAAACGCTGGCTGTCTCTCCTCCAAAACTTACTGCTTCCACAGCTTTGCTAGCAGAGCTGCTGAAGTAAGCACTTACCAGCTCATTGAGGTGAGTAGCTTAAATACTAGATTATTGGTAACTAGGCATTTCACTAAAAGAACAAGTTAGAATTCATATGCCTAGATCAGCCAGTAGATGAGGGTCAGCAGCCTTCAACTGGAGGTAGCAATGAGCAGCGAGTGGTGGGTATCTCTTCCACCAGCACAGCTGGGCCTGGGTAGAAGATCTGTCCACTGCAGAGCAGCACAGTGCGATGCGAGAGAGAACTTCAGCCTAAGGAACAATGGAACATTTTTGAACATGCAATGACATGTTAAGTGGTTAGCAGTCTAAAGAGACAGATCCTGGCTAATGGTGGCTTCCCAAAATATATGCACCTTTAGCTATTTTGGCCTTACTCTCCCTGCTATTTTCTCATTGGTGAGACTGGGTTCTGTATTCCAGTTTACAGAACTTCTAAAAAATCCTGCTGATGCATTTGGGTCAGTATTCAAATAAGTACCCCGGGAAGGCCGAAGAGGAAGTTGGCCATTAACTACAGAATTTCCCTGGTAAAAGGCAGTGTTTCCCAGTCTCAACATCCTGCCTGTCTGTCTGATTTTGCTCAGTGGTGGAGAGCCTCTGCTGTAATAATCCGGGAGACAGAAACAATTTCTTGCCTGTAAGTGCGAAAACATTGGGGATGCAACAAGAGTCTCACCTACTCAGCCTTGCAGCTTCAGGGTACCCTGTGCTATTTCTTCTGTTCTTCATGGTCTTTTTCGCATGGGAAGGGACAGGTCCTCTGCAACTCTGAATGTCAAACCAACGCTGCCCCGCTTCAAGCTGTGGGTTTTTTTTAGCTGGCAGCCAAGGAAAGGCTCTTGTAAGCGTCTGAACTTCAGGGCAGAGAGACGATATACTCCAGTACGTTCAGCACTAAGCCTGTATTTTCTGGACATACATTCATCTGAAGATTGACAAAGAAAAACAAAACTGTTCCATTATGTTGTACTAAGTTTGCCTTCAGGAGAAAAAAAAAAAAAAGGCATCAAAACATGGCTGCTGACATTCCCTATTCATTTCTGAGTGTCCTGCCAGCAAGCAAACACACATCACCACGTCTGACCTCTCCAGTCCCCTCCAGTGAGATTGCTTCCAAGCCAAGTGATGCATCTGAAGACTCTCTCTTACTTCCTGAGCGAGTTCCCAGTCACACTGAGTTCTCAAAGGATTCAGGTTTGGATAGTTCACTAGTGACCAAGAATACATATGTACTATGTAAAATGAAGCTTAACATAATCTAACCTAAGCTGTTCTTGTAGGAAAGGAGTGAACTCCTAAGGCAATTTTTCTGTTCTACAGTCATTTATATTTTGTTTTCTGCAGCAGACCTTTGAAAGTTTATAGCACAGCATAGCTGAAAGGTACTGTATACTTCCATGATGCAAATGGAAAAGCTTCCAACTCGTGATCTTACTGCCACCAATGAAAAGATTAATTTTAATGACTGAAGAAGGAAGGGAGAAGACAAGAAAGCTCCAGTTCCCCACCTTCTTCCCGAGCAGAACTCAAGTCCCTCTTTCCTCTGTGTCTACATAAAAGCCTAACACCTGTGAAACAATCACAGTTGTCTTGGCTTGTGACCTGTGGTGTCAGCATTTCCTTTTGGAAAAAATTACCCATCTTCCTGCATGATGGGGCTATTTTTAGGGAGAGTGACTATGGCACATATGAAAAATAAATCCTCAACCATGAAAATAAGAGAGAAAACAAGCTTTATTTTTATTACTTGAAATTTTTGTGCGTGGTAAAGGTACACATTTGAATCTGGTTTTCCTACATTTCCAAGACAGAGTAATTTTTTTTAATTGTCGGCTAAAGCATCAAGAATACCGTGGCACACAGGAAGCTAAAACTACACACACACACACAAACACTTTGATGCGCATCTTTCATCCTTGACCTAAGGAGACAAAGTTTGTATTTAGCCTCACAGGGATGTCTTAAAACAAACGAAAAAAAAAACAAACCCAAACCAAAACCCAACAAAAACAACAACAAAAAAACCCAAGGTAGGAGAGTATTTCATTATGAGTGTCAAGAGAGTGCAAGGCTGACATGTACATAAAATATACAAGACTGACTTACAAAGATGGAATGTACAAGAACTTTTTTTAAAAATCAAGACAGACAGACTTCCTCCTAGAACTGGAAAGCTGCAGCATATCAACTGGTAGAGATTTCTAACTGGGGGTACTGCCACACACTATGCACATCAGGGAACATTCCCATGTCATGAAGCCCAAGCAAAAGTCAGTGTTAAGGCCGTGTTGCTCACAAACATCAACTGAAGTGCTGTACATTCATGGGAAATAACACAACCCACTAGGAATCTTCCTACTCCCAAGCACAAATACCTTTTGCGCACTCTCCACAAACAGGCCAAAACAATCACTGTTCATAATTCTTGCAGAAAATTGTCAATATACATCATGATTTCGTAACAAGCTGTCACCCACCACCAAAAGTCATTTCTTTGTAGCAAACATAACATATTGGGCACTTGTAGTTCTTATTATGGCAACACTAGATCCTTAGTTATAAAAAATATTGAGATAAAATCGAAAGCCCTCTAGTTTTTACAGAACAGAAGAGCATTTACTAATAAGTAACTCTCCATCTATTTCAGGCAAATGCTTGCCTAAACCATTTCCCTTTTCCAGCTAAATTGCTGCTGGTTTAGCCTATGTAAAAACTCCCCACTGTTTATATTGGATTTATCTGAACAGATCCTTTTATTCTATTCACAAAGCAATGAACATGCAGTTGACTAGTTTGTCCTAAAATACTCCAAATTACACAACATCCGATAACCTTTTGAGATTACTTTTGAGTTGAAGATTAGTTAAATGAAGCACATACTTTCACCATTCATGCTGTGCTGCTAGTCAATTAGCATTCCAGGAAAGTCAAGGGAACATTTGGTTATACCTGAAATCTGGCAGCAGAATGCCTATAGAGCCTTTAATAAATGCTAACAACTCAGCAAATCAAGTAGTGCGATTTTGATGTTCACTTAATTGGATGAGAAAAAAAATGGCCAGTTTTTTAGAACAGAATTTCTGCTTTATTTGCTATTTGTAAGGTTTGTAAGCCAAGCATTTTAGCTAAGTTGGCTTCAGAAGCACACCATAAAAGCAATATGTTTCTCAGTTTTCCTGTGCCAGGCAGATAAGGTCAGACCCTGGAAGGGAATGCCCTGTGCCACTGAATTTGAAATTGTAGTTGGCAGCATTTGCTATCAGAAGGAATTCCAAATTAGTGACATTTTTCAGGTGCAGTAAGTGCTGCTTTGGTGATAATGTCTGAAAACCCAAAAGACTATTCAACCTTAAGAAAAAAATCCACATCACCCCAAATAGCTGTTAGCTGGGTTGTAAGGGGGTTGTGTACAGAATGCTGTATTTCATCAGGATGCACTGGGTTGACACAGGTTATATAAAATCCTGGTAAACAATACTGAGTCAAAGGGACTGAAAAGTTTATATGTGGAACAGTCTTAAGTATACGTTTTAATATATAGGTTAGGGTCTGATTTCCGTGCTTCTCAGGGTTCCTGGCAACAGAGGATTTGGCAATGTTTTCTGAATGGAAACCATGCAAGTTTAGTAAAATATTATTATAAAAAAGCAAATTTGGAATTATATTTGATTAATATAATCCACAACTGACAGCCACAGCACATTTTTCATTTTCAAGTTTTTATCTTAAAGAACCTGTGCAACCTCTTCTCTTTCTTAATATATACAGTTAAAACGCTACATACCTTTTCTTCATTGATAAATTTGCCATTTAAGGGTATTCCAATGTCAGAAATTCTTTGATTGCCAGAAGGTTGCTTATAAGGACACTTAGAAAGAAATTACTTGATCATCAGAAAATCTGATCTACAACTTTGTTAAGTTTTGATAGGACAGTTTATTGTGTAATGACTGAGATACCGTCTTCAGAATTTTAGGACAAACTCAGTTCAAGCAAAGGATATTTGATTCTCTTGGTAATAACAAACTTGAGTTTCAACGTTTCAGAAATGTTGCCACCAGTTTCTTAGCTGCATTATATAGTCCAAACCTTAAGCCTTACATTTATTCCAATGAAATAAGGAAACTTATCTTCACATGAGGATTTGTAAATTGACTCTATGTGCAAAAAATAAACAAGGGAAAGAAGAGGAAATATCTTTAAGAAACAGTAATTAAAAAACAGACAAAGTCCATATTTAAGAACCTTGGGGTCTGCATTTCTTTACAAGTCAAATGCATCTTTACAAAAAAACCATTAGTTTTTCTCAAATTCATTGAAACAACAACTTTAACCTTTTAGAAATAAGACAAATACTTATAACAAGTAATTTAATAAAGATTCCTTTCCATTCTGCAAACATGCTTAAAATACTACCTTGTGCCCGACCCAATGCCCTTTTGTTTCAAGGCCCTAAAAATGAGAAAAGAGAGACAGTACTTCCCAGGCTATAGTAGGCATTGGCAGCAAGCTCACCAGCTCCTCAAACGAGGTTTAAGAGTGAGCACCACTCTACCTCTATTAGGCTACGGTAGCAAATCATCCTTTGACCTTTGATTTAGAAATAAGAATAAAGCCAGTGCTACTTTAAAAAGGACAAGTCCACGCTTAAAAAAACAAAACAAAACATTAAAAATAGAACCAAGTCATATATGATTGTAAGCATTTTGAATTAAATTAATATTTCAACAAAGAACACAGTAGAGAGATCCGGCAGGAAGGAGGAGGGACATTTTTCAGAGTACTGCCATTGTCAAATGGCATACATATGTTCCAGTTTGCTGAAATAACCTATATTAACTTTTATTTATTTTCTTGTCAATCAGTCATACATACATACATACAAACAAACAAATCGGAACAAATCTCACAGTCCTTATTTTGTCCTCTAACAAAATTCCCTTTGATGAAGGACTTCAGGAATTGGTTCAAATTCATCAAATTCATTCTTATTTGTTACGTATTTTTCTCATGTAAAAACAAATAGCTTTGGTCACCCTTGGTTTTCCTATACAACCTCTGTTTACTACAGTTCCTTTGGTTGTATAATGTAGGTCCTCCATAGGGGTACCTCTCTGGCTTTCTGTCCTGTGTGATGCTGCATTTTATTTTATTGGTTAATACAATGAGTTGCCTTAAGGAAACATGGCAATGAACATACACGAAAGAGTGGCACACATGAGGTTAATTGAGTTGACATTGTAATAACCCTGATCCTAATGAACTAGTTTGGTGTCAAAAGGTCTGTCATTATGCAGAAATTCAGCTCTCACTAATGTATCACTACAATTAAGTTTTTCCAGAGCTTTAGAAATGTCAGGTCTCTGCAAAGTCCTTCCAGCACATTGAGCAAGAGGAAGAGTGAAAAACAAGCACATGAAACAATCCTTCATTAATCCCACATGAGTAGGGAATTTGCATTGGTTTTCATAGTGCTAAACGTTGAGCTGTGTTAGGTCTGACGGTTAGAGCTAGATGGATTTTGTGAGACTTAACCTTATACTAAAAGGACCTACTTGTTATAGATAGTAAGACTGAAGAATGTTAAAAGTGTAATACCTACCATGATAATGAGATCTAGAAGATTCCCAGGGTCACCTCTGGGTTAAATAATGCATAACAAAGATACTTCAAAATTGGAAGCTCTGAGCAGGAGCTACCCTTCGCAGTCTTCAAAAAGTTTGGGGGACTTTTCCCAAATTTTTCTTATTTTTGCCTAATCAGTTAATTCCAGTTCCACAAGTTGCAGTTTGCATTTAATATCACATTGTCTTTATGAATTCAGTAAAGAGGATTTTGAGTATTAACCCTTACAACAAAAAGTTCAGTGAGAAACCTAAGAGGTGCAAGTCCTATGTAAACAAGGTAAGTTTGGAAATTAACAGAAGTCCATCAAAGACTCATTATTTAAAAATGAACTCAAAAATAGGAGATATCCTGCATTGGATCTCTAGGACCAGTCTTTTCTCAAGGGTGGATGATTATCCAGCTCCAGAGCTCATTGCTACTGTAAGTATCGATAGACCTTGAAGCAGTGATTTCCAGAGTCTGCAACTACAACATGGCCATCTGAAGTAAGGGCCAGACCTTGGGGACCATAAAGTGGGTCAGCAGAGGTGTTAATGTAGGATAAGAATGATCCACTTCCATCAAAAACCTTTGAGGGTGAGAAAGCACAGGATAAATGTTATGAATAAAAAAGAAAAACAGCGGACATGAATCTGCTCTCAATTATACCATTATACTTCTCATTTCTGAAACGGTTGACGTACGTTAGAATAAACAAGGGCAGAATCTGATCTGTTATTCTCATAATATAGTCGTTTATATACAAATGTATTTTCTTATTAAAAAGAACTAATTAAAGCTGCCAGGATCTTTGGCAAGAATTAAACATGCAATGAAATAATAATAAAAAGAGCACCTCATCTGTTCCTTGTTCTAAAAATAGCCAACCACAATAAATCAAACTCAATCAGGAACTCAACTAACACCTTGTTTTCCTAACAAATATTACTGTTGTGGCTAGGATGACTCCTACGTTCCCACACAAAGAAAACCAGGAATTTGTTTTACACTGTTGACAGTGCTTCCTGAGAACAACTCATAAGCAGCTCCCTCAATTTTATATTCAGTGCAAACTGATATATACACTTAGTTCATTATTAGGTATTCTTTGGCAGATAAGAAGACTTTGTGATTAGCACTTGCTAATCACTTGAAACCCACAAAAGCAGAATATTTTCTCAACATTTAAAAACGATGATAGAACTGCTGCATTTGCTTTAGGGTCTATACTGATCATTTGTTTTTCATATTTTCCACCATGTTTCCAGTCTTCTGTTATGGTGATTATAAATTACTATCGCCTCAGCAATGCTTGCAAGTCTCCTAAGTCATCAAATAGCTTTTGGGAACTACTGGGAGTCAAAAGCTTTGGTCACAGTAACCATCAGAATTGCTGGCAGTCACACTGGGAAGTCCATGATCTGACACCACCAGTTCTAAAAGCGGACAGACCAGCAATGAAGCATCTAAAAGGCTGTGTTAGAAACCACATCACTTCTAATGCTATCCTGTTTCTTGGGAAATATGAAAACTTCAGTGGCCAGAGTTATCAATCCATTAGTTTTCCTAATCAAGCACCTTTGAAATACAGAAATTTCTACCTGTATTCGGCTGTTCCCCCAATCTGCTACGATAATATTTCCATTAGAATCTACAGCTACTCCAGTTGGTGCATTAAATTGTCCATTTCCTTCTCCATTCGATCCAAACTTCAGTATGAATTCTCCCTCCTGGTTAAATACCTGTATGGGTTAAAACAAAAACCTGAGTATGGCATTGTATTGAGTATTAGTAACGTACTACTACCAGTTCACCTGTTAACAAAACTGGGAATTGCAGGTTTCCCAGGAACACTCCACCCAGACTGAAGATGGAAGAAAAGGAGCCCATCTCTACCTCCATTACTCCATACAGTATTTCGCTTCTTACTTAAGATCTTATTCAGCTCAGACACACAGGTGGAGGGCCCCAGGGATCCTCCTGCAGCTTGTGCATCTTGAATTAAGAAAAGCTGTGTGCCGATACAGCGCTGGGAGTCAGTGATGCAGAAACACAATTGAGCAGATGCACCCTTCTCTGACTTCCATAATCTATGGAATCATGGCATGCAGCCCTCTGTATAGACAGTTCTGCAACTGAATTCTCTGGGATGGTAACAGGTTTAGACAGCAGAAAGATGGAAACGATCAATGACTACTCTGTCTGTGACCTGGATGCAACAATGGGACCGAGTGAGATACTGGATGTGTCATTTACATAGTACCAGAGCATTCTCTATTTATTTTGGTCCAACTTGGACCCAGGTTCAGCTGTGCCACAAGGTCCAACAGCATTCTTAGAGACCCACCATGGCTTGCACAAGAAAATGCAAAGACCTGACAAGTGCCAAGTGCACACTGAAGGGCTATGAAGGTGGAAGATGTGAGGAAATCATCCTATTCTTGAACAGAGTGAACAGAGAAAAAGCATTGGAGGGAGGAAAGTAATGAAGTAGCAGGTTGGTGCCTCACATGATGAAAGTCAGTAGGAAAAAAAGTCACCTAATTAAAAAAACACAGGCAACGATGTATTGCTCTCTCCCTGGGTTAAAATGGGCACAGTGAGTGACCGAATGAGAGAAAAGCCTATACTGAGTAGGATTTTCCACAGAAGATGCCTGAAGGAGGAAATGTGCTTGAAGAGTAACAGGGGAGGGACAATAATGATGCTGAGTAGGGATGTTTAATTCAAGACATTAGTGGCAGGAAGAGCCTTTGGCACTCATAAGAGTGAAATGTATTTATTTACTTATAAATGTATTTATTATTTAAAGCAAAATTTATTCTCTGTTCTTTCCCCATCATCTAACAACAGGTAACAGCATCACCCAGATTATAAATTACTCTCCAAAGTGTCAACAATTATCTGTTCCAATTTAGAAAGCACCTACAAAAAAAACAGAATCTTTTCCAGTTAGTACCAAATTGTAACAAATAACATTTTTATCCCATTGAGTCACACCAGAGACAGACGGGAACACTCTGTTCTCATTAGGAATGCAATAATTATAAATTCAGTAAAATGCCACACTTCGTACATGTCTTAATTTGCCTTTTTTTTTTTTTTCATTTTAGTTTGCCCTTGTTCTTAACTTTCTCCAGGCATTCTTGTTACCACAGCAAACCCTACTGATGGAGGGGTAATTTATGGAGTCATAGGCCTCCTGCTGCTAAACCAGGTGAGCAGTCTGCTCTAGGGCTCCTGCAGCAATTTTGGTTTCTGTGCTGTAATCCAAACCACATGAGCTGCTACTTCCTCTCTAATTCCGAAAGGATACAAGGTCGCTATTCAAAAGCTAGATGATTCAGCACTGCTCAGGACACGAGGGTGTCTATGCAGTGATTTCCTATTTCAGGTGAATATATAGGTTTTATCATTTCAGTTATGAACACTGAAGAACTAGACTGAGGGTTCATCTTTGTGTTCGATCAGACCAGGCACCCACTAGGTGAAATCCTAGGGATTTCACTGGTGTGTGGGACTGGTGCACGTGGCCTGAGAACCCAGTGTTCTGCTGCCTGTGTTCTCCTCCTGCTGCTGCTTGTTCAGGGAGGGAAAAAGAGCATGGAAAGTGACTGAAAGAGAATGTCAGAGCCTGAAAACAAACATGCACAGGTGAGCAATTTCTGAAATGGCCTGTAGCTCCTTCATGTACATTGTCCACCACATGACATCTCAACAGATATCCTTGTTTTGGTTAATTATTGGGACAAACAAATATACCACCCTATCTTACCATGACTGTTCAACAGGCCATGTGTTAGGACTTCCCATGGGTGTAAGGAGGTATTTAAAAGACGGATAGACATAGAGCTTAGCAATATGGTTTAGTGATGGGTTTTGTCCGTATTAGGTGAATGGTTGGACTAGATGATCTGAAAGGTCCTTCCAACCTAGACAACTCTATGATTCTATGACTAGTGGCCAGTTCAGCCCAGTGCAGGGGTACTGGATGAAAACCAATGGTCTGTGTTACACAGTCATAAAAATATCAGGTTGTAAGCGGATCCAGTAATCTTCAAGCTTATTGGTATGGAATTAAAGATTGTCTTTGTTATAATTTTATTCATCTAGAAATGTGAGAAGCTTTTACTGCGAAATTCAAAAGCAGTTACCAGACTTACTTAAATTAGGAAGGAACATAGGGTAAATAACAGGTTTGGCAGAGAGTTAATAAAAACAACTAAGCTGATATTATTTATCTCAGGTACAACTTATGTTTAAGTAATCGAATTACAGATCATCATAGTGGCACCAAAAGCAATGGACTGTATCTCCACTAAGCAATGTGCTGCATGCAACTGTCTCTGTGCAGGCCTTAAATCAGATCTCATATATAGAGAGCGTGATCCCTTTGTTTTCAATAATACTTTATTTTCCTCAAGAGAGTACCATGATAAAATAAAAAGCGTTCCAAGTTGCCATTAATGACAGTACCTTGACAGAATGGTTATGAAAATCTGTGACAATAATTTCATTGTTGCTGTTTACAGCTGCAAAATGAGGACCTGCAATACAAAGAAAGAACAAATAATAATACCACTAAAACAAAAAGGTTGAGTAAGTAAAAAAAAAAATTCAGCCTTCCAGAATATTATATTTGGGTCTAAGGAGTAATAGTGAAATTGGGAACATTAATTTCAAATTAAGGGTAATTTCATTTCATGTTTTAAAAAGCTCATCATGCCTTTCTGTAAACATAAATAATTTCTTTAGCAGTAAGCATTGTTCATTCCTTCCTCTCTCATATACAGATGACTATGTAGATATTTATGTGCTTATTAGCATGACAAAACATGTAGTGCTTAGGCATAAAGTTGTGTATACACTGAAAATAGTTCTCAAAAATGTTCATGTAAAGTCTCAGTTGAAATCTGCTATGCTTTCTGTTCTCACTTCTCAGAACTCTTTGAGCAAACAAGTTTTAGGATAAATACAAAAGTCACTTAGAACACCACTGTCAGGGAATAAAGTGAATTTTTTGCTTTACTTTGTGAATTGAACTGTGTGCGCAAACTGGAATGAAAAACAGCTTGAAAACAGGAGAGTAGCTGAATCAAAACTCTTAGTGCTATTTTAAGTTACTAAACAGATCAGAACTCAGTTTTCACAGCATATCAGTGTAACCTATAAAAAGGGTGAAAACCTTTACACTGAAAACATTCAATAACAATTAACCTGTTTTATGTATCCCACCACCAAGAAAAGCTGATACATTTCTTAAATGCACTGTTAAAAAGTGTTTGCACACTTATTTTTAGGAGCTATTCTTACAAATTTTGAAATTAAAGAAACTGGATATACCCTGAAAATTTTGGTGATGCTTAGCTGTGTTGGAGCCAAAACTCTCATAAATTATACATATATGGTATTTGTGCCATAAGACACTGCAAGAAATCTCAAGTAAGATAAAGGCAGTTATACCATTGATGCTATTTCTTGTGCTGTGAAACAGCAAGAACATCAGACCAATCTATAACTACTTATTCAGAGTGACACAACACCTGCAAAATGACCTGCATGTGTAATTTGGCATCGTCATTTCAAATTCTGAAAGAACAGCTATTCACTCAAAATATACCAGTTGGGGTTTGTTTTTTTTTTAACTTAATTGCATGTTCTAATTGAAAGACAGCATGTGCAAACAGTCAAGTTGAATATAAGTGGCAATTTCCCCAAACTGGCATTTTCCGTTTGCATAACTGAGTCTTCGTGATCTCAACACTCTCCCATTACACTCATCTTCTAATGGGAAGATGCCACTTAAGAGCATTGGTTTATGTGTATCTGATCATTGGAAACACCAAGCACAGTGTTTGAGTTGATTATCATGAACAGCTGAGTGTGGGCATTACAAAGCATTTATAAAATGCTAGTTAAGATCAGTCTTTCTTGGGTCACTGAGCTGAAATGTTTCCAGGCACAGAGAGGTAGATATAACAATCTGGTTACAGCTACATTTGCAGAACAGATGTTGCAGTCTTCCTGACCAATTAAACAAATGGTGAAGTGAATAGTAGCTCTTTGTTTAGTAGAGCTTTCCCCCCCCAAGGAAAAACAAGTAGGATATAGCGTCTTCAACATGCTCAAACATCATGCAAATGTGAGCAGAAGAGGCAAGAAAAGGGGATTTACATATTACCATCAAGTGTACCTGCAAACTGCTTGTCACCATTTCCTCGACTACCGAACCTGGTGACTATTTTCCCGTTGGGCTGGAAGATGAAGACACAGCACGCTTTATTGTCCACTACGATTATGTGTCCATTACGATCCACGGAAACACCTTTAGGGCCCATGAGCTTTCCAGACCCAATTTTGGCCTAAAAATGAAAACACGAAATAGGAAAATACGTTGGAATGACAGAAATAAGTTAGTACAGTTCAAAGGTTGTATTACAGGCACACAGGGGGATGGACAAACATTTTTGTCACAAAAAGTTTCCCAGAGGTGATAGTTTTTATCAGCTCTTATTATGCATGTCATAATTTTTTCTTCAGCTGAAAATAAAGACTGCTTTCTGTATGCCCTTTGTAGAGTGGAAAATCTGGCATCTCAGGAGCTGAGTCCAAACATACAACTCCTGAGAAACACAATCATCAGATTTGTATGTCTTGATAAACTGTAGCATTTGTCAGAAACATCACAAGTGGCTGTATGGCCAGCCACTAGTGTACCAGCAGGACAGGCAGACAGACATAAAGGACTTCTGCCTCCTATTGCATACTATTCCTGAGTCCAGCAACCACCTTGTTATGGATGGAGAAACATGCCTTTAGCCCTGCCTGGTGCATCAAAGCAGTTGGAGCTCACTCTTGGAGCATCAGAGCTGAGTGGGATGTATGCTATGAGACACCATGCAGCTTCTGAGTGCTCTTGGAAAGAAATTGAGTAGAGCTAAAGCTCAAGCTGGCCTCTATGTCTTTCACCAGATCCCCATGAGATTGCTTCACTTGCTGCTTGAACTGTCAGCTGAAACCTGCAAAGGAGATAGGATCATGCTGCCAAACAGCAAATAAAGTAATATTTGAAACACTAAACAAATCAAAGCTTGCTCCTGTCTTAGGTAAATAAAATTATTTCCATCTTTGTAAATAGGCCTCGTGACTACCAAAAACATCTGCCAGCATGATCTGCAACAGGAGGGGAACTGTATACAGTATTCCATATTGTATCAATGGAAAAACCTTCAGTGGGGGTGAGGTAGAACTCACAGTGAATTATGTGGAAAGGCTAGAGAGCTGTCAAAATAAATCAGAAAATGTTAGAAGCATTCTTTAGTAGGATCAAAAAGAAGCGGATCTAAGAAGCAGATCTAAGTAACAGCATCCCATCCAGCTCAGAGCAAGCAGAAATTGAGGTAAATCCTTCAAAGAACCGATGAGCTATCTGGGTATACAGCCAAGAAGATTCTAGGATCAACTCATAACCCATTTCAGATTTTTCACCATTCTGCTCATTTTTTTCAGGCAGAGATTTTAGAAACTGGTTTAATCTACATAAAATCAGTTGAGTTTTGACCTTTCATTTAAAAAAAAGGTTATAAAAATATCACCTAATTGTTTGGGAGTTTTGTTTTTGGAATGCAGCAATTTGCTTTCTGGTTTTGGTTGTTTGCTTTTTTTAAATGATGGACAGATTTGGAAGCAGTTATCCAGGTTAGTTCTAGCCTCTCTGCTCTGCTGGACAGACAATCCACCCAACAGACTGTGTTGAAATTATAGAACCCAGAACTTTCAGATCCTGTAGTAATTTGTGCAAGACACATCCTACAGACTGAGGTCCATCTCTTCGGTGGAGAACATAATTTCCTGTTTCCATCGGAATTTAAATGAAATACATACTTAGATATTTTCATCTTTATGAAACGAGCATTTTTCACCTCGCTGCCTGTGCAGGGTGGGACAGATCACCACCTAGAACACACAATGCTTCTGACTTCTCTGCCCCTCTCCCCTTCCTCCTCCACTTGGTGAGGAGTAGCTGAAGCTCTGTTAGCCCGTGACTGACTATCAGGATGGGACAGATTACAGAGCATGGAGATGATCCATTACCTAACTCATTTCTTTCAATTCCCCAATGTTTTCAAAGCAAAAATACATGTTAGTATCTGAAGGAACTCAACTATCCTTGGTAAGCTCCATGCTCCTATTCCATGGCACATTCTGATGGGTGGGGTTGCAGGTTAAAAATAGGAGCCATCCCAAAGCAAAGCCACCTAGGTTCCCTGAGGCTGTCTGGTACAAAGTCACCAGCATTACTACACAACATCTTTCAGTTTAAATAAAGAAAACTCCAGGGAGTAAGTCTTGCAGCTTTAAGACCATGGTTAGCCACATGCAATGATCAGGTGTCTGTTTTATGTTCAGGTACATATGCTGTTCAAAACTGCTAAATTTTTAGGCAAAACCCACCTAATTAAATCATGCTAAAATATCCCCAGGGAAAACTACTAAAAATGACTTTGTGTTCACCAGAGGAAAGATATGAGCAGTCTTACAAAATGTATTCAGGTTTGCATAACAACAAAGCAGCAAAAACATAAACCAAATGCAAATCAGTAGATTTATTTCCTTTGGTGTGATTAAATCATATTCCCTTCTTTCCTCTGGGATGCCTGTGTGTTTGTCTGCTTGTGCACTGCACCACATCCTTACTATCTTTCCAGGATTCCTATGGAAAAATGACTCAGATTCATGAGTACAGTGTCTTCCAGCCCATATAAATACATACACCAAAAAAAATCAGGAATAAATCACGTACTACATTAATGGGCACTCAGTGCTGAGAAGAGCAATAAAAATCACTATTCTTGGGCCAGGATTTAAAATATAATTTGCAGGCAGCAATAAATTATGCCCAGCTAGAGTTTGCAGTGCTTTTTACTAAAAATCTCTGTTTCCAGTTTAGATCAAAATATGCTGATGACACATTACTGAGTCTGGCTGAACATATGCTTTGTATATTTTTATTTCAGAAGTTTCTTGGAATTATAGGTTTGATTATTTAGAACAGAACATTATGAAACCCAGTCACTCCTGTTACGTGTATGAATGGAAGTATTTTCAGACTTTTCTGCCATTAGAAATGAATAAAGTATAATGAATCATGTGAAACCTTAATACAAATAGTGTGTTTAATTGAATTCAGTCAAGGGCATTATGTCTCCTATTTTATAGGCTCTTATGAATTTAGACTGGTTTTCAAATATGTGTTTATAAAGTCACCCTACCTGGGTGGAAAAAATTCTACTGTGGAATATTCCTAGAGGTAAAAAAGTCAGCTAGACTACTACTCTAGGTGTGTTAGGGCTCTTAGTTTAACTCCACCAATCCTGTCACTGTCTGAAAGGTTCCCAATTATCAGGAATTAACTTACAGACTTTCAACATACCTTCTTTTCTTCTTTGAAAACTTCACTAATATGGAGATATAGCTTTGTCACACATTGCAATTTCACACAATAAATGGATTTATCATTCATGTGACTGTCTTAATTCAACTGTGACCACTTAACCACACTTCACAGAACTATTCCTATCTGAACATGCAACCAGCTTCAAGCAGCTTCTTATTCTTATTCTTATTTCTTCTAACGAGACAAGAAAAAATAGAAGTCTGTCAGATAAAATGTTTCCTTTCATCTTTTCCCACTCATCTAAACTTGATCTTAACTTGACTTGCAGCCCTTTTTGGCTGATAACAAGCTATCTTAGGTACAATCCTTCAAGACTAGAAAGTAGTTCTCTCCTCAGAGGACCGAGAATCATTCTCTTGGCTCTGTTCTCCAGTTCCTTCACGAGGTTTGAATACTACCACTGGCTCCAAAGTTGATACTGCTGCTTCAGCATGTGTTCTCTCCTTAGCCTAGCAGTATGTCACCTTTAACAATTTTCTTATGCAATTTCAGAGTAATTTCCAGAGGAAGCGAGCACTGTCATCTGTCTTTTACAGATGAGGAAAATAAAGCACTGGGAAGTGAAATGGAAGATCGCTAGTTACCTGTGAGACCTGTGGCATAGGCAGAAACAGAAGGCCCAATTCCTAAGACCCTATCTGAGGCTTTAAGGTTCACAGGGCAATACAGCCTTTCATTTTAAGAGACTCATGTTTTTGGTGTAACCTTGGTGTAAGATTAGGGTTTGTCCACCTCTGCATTATGCAAGTTTTACAGCCTTAGGAAAATGGAGCTCTGTCTCTGTTGCTACCAGCAACTGAGGAAGGTGACACTTTTCTGCTTGGCAGTGAGTTTGCTGGGGTGAGTCAGTCCAGCATTGTAATCAGAGAGATGCTTGGGGAACATGACTATTAAAATACCACTAAGGGAGAGTAAATTTAAGTAAATACAGAAAGAAGGGGACAACTCCAAAAAAAGTTAGATTAAGTTCAAAACAGCCCCCTGATAATGCTGAATTAAAAACTAGCAGACCACCTGCATCAAAGATCATGTACAATGAACTTGCAGGCACAGTCATTTGAAGGGAAACACTGTTATCCCTTTATCTATCTCTCTGTGTATCTTAGCAAGCGTTGCACAGTTTAATCTGACAAAGCCCTGTAAAAATTACCACTGCCAGCACACTAGAAATTACAAGGCTTTGCCCAGATTCCCACGGGGTAGATCTGTTACATCCATGACCTGTGCTTTAACTGTATGATTATGCTGGCTCTCCATACATAAAATGCTTCTACAAACATTCGTATATTTTTCTCTCATAAATACAGCTTGTTGTATTCAATCGAAAAATATTACTTTATATCACTCATGTTTCATCTCTCATTATATCAGTCTACTCCCAAGAACTATAAATTCCGATGGATTAACTTCTATTAACCACGCAAACATTGCCAACTTGACATAGCTCTTGCAATCCAACAAAAACATTGACTAAAAACAAAGCTAGGCCCTATGTCAGAGGAACTACCTTAGTATTTATTTTTTTGCAATACCTGTCTCTCTGCTGGTAGTGTACAGCACATAGGGTCCTGGCTCCCGCAGAGCCATGGCTTTTTCCTCCAGGGCTGGCACCATCCAAAGTGATGGATTTATAGCATGTCTTGAGAAGGAAGGAAAATAAGCCCTCCATGCTCTGTGTCCAGACCATGCCAGTTCACAGTAAAGATGCTAATAATTATTTAAAACACACTTAGGTTACTCAGATTATTTGGATTCTTAACTAAATTACATCTTTGCTTGTTTTTGTTTTGGTGTCTTCATTTTGTTCAAGGACTTCAGCCAAAACCAAGGTTTTCCTGTGTAGCTGTACTTTTTCAAAACTACTTCACAAGGAAAATCACATACTTTCTGCAAATGCAAGTAATTTATATTTTTTTAACACTTGCATTGCATATTAGTATTGTTTTATTTTAGCTTCAAGTCTACAAAGGAGCTGGATACTTTTAAAAGCATCCACGTGTCTGTTTCCCAGATGGAGGTCACATTTGCTATAGCATCGTCACTTTGCAAAGACTACTCAAAGAAAGGCCATTTCTTGGTACACACGTGAGCAGCTCAGGACCTGAGCTGCCAGAAATTTAGCCAGACAGGAAATTTTTCTCCAATGCAGGACTCTAGAACTAGGTAGCTATGGTAGAAATTTCCCTGCAGGTTCTTTATCTCACTGACCAGTACGTACTGCTAACCTCTGCTATAGGTAGCTATTTCTAGCACATATCACCAGACTTGGTAAAGTGCATTCAGAGAACAGCACCAAAAGGAGGCAACCTTTCATTCTCTCTGGAATTGCACCTGAACCCAAGCAAAATGAGTTTTACAGGCTGGCAAGCATCATCGTAGTGTAGTTGCCTTCTTATTTTAATCCTATTAAAGGGATCAGAGTTGCTATGAAAATAAGAGGTGTGCTTTTGTCAGAACTTCTGATTTCTAATACCTAAGACATTACTGCCTTTCACCCGTACACATCACCCCACCTAAAACAGTCCTGTCTATGCTGTAGCACCAGAACAACAACAACCTGGTTTGCACTTCCTTGCATTTACTACCAACAGGATCATACATAAATTATACATTTGATTTTCTGATACATATTGGATGAGTAGATTAAGTCATCATCAGTCTGCTACCTTACTTTTCTCCTCCATATGCCACTAAAGAGCCTCATGTCCTCCCCGTAAGTGCATATACGTATATGCACACGCATTTTTGTATAATCAGAATGCTAATAATATGAAGGTTGTTGAGCTAGTCCAACTAGACTTGATTGCATTAGCTAGCCTTGACTGTACGGAAAGGCATCCAAGAATCTTGTATGTAGAACTGTAAAATGGAACATACTGTCTCTATTTGGTATAACATTAGCATCACAGCTGTGACCTCTTCCTATTAATTATGCAACGTGGCTGTGTCATGGGTTTCCACATCACAACAGTGGAATTTGGACTAAGTTACAACCAAACTATGTAATTTCTTGACAAAAAAACCCCAACATTACTTTGCATTCCTTTGTAAGATGGAGAAAGCTCAGGAGAGTTCACGTGGTAACTCGTACCTTAAATTTTCCATCTGATGAGAATATGCTAACCCATTTGTTATCATAATCTGCAATAATGATGTCACCACTGGGATGCACAGCCACTCCTGTTGGCCGCTGCAACTGGCCAGGAGATCTTCCTCGTATGCCAAAACGGCTCTTGAACTGACCATCGTTGGAAAATATCTGTAACAAAAAACATTCATTTTAAAATTAAGTCACAATAACATAATCTATTTCTTGGAGCTTAGATTTTAGTAAGTCACTAATGAACACTATAGTCAGGAGAGAGTTAGGCACATGAAGCACTTTTGCATGGCCCGTTTTTGAAAGTGGTATGTTTAACTTAAGAAGGGGCTTCCACCTGGACCCTAATTTCAAAATAATGAAGTTCTCTGTACTTACATTGCATTGTTTCATCAGTGATCTCAAAGTACTTTACAAACATTAGTGAATTAAGCTTCACAATGTCCCTCTCAGCTGGAAGGAAGTGGTATTATTCCCATATTAGAAATGAGGCAACTATGAGGCACTGACTGTCTTGGCCACAGTCGACCACTAAGTCTGTAGAAATTATAGGAATAGAGGCTAAAAAAGAATTTAAAAAAAATATATTTGACTTAGGGATAAGTACTACGCCATTTCCTGAGAGATGCTTTAGCCACACAAAATTTAGTCCACTGGTTGTATCCCCAAGCCAGGTAATTAGACACTGAAGCTCGTCTGAAGTGGCTGCAAATTACCAAGTGTGAGAATGCTGATGAATATTTGACTCTGTCTCTTTGAAAAGGCCTGGAAATGAGTTCTTACTGCATGTGGCTTGCTGGTTCTCACATACTGAAGAACAAGCCACACGCTGCTGCCTTGTTCATTGCTACCACATGGGCAGCCTGAAGAGTGATGACAAATTGTTAATGGTAAAAAAGATAGATGGCAAGCAAAAGAAAAAACACAGCTTGATTTTCACACAGGTTACAGAAGCCAAGAAATCACGGGTGTCAGGAGTGCTACCACAGAAAAGATTTGATCATGATATCAGAAAGAAAAGTCAATTAAGTAGACTAAAAGCCATTTGAAAATGACACCTACATGTTTATTTTTGTACTTGTATTTGTTTAAGAAATTATATTTGTGGCACCTTGCTCTACTTTTATATCTGGAAATATGATAAATTTACAATGTAAAATTATATTTACAAGAAGGCATTTTTCCAGATTATTGTACTGCTTGTTTTCTTCATTCATTGCCAAACATCATAATGAAGGGAAATAAACTCTGACATACATACTAGATACAGTGTAGATCTGAAAAAGATAGCTGCGGGTCAAGAAGATGGAATGATAATGGATGATAAATAAGTTGAACTTCCTCTGTATTTTCTGTATCTACTTAAATTATACAAAACATGTCTTTCCTGAATTTTAAAGAAGGCAGAGGTGTGGGGGCAGGGAGCAGCATAAAAATACTGAAAGTGGCATATCCTCATACCTGCACACATTGGTTGTTACTGTCTGCTATTAATATTTTTCCATTTGTAGATGCAGCTACACCTTGAAGATTTGTAAATTCCCCTTTGTTTCTTCCTTTGGTGCCTAAAATTGAGCACAAAGTACATATGAAATCAGGTTAGACAGGACTAATCAGTTAGGACCTAAATGCCAACACATGCATGTATTACATCCTTGATGTATTCTATTTTGAAGAGTTCTTATCACTATTACAACTTCAAAGAAGTATCTCAGTAACAGATCCACAATTCCAAGTAAGAAAAAGGATTGTTCTTACTCTTTGACATGTATGCCATGTAAGCCCCATCAATGGAATTAACCTCTTTACCCTTCACAGATCAAAGCGTTCATGATTTGCCTCTTGCATGAGGTAACAAGTAAAATGTTTCTTCGTAAGTGATAGACTTTTTTTAAATTGTGGAGCTTTATTCAACTGAGAAGGCATTGACAGAGTGGTACTGTGGGAACATACAGACAGAGCCTAAGATAAGAACCTGGACAGATGACAGGATTTTAGTACAATCAGCTAAATCTCCTCAGTGAAGTCACAAAATTGAGATAAAACATATCAGTGATCACTTTGGATGGGGCCATTTCAAGACAGGGAGGTCCCCTATTCACTCATACACAGTTTTCAGGCATAGGCTTTAAAAATCCCCGTAGAAAGGAAGCTCAGGTGAAGAACCAGTGTGAATGATTGGGACATGTTGGCCATGAAGAACACCTGGAGATTGAACGTTTTTGCAAAAACCTGCATTAGACTGTTCTAATGAAGCAGTATACACACACAGAGGTCCCATTTTACCCAGGACAAATGCAATAGTGATTTACATAGAACTGTAAGTCTTTTCCCCAGTGGCTTAAGGCAATAAGGAGCTGTAAAATATCATTTTTTCACCGAAGTTCATTAGGTTTAGATGCCTCATTACTTAGATGTTTGTTCTGAGACAAACAGTGAGGAGAGAGTCACACGGCAAACCGATGTCTTTAAAAGGTCAGCCCTAAAGTGCCTGGCCCAAATTATACCTAGAACACAGGAACAGTATCCAAATTCCTGCTTTGTTTGTAAAGGAGGCTCAGGGGTCTTTAGAAAAGACTGCAATTATGATCTTGGACCCCAAGGTTATTCATAATAAATGAATGAATTTTGAAACGAAAAGACTCTACAAGCTGTTCTCTCCAAGACTTGGACGCAACACTATTTTTCCTGGTGAAGTATTTTTACATGCATTCACTGGCTGCATGTCAGACACTAATTGGTTTCAATATACAGTTTCAACTGAAAAACTTGTATTTTATTGTAGTCCAAAATATCCACGAGCTCAGTGATTAAAATTGTTCTGTGATGCCCAATATAAGACATACATATAAGCTCTAATCTGTATTTAGCTTTCATTAGGGATGCATACTCTTAACACTTTTTTCTGCTATGGTGATGGCTGTGGGATGCATATTTCCTGTCACTGGCTAACAAATAACATTTAATTCCTCTGCACTTGGTGCAAGCATGTCCCTTTGTTTCAAGGCTTGTTTTCTTGAACTCCGTGTGCTCCATCCACTGAACAAGGCAAATACTTCTCAACTTCTGTACTGCAAGAGGAAGGTACATATTCAGGGAATAGCGAGTTACACACCAATTACATTACCCATGCTTGAGCCATTTCTGTGTATTCTTTTAATGAGCAGTGCCTGAGGGATGCATGCAGTAATTTCTTTCCACCATATGCTAATGATAAGTTTCCTTTTTGCCTTTTAGCCAAAGAGAATGGATGAAAAGGGAGAAACATTCCTTTTACTACTGAGAGTAAAGGGAAAACATTCGTTAGAAAAGAGGAGGCATAAGCTAGAGCATCTGGAACTAACTAGCACAAACTTTATGGAATGTATGCTCTTTACCCTTAGAAAAATGTTCTTGAAAGTCAAGGAATTTCATTTTTAAAGATAAGAGAGACCTACATAAAGAGTTACTCTGAGTGTTCTTCAGTGGGACCTTGTAAACATACATCAAAGGAAAAATAGAAGAAACTGCCCAGGAATGCCGTAGTCACATTTCACAGTAAGTTTAAGAAATAGTAATTTATTAACACACTATGCAGATGAAATTCAGCTCCATGCAACATCTTTGCACATAGTGCTTTGCAGCTATTAAACCCATTGCATAGGTTCTAATTTGCACCCAGGCCTTTGTACAGTCCTCTCTGGAGTGGCACAAATTTCTCTGAAGAAAGCTGAGGTTAATGAAACACAGCTTATTTCCTAATTTATGTTCAAGAGGAGAACAGATAACTTTGAACTTTCTGATTTGAATAATTCACTATGCCAGCAAAGATCTGAATCCAAGCACAAGCCACGGCAGCAGTTCAAATGATGAGAGGAAAGTAAAGTATGTCAGCCTCTGGAAAAGCAGGATCCTGGAACTCTAGGTTGTAGTACCAAAGGATGATAGCTCCTTCCTGTAAGTAGAGATTCCTGCCTTATAAACATGCCTGCCTGAGAGTCTTCAGCTAATCTTTTACTGCAAGATACCGCTCATGTGTATCACGGCACCCCGTGCTTTGTCTGCTCGCAGTCATGGGCAGTCACCCATCGCTCCTTAGCCTAGGGAGGCACAGGGCTGGAACCAGAGGACAGTTGTGGGATCCTCGTTCCAGTGCTTCCTAAGCAACCTTGGTTTAGAGATGAAAGCTGCCTGTCTTTGCCCAGCCTTACCTCCCTACTGTTCTGAGCTACGGCGGGGCACAAAGGAGGAAAAAATCAGACATTTTATTGCAACTTCTGTGGCAAGCTGACAGCGACTGGGAGAGGAAAGCAGAGTTTTCAAAAGGCCAGGCTGAAGAGAGTTATTAGGAAGCAGGTATGTGGCCTGAGGAATAGCTCCTTTTATACCATCTTTGTATGCAGATAATAAACAATGAGGTTTGCCTTATCCCTACATAATTCCTTCTGGTATTTCTAAGCATAGCCTGTACACACCAATTAATTTAGCTTTGACAATATGCTTTCAACAAGAGTATCAATTTTCAGCTCAAGACAATTTAGCACACATAAAATGCTTCATAATTTCAATCTTTTACTCTTGCATAACAGAGGCCAGATTGAATCTCACCAAATAGAAGGGAAAAAAAAATCTAAAGCCCATTAACATCACAGGAGATGTTAAAAATTACATCATGTAACTGCAAGGAGAATCTGCTTTGTAAGTGCAGGGCATCTGGACAAATCGGTTGTACAATGTACACTTTTTATGCTCATAGTAATAGAATGAGCATTTTTTGCTTTCTAAGTTTTATTAATATGAATAATAACCTCCCTGCTTGCCAACCTAGATTTATCAGCTTCCTAAAACACACAAAAAAGCCATTTCACTGCCCCCAGCAGGAAGTGAATGGATTCAGAGAGACAAAAACCCTGCAGAAAGATTACAGATTAATGAGGAGACTTTAGAGGCTTAAAGTAGCCATAACATGTTGCTTAAGTACCATTTCTTTCCTGCCTACAACACATCAAATACTTCTTGGACTGTTCTCTACGTGGTACTGAAAAAAAGGGTAAAACTAAGCAGCATGGAAAGGTCTATATACATACTGCATAGACACGCATCAAGGAGTTGTTTTGTTGTTCCCTAGTTTCATTTCTTTTTTTCCTCAGAGCACCAAAAGATATTTAGTCAAACCTTACACGTTGTGAGCATGTAATGCCCTCTCTCATAATAGATACAGCTGAAACACAAAAGACTCTGTGGTAAAACTGCACTGAATCAGATTGATAACAAGCTATGTGCTTATTGTAAAATACATGTCAGTGTTTCTAATCCAAGATCCCATGCAAATCTAAGTTTTAAAATCAATCAGTCTGTTGGATGAAGGCACACAATGTTTGTAACCTTTAAAGAGGAATGAATAATTCAGTAGGAACTCTGGCAGATACTCCTACACACTGTTGGTAGTAAAGTTTGGGCTGATTTGTATTAATTTGCTTTACACAGCATCTGTCCCTAAAAGCCTGGCCAAGACCACCTCTGAGCCTTGCTTATGCAGCAGAGCCCCTGCCGTCACAGCTAGGTATGCACAAATCCTAGGGACAGGTGCACCTCAGAAGCAGTTCTTTGCTGGTACAGCAGCAAAACCCCAAATGACACGAGTCGAACAAAGACCAAGTCTCTGTCGTCAGGACATCAGACCCATGCTGGGATCAGCAATGATGATGTCAGAGTTCTTCAGACACTGTTTGTTACAGGTATCCAGTCAGAGGGGCTTCTGCGTTTCACATATCATACTTCAGCACTATATGGAACAGCTACACACACATTCCTTCCTTCTCCAGTGCCCGTAGCCAGGCTGTAATTTGGCCAGGACAGGACCTTGCAAGAAAGGATGAGAAGGGATGAGGGAATGGGAGGATGCAGATGCTGCTTGCTTATGGGAGAAGGTTCCTCTGGACCATCCATACAAGGGGGCTAAGTGCAGATGGAAAAATACCTGTTTTTTCAAGGAGATGTGTACCCATATAACCTGCCTGTATTTTTGTAAAGCTCAAAACGTATTTATCTATAGGCAGCCATGTTCCTTTCTAACAGGACAATCCAATACAGAGTTTCAGGCAGAGGCCGTCAGAGAAAATTAAAGAAGAAACACTGGATCAAGGATCCTTTTACTCCCCCTAAGCCTGGTTTTAAACTGCACTAAAGCTATTATTATACAGGCCTTGTTCATGACTTTTAATGTGGAATAAATTAACAATAAGCTTCCTATTTGCTTTCAGCATTGATAACAGACCAGAAGATGATATCTACACCTAGTAAGGAGGCTGACAGAAGGTATTGTTAAAGGCACTTCTTTTTTTTCTAATTTTTTTTCAATCAAAGTGAATTACACACATTAAATGTGCCAGCTAAACTTAGATGCTCAGATACATGACTGAACAGACAATTAAACACAGTCTGAGGAAAAGGAAAATTGAACTTGCTAGCAGAGAGCCAACTCTCCATCTGGCTGTATCTGATGCCAATCCCAAGTATAAATAAATGAAGAGAAAAAGCAGTTGAAGTGGGAAATAGCACCGCTACTGCTAAAAAGTGTCAAAGAACGCTCTCATGAAAAGTGCCAGAAGAGAAAAAATACCAAGGCATACGGCACGGCATGGCAGAGTTAGTGTGCAAGATGGGGTCCTGAACAGAGAGCTAACTCATGCCACCCACGGCTCTTAACCCTCCTTTGGAGGACATGGCAGAGGTTTACCAGCAAAGGTGGAAGTGGCTGACACTGTGAACATCCCTCACCTCCATTTACCTCTGCTCAGCATGTGTGTAAGGCACAAAAGCAAGGTAAAGAGCCTTCCCTCTCACTTTAGTGCTTCCTACCACTTGTAGCAAAAAAACCATTGTGCAATGATTATTTTCTGGGTATCAGAAGGATATTCTTATTTTCATTAGTATAAACTAAGTACATGCTACACAAATGCTGCATCGATACACTCTTAGAAATCACACCTGTTTACCAAGAATAAAAAAAGAGGTTGATATAAATTATTGAGAGAGAAGAGGTGGAAGCAAGAAATACTCTGTTATTGTTATCAATAATGAATTACACAAATGTATGAATGTGCAGTCAATAGCTTGACCTTAAAACATCCGACTAGAACCACATGCCATTTTAAAAGCCATGAATAACATAGAATTGGCGGAAGATACAATGCACAATTCCAAATGAATGAAAGCACTTAGCTGTACTAATGTTGTATTAACGTTATCTATGTTAATATTAGCACAAGAACAATCTCCTGCTAGGAGCTAATCAATTTACTTGTGCATAAAAGCCCATATATCAGCATATATACAATAGCATACTCTGTGTACTTGGATGCCCATATGAATACTACAATACTGTTCTCCAGCACAGCTGTATGAGCTTCTGGCAGCCCAAATAAAAGATTTATCTTGCCCAGTTTAAAATAAAAATCCAGATTTTGCCGGGGCTTTCAGAGGAATTCAACAATGGGTTCAAAACAGAGATAGTTGATTGTGTTGGAAAACAGCAATAAACTTTATTTTACCCTATCTCGTCAAATGAACCGAACCTTAACTTTTCAAAGTGAGCTGAAACTGGAACTAAACAAACTCTTAAATCCGTAAAGGCAATCCCTGTGAAAATGTCAGAAGTTTTACCTGTCTTCATTAATTTTGCATACTTGGAAGAGTGTAAAAAGCTAGAGCATGACAGCTGCAATGGCTTAAGAGACCTTTCAGACAATGCACACATAAGCCCAGAGGGACATCTCTAAGTAGAGTCATTCTGTGAAATGAGTGGCTGAGAACTGAACTTGTAGTAGGATGAAGTACTCTCTCAGCTCAGTGTTTCAATAAAATAGCGATTCATGTATCCCAAATGTGGACACCCCTGAGAGGTTTCATCAAGTAAAAGCTTCAAAATGTGTAGCTCTTGTTCTAATTATTTTCTCTTATTTTTTTAAGGGGATAGAGTGGTAAAGAAGGGGAAGAGGCAGAATTCCAAAATGAAGCACGTGGTCATGACTGCGTCACAACAGAAAGGGCACTGCAATTTTTAGAAAACATTTAAGACTTCTAGAGTTTATGGCGTGTTGGATAGAACAGTTAAAAAAAGTAAAATCAAACACACACCACCACCAAAACCCAAACTGGAGCCATACCACTATTTGATAGTCAATCTAGAAATTGCTCACTACAAGCAAGGGATACAGAAGCAGAAATTACAAGGTGAAATAATTTTAAAACATACCAAGTGGTTTTTAATAAGAATATTAACAATTTTAAAATAATTTCAGGACTTTCTTTCTTTAAATCAATTTAAGATTTTTATTTTTTTTTTTTTAAAGTATTTAGAACTACAGTTCCTACACTGGGACAAATTAATGCTTGATATATGTGAACAAGAGGGCTTAGCATCCAGTGAAGGTGTCAGCCACAATGTGCAACAGAGCTCCCCTGTTCCTCACAGGCATAGTGCAGGCTTTCCTATCCTGCTCCTACCTGCTACAGATGCACAGAGACTCTTTGTGCCTGAATCTGTCCATCCAAACCCTTCTCTGTCTAGCTTGTAACATGTCACAACCGTGTCAGCAGAGATTGGAGAGATGATTTCTTTCTAGACAGGGCTCAGACATTATTCTTAACAGTTTTGTTTAATCCTGTCTCAAAATAGAGCACAAAAAAGATCTAGGCTACATTTATACATACCCTCTGCCACACTTAACCAGTACCAGCAGCAAACCTGCATTTGGGAAGAACTACAGGTGCCTTTCTATTGCAGCAGGAGCATTAAGGCAGATCACTCTGTCCTGTGCAAGGGCTTCTCTCCCCATGGGATTGCTAACAGGGCCTCTGCCGGTGGCGACTACAGCAACAGCTTTTGCAACAAGACGACCTTCCTATGAGAGGAAGGGCTATGTCAGAGTACTAATTTAACAAAGGTCATCTACCAACTATGGACAATAAAGCATGGTTACTGCCAAGTAGGGCTGGCTTGACTTCAGTATGAATTGCTGTACACTGTATTTCTAACTTTTGACTCAGCAGTCACCATAAAACTTAGCCTTAGCGACAGTACAACTGGATATCATTGCCTCATACTGTCAGTTGTTATATTTATGGTGTCATTTATCTTACAAGGAAATGCACTGGATGTATGGGAAAGGCTGGTCATTTTATGAGTAGCTCCATCCAGAGCTTACAAAGTACTGTCTAATTCAGAAATCAAAACATACTTGCTGAAAACATTTTCTGATATAAAACCATTATGTTATCGCATGTACTCTTTATCACAGCAAGGAAATTTCTCAGAAATACTGATGGCTAAGAAATCAGATGGACATGGCTAACCAACCGACAAATAGTGTCCAGATGAATTTTCAATAGAATTACTTAAAAATCTTCTAGGATTAACCACCATCCCTTCTCTGCTACAAAGGGGAAAGCCACCTTGCCAACGGTTGTAAAACTTGGTAACACATACTGCTCAAATCCTGACTTGTTCATAAGAATTAACTTGCTTTTTCTTTAGTTGTACAAAGTGAAAAGTATTTTCTAACATAAGCAGACATTACATAAATACAATAAATACTTTAAAAAATATTATTATTATTATATAGCTTAAAACCAAAATAGACCAAAAGATCTGAAAAAAAATTACAGTAAATGACACCAAGATGTTATATTTTTACCAAGCATTAGAAATCCACAGATTAAGAGATAACATTATACTATATAAAGAACCAAACATATTTAGATATTGGGGGGAAAAAGGCAAATAAAAGAAATCATAATTTTGTCCTATGCTGACATAATGGAACAATTATATATGACCACAGGATTTAGCACATATATTTCCAGGTTAATTAATTAGATTAATCTTTAGGGCAATAGTTTTAGAGAAGGAGTCCTCCTACTTCCTTTCTTGCCATGCAACTTTTTAAAGAAGTAATTTAATCTAATCTGAAGCATCAATCTTATTATATTTTCATTTTATGATGCCCAATATTCTTCTGAAGAGGTGGTAAAATATTTTATCGTGCATCAAATGTATGCATTTCTCAACCCAAATTCCAATTAAATATTCACTGCAAACACAATTTCCAAAGTATGTGCTTTTAAAATTTACATATGAACAAAAGTCAAAAAACCTAAAGGTATTATCAAGTTGCTCTACTTACAGCTTTAACCTTAAAATAATTTAACCTCTAAATTTTTTCATCCAGTTTCCCTGAACTGTTTTTAAGTATGTCAATAGGTAGCAGACAAGTCACCTACCTACTCTGAAGATTAAATCATCTTCAATGGGATTCTCTTTTCTTTTGCCAGTGCTGTACATGCTTGCAGGTCTTTTCACAGCTTTCTGCTTCACATGACCACTGCCAGGAGATTTAACACGCCTCTTAACCCCTTCAGTGGTAGGGGATACATCTGCTGATCTGACCACTTTAAGTTTGAATGGGCTGCCCTTGATATGTTGATCATAAAGTCTCAGTGACAAAGTGAAGTCCCCTTCTTTCTGAACAGTATACAAAAATTCGTAAGTGCCATTTTTATTGTCAAGTATTTCTCCATCTGCTACACTCCCATCAGGCGTGCTCAGTTCAGCAGTGAGGTAAGCGTTCCCAGATTTACAGAGCTCCCCATCTTTGTCCTTGGTTGTGATGGTAACGGACATGGGCTGTCCGATCACAGTCTGCCTCAGTCCCTCACCTGTGGCAACTGTTTCAGAGGCAACAGCATTGGTGGTTAAAATAGTACCCAGATTGTGAATGGACTTCTTCAAGCCTTCTGTTTCCACTATGAAGTCCAACTGATCGTTTTCACGGGGCTGCAATGGGAAGTCCCGCTCGGCCAGTTCATTCAGCTTGTCACTCATTTGCTTCTTCACCAGCAGAACTTCCGTTTCCGTGCCATGGTTGAGGGCTTGGGCTGTAAAGTTACTGCAACTTTTAATGCTTTCTTGCCCTTCAAGTAAGGTATCCAGCTGTGTCTGGAGGACCTGTGTGTATACCAAACAGCAGATTAGCATCACATTATAAGAACTATCCTAGCAAGAGGTAGCAGGCCTTATATCCGAAGGCCTCTGTAGAAACCCAATCTATTGTACTTCATTTTAGAGTTTATTTTAAAGTTTTATTCTAGAAAAAATACCACAGTGATCGATACCCTACGTGTTCTTGAAATACCACACTGCAACACAAAAAAAGTACTCTGTTTTGGGTGTTCAAGGCTTCACAGATTCACTGTCACTCTAGACTGAATTACTGCCCTGCCTGTCTTGTCTTTAAAAAAGAAACACAAACCCAAACCACAAAATCAAACCCAAATGTAGAAGCTTGAACTCTGCTCAATCTAACTCTCAGCAATCGCCATTAATAAGATAGTTACTGTGAACAGAGTTGTGTGCACAGAAATAGGGATATTTTGGAGTCAACAGGCCCATTAATAAGGGAAGCTGCAAGAAACTTCTTGAAACTATTTCTTCAGAGCTAAGGGAAAGCTTGGCTTACTTCTCTATGGAGACAGACAAGGTGGCACTCTCAAGATCTGTACATCTATCCAGAGGAAAACTGTGATTCCTGATCTAAATAAGTGAAGAAAGGAAAAGTCTCCCCAGCAGAAGACAGTAAGTTATTTCCTCAGTTTTAGCAGGCAGGAAAGCAAAACATAAAGGATGGTTTGTGGATATTGGGAAGAGTTGGGTTGAGCAGCCTAAAATTTTGGTTTCAGCAAGTAGATGCTCTATATTTAAGACTGAGAAAGAGCTTTTATTATAGGCTGAGTTCTGTCCCTCAGTCTAAAATCCTTAAAACAGTATTGAACTCAAAATTGTTAGGTGTGGGCTGGGAACAAGGCTAACATTTTTTTTAAACCAGTTGTGCAATGAATTAGAAAAAAGATCCCTGAATTATAACAACCTAGCAGAGTAATTAATGACAGTCAGGAAAGCCTAAACATTCCAGCTACCCCCAACATTTGCCACTGACAAAATTGCCAAACCAAAGTACTCAGTCACACATGTGGTATGTTTTTCCTACAGAGAAGAGCTAGGACACAGACATTACTGTGGATGAGAGAGGTTATTTTGTTGACCACCACTGGAAAGTAAATATTTTTGAAACATTTCAATTGATTTTAAAGCAAACTGAGAGACTGAGTGTATTTATTGCTATGAGATACTCTTCCCTTGCTGAGACACCATGTAATGACACTGCATTCTAAGGGCATTTTTCTTCTGAATTTTACAAAACTATCTGCTTTTCACCCACTGGAGAAAGTCTAGGCTGATGAGTTACTGATACGGGAAAGTGGTAACACCACAAAATCTTTTGCAAGCAAAATAGAATGAACAAATTTCAAGACTACACTGAAATTTCAAGCTATCTGTTTTTCTAGGCATCTATAAACCTCCCAGGATTCAATATAAGGCAGTTCTAATCTGCCTTATTCAAGGCAAAATTCAAGGACACAAGTAGTTAAATAGATAGCATAGTTTATGAAGTCCCAGGATGACAAAACCCCATATGCCTGGGATAACAAACCACAAACTGAAAAGGAAGACAATTTGCAGCTACATTTTAAAATCGTTATTTTCTCAATATAGTTTTCTTTCATTACAAAGATGGAAAATATCAAATCCTATCATAAATAATATTTAAAATATGTTTAGAATATTTTACACAAGTCCTCTTCCAGTACATTGGACATCTGAAACTCAATTGCCAACTTTCTTTTAGTAAAGTGTAACCCTTTCATTTTTTCATTTTTGAAAAGTACATGTGGTGAGTTGACCCTGTCTGGATGCCACATACCCACCAAAGCCACTCTATCGCTTCCCTCCTTTACTGGACAGGGGAGAGAAAATAAAACAAAAGGCTCATGGGTCGAGATAAGGACAGGGAGACCACTCAGCAATTACTGAGTGGTCACAGGCAAAACAGACTCAACCAGGGGGAAATGAGTTGAATTTATTACCAATCAAAATCAGAGTAGGGTAATGAGAAATAAAACCAAATCTTAAAACACCTTCCCCCCCACCCTTCCCTTCTTCCCAGGCTCAGTTTCACTCCCGATTTCTCTACCTCCTCCTCCCCCTGAGCAGCACAGGGGTATGGGGAATGGGGCTTGAGGACAGTTCATCACACCTTGTCTCTGCCACTCCTTCCTCCTCAATGGAAGGACTCCTCACACTCTTCCCCTGCTCTACCCTGGAGCCCCTCCCATGGGAGACAGTCCTCCATGAACTTCTCCAATATGAGTCCTTCCCATGGGCTGCAGTTCTGTATGAACTGCTCCAGTGTGGGTCCCTTCCATGGTGTGCAGTCATTCAGGAACAGACTGCTCCAGCATGGGTCCCCTGTGGGGTCACAAGTCCTGCCAGCAAACCTGCTCCAGAGTGGGCTCCTTTCTCCATGGGTCCACAGGTCCTGCCAGGAGCTTGCTCCAGTGTGGGCTTCCCATGGGGTCACAGCTTCCTTCAGGCATCCTCCTCCTCCAGCATGGGGTCCTCCTTGAGCTGCAGGTGGCTATCTGCTCCACCATTAACTTCCATGGGCTGCAGGGGGACAGCCTGCCTCACCACGGTCTTCACCATGGGCTGGCAGGGGAATCTCTGCTCCAGCACCTGGAACACCTCCTCTTCCTCCTTCTTTACTGACCTTGGCATCTGCAGAGCTGTTTCTCTCACATATTCCAACTCCTCTCTTCTGGCTACTGCTGCGCATTTTCCCCCCTGCCCGCCCCCCTCCCCTTTCTTAAATATGTTCTCACAGAAGCATTACCACTGTGGCTGATGGGCTCAGCCTTGGCCAGTGCTGGGCCTGTCTTGGAGCCAGCTGGCATTGGCTCTATCGGACACGGGGGAAGCTTCTAGCAGCTTCTCACAGAAGGGGCCCCTGTAGCTCCGCTGCTACATGAACCCAATACATTACATTATCAGAATGATAGAATATTTGCTTTTGAATTATCTTGCAGGACTACTATTCATTCAAAAATAAAATCCAATTCCAATCACTCTTTTTTATACCGTCACAGTTTAGGCTGGGTTGGCCAATTACAAGATGACAGATGCTTTCTCCCACCTCTCGCTCCAAGGAGAGGAGTAAGAGAGATGAAGAGATTTATGAGTTTAGGAAAAACTAAACTACTTTAATGAAATACTAGTAATAAAATAAAAATGAAATGATGAAAAATATATAATATATATTAAAAACTGTATCAAGCTCCCAGGGAGGTGTTACCAGCAGGCACTGGGAAAGCTCCAGACTGGACTCAGTGAGAGATAGGAACTAGATTCCAGAGCACTCTGAGGGGGATCAAAGGTAGACAAACTGACAGGGTCCTCCTCAGAACATGAGTCACAGAAGAAAGAGAACCACTGAAGAAAGAGCCAACCTGCCCCTTTTGGTCCCTCAGCTTTTATACTGAGCCTGGCAGATGGATGGCATACCCCATGGTCAGTTTGGGTCATCTGACCTGCCCATGCCTCCCCACAGCTGCAACCCCTTCATGGGGGCCCTGGTTGCAACGGCAACAAGGATAAGAAAGAGCATCTCTCACTGAACAGAAAGTTGGCTGTGCTCCACCCCAAACCAGGACATATACAAACAGGGGAGATGCCTCTTTTACTATTTACGTGCAGCTTTGTTAAAAATTTGGTTCTCTAACCCCAAAGTAACTTTTAAGCTCTTTTAAATCCCTTTAGACAACAATAAGATAATTTAATATCATATTCCATCTTGAGTGAAATTTGCACACACCCTGCTGCTAAGAAAATAAGTTTTTGTGAAATCTTGGATATGTTTAGATGACCAAATCCAAAGTTTTTATGCTGAAAGCTCCTCAGCTGATGCTTAACTCTGGAGATGACTAAATTCTGTGCCCCATGGGTTTGGGGCTCCCTGTGTTCCTGAAAGTACACATCTTGTGCACGTTAGAATTCCTCCATTTTCACAGGCTCAGCAGTTCGATACCTTCCTAATGATCAAGCCTGTTCCAGGTCTAGGAATGCAGCATTCCTCCACTTCAGACATCTGGAGATGCTCAAGCTGCTCAGTAATCGAAGAGAGTGCCCAAAGATGCCAATATTACCAGGCACTCCTGAAACTCCAGTTGCTGATGCTACTTTCTTTTAAAGGCTACTTTGAGGGAAGAGATCTTTCTTTTATATGAAACAGACAACTGATGCCCGGGAAGACAAGGACTAAATTCTTTGATTTTCCTGATTCAGATTTACCAATCCTTAACAAAAACCCTACCCACAAGGCTACATGCTTCTCTTTCTAGAAGTGCAGATTTCTGTTTTCTTCCCCTGAAGCTTAGTCTACAATACAGAGGGAATGCACGAGATTCAATCATCCAGATAGAAAGTTAAAAAAAAAGTTAGTACAGCTCTGGAATCTACTGCTCTATGCATTCCCCTGAAAAAGTGAGATGTCCCTCCAATCTTTATGTGTTCCAACCAGTGACATTAACATGAAATATGTTACCAGGCATTTGAAAAGAAAACAGCGCTTTGCAGCAAAACAGTAAGCCTTGCTCTGTTCTTTAGGAGAAATTGTTTTGCCTGTTATCATCAGAGGGGAGAGAGGGGGGGTGGGATAGGATTGCAGCTCAAGGATTTCAGACTTTCCTTTGATGTTCCTTTATTGTCATCTGCACATCAGCATGTTGGCTTCAAGGAGATGCCTGCTTAGTGTGTTCGCCATTTTAGATCCTCACACACCACACACAAAAGGCTACCCCTGCCCATAGAGGGTTATATTCCATTTATAAGGCTGGGCACCCACAAGCGAGGCTCTGCAGTACTTGATGTGAAGAAGACAAAGTTCTCCTCCGGATCTCAGACACAATTTGTCAAACTGGCGTCCTGCATGATTCGTAAAAAACAGCTGATTAAATTAATAGCTTTTCATTGAAACAAAACATGCATCTTACTTTGTGTTTAAGGCCATAATTCACTTCCAGTTCCATAAGCAGCACACTCTTTCGCACATTTAAAGTCTTCTGGAGTTCATCAAAAGTGGAATGAATGTCATCTACAATGCTAGCCTTTTGGTTGGTTAACTGGTGTATGATTTCAGATATAAAATGAAGTGCTGAGTCGATCTCTGGAAGCCTGAGGGATTAAATTACAGAGATTGCTGTTTCAAAAGTCATTAAACATTGGCCCTTGCACTGATATCTTTTGATGAAACAATCTCATCAGCAGGCTGTCTTTAAACTCGGGTCATTTCCCAGAAGTAAGTTCATTCCTTTTATAACCACATAGTGGGTTTAGTCCGATAAAATAAGGCTAAGCCAGGGCCCTCCCTTGTGGAAATCCATTAGACTTTAGGCATTTCTAACAAGGAGGAACTGGATCCTCTGTCCTTTATGTAAATGTATCTACTCAAGTAGATATAACCAGATCTACCCCACCTTTTCATCCTTTTTAGCCCTTCTGACACCATAATGTTTATATTAGTCTTTTAAGCATCCAGTGTTTATTTATCATGGAACTCATGACTGTCTAGTACTTTTCTCTTTAACGTTTTATGCCCCTTCTTTGGAGGACATTTGCATTTCCAATGGCCTCTGTTTTGTGAAAGACAGATAGGAATCTCTTGCTCTTTTCTCTAATCCCTCAATGCATCACATCCAGTGGATTTTTTTCCTTATGCTAGCCTCACTATCCCTGTTTTCTAGGTAAAGGTCCATGGAAACAGTGCATTAGAACATCTACCCAAGGTAACACAGGAAGCCTGTGGTAGAACTGAAAATGGAAAATAATCAGTGGAGTCTCCATACCTTTTGTTGACAGCATCCAACTGGACTTGGAGGGAAGCCTTGTGTTGCTCTACCACATCCTTGAGTGGCACTGTGGGATGCTCTGCATGTTCTCCCTCTGTACACTCCCGGCACATGGCTGTCTCGCAGGACTGGCAGTAAAACTCCATCACCTAGAAAAATGCACAATTCTAAATTCAAACATGGCAGCAGTAACATCACTCAAAGCACATCTTATTGGGTCTTGAATTCATGTTATTATCCAAGCTCTGAGACAAAGTTTCTCCTTTCTCAGACACCAATAATTTACTGCCTAAAATATAGCTGCTATTTTTTATATATTTTGTATCAAAATGCGGGTTGAAATGCATTTTATTCTATCAGAAAGTGTGACAACAGCAGCCTGGGAAACAGAATGCTGGACTTCAAGGCTGGCCCTAACATCAGTCTTTAAAATGTGTAATAGTAAGTTTCTACTCTGTGAAACAACTCAAAAAACCCAGGGCGTTCAAGCCCCCTTGTTAATTTGATCCTTAGTCTTTCTAGAGGGTCTGCCAAAGTGTAAACTTAGGCTGTTTTTCATAACAGGGCCACCCGTGGAACATGAATGTGATGGAGCTCACCAAACAGCATGTTTATTTGCTAGAGAAAAGCACTCTAAATGAACCAACGTGCTGCAGGGGAAAATCTCCATATCCCATTACTAATCCCTTAAAACCATCAAAACCTCATATCTGAGATTATAATAAGACTGCTGATCTAAACTTGAAAGAGGAGGAGATTGTTTCAACCTGTTAGGTACCCAGTACGACGCTGTCTACAGATAAAAAAAGATCTTTACATGTAATAAATACCCTAAATTCTGAATATATTCATGAAGGGAAAGAAACAGAAAATTGCGGTGCCCAGAATCATATATTAGTCAAAATAATGCACATATATGCAAATTTAGCATGAGATTTTCTTTTACAGCTAGGAAGTCCTTGAGCATAAAGCATTTTAGGCATATGAAAAGTACATAAGGAAGCTCATAGTGTATGCTTCAAAGCAAGACATTGGCAGCTCTCTTGCATTCAGAAAATAGAATCAGCATCTTGAATAACTCGGCTGATGCTTCTGGCACTCAGACCTCTTGCACAAAGACGGTTTTGCTGGAGATGCTGGTTGACAACAGGATGGTTGTGTAGAACCAGCTGTTTTCAGGTGAGTACAGGGACCTGTAACAGCACCATGCAAAGCAGCTGGCTGCTCCAAGACCTCTTGGGAATTAGGAACAGGAAGTAAGAACCATGATTTGCATGTGACTATTAGCATTAATAGGGATTTTCCACTGATAAGCTCCTTTCCATCTTATTCCCGTTCTTCCCTCTTATTTCAATTCACAAGATAAGGGATTCACATGCGATGAGGGTTTATTCATTTGTTAGCCATTCCTGTAAGCCACTCTAGAGAAAATTTAAAAGCTGCTCCAAATAAACTGTGTAAGATCAAACATATCAGCAAGGAAAAAAATAAAAAGTAGACCTTCTAAACAATTACAACCCCCATCAACACTGCTCCAGTCACTGTGAATTCAGCAGTCTCATAGTAGTAGGTCCCTATAAGGCCTGACAGTTAATTTGGTAGGCACTAAGATGTGATGCAGTCTTACATTACATGGAGGAAATTAGTTAAACAGAGTTTAGGATTTAAATTCTTTTTAAAGCTTTAAAAATTTGCAATCGGAAACAACCAAAAGGAACAACATTTTATTAGTGTTGTGGTTTAGGCACTTAGAGGAAACTCTTAAATCTTCTTACATGGTCAAAAAAATTCACTTCTGTTGAATGTGTCAAAAGTTCATCTTTCTGCCTCTTCACAATGTAATGCTTAGGCTCAAGATATTTTAACAAGTCCTTTACTTAGTCAATATTTTTATCTTTGGATACAAAGATTAGAATAATTTAATGTTTGTTTCCTATTAAACACCTCATAATAAAGATCATTATATTTGCAGCAACATATATAAGAAAGAAAGCATCTCATTGGTATATAAAGTTTAGCCTAATCAACTTTCTTCCTCTTTATTCAAGCATCAGAGAATCACATAAACTAGAATGGTAACAGCAAGCAGACCACAAGACCTAATGTGTATGTCTGCACAAAAGTAGTCTTCTTTGCCTTAGACAAATTCAGTGTTTGAGTGAAGCAGCTTTCATTTCCAATTAAAATCTTTTAGCTGAAGGAGAAAGAAAACATGAATACAATTCAGGCTTCAAATGCCTAGATAAGCTGATTTGCTAAGATTTTGTCTAGCATTTCTTAATCAGGCAAGATTAATTTCTAACCACAGACAGACATGTATTACTGGCTTTTCCTCTCTCTCCTTCACGCCCAACATGGGCATCACATTTTGTGACATTCCCAGAAAGCTTTTCATGATGACAGGTTCACTTTACAAAACATCTCAGGAAAAAACGTTTGCCTGAACTTCTCCTTTCCAAATTGAAGAGAGCTCTTGGTTAGGACATACAATGGCATCCAACACTGGCTTCAACTGTATTTCCACTGAAGTCAACAAGAATGTTCCCATCAGCTGTAATGAAATGTGAATTAATACCCACTGGTTCTGAAATCCCATCCACTAACTCTCACCTTAAACCAGACCAGCATATTTCAGCACAATGATCTAATTAGAAACTCATGCATATCTTCGCTACTGTGATTTAACTGAATTTACAGAAACTTTTTAATTTGCATAACCAAAGATGCAGGTACTTCTAGATTTAGATTTCACAAAGCCAAAGCACACTAATTCCAGCCCTTCAAAGTTCAGGTCTCAAGTAAAAGGCTCTCACCAATCACGAGCCCTCCATCTCTAAAATCACATTTGAATAATCACATTGTTCATCTTCTGCTTTCTATATGTTTGAATTAAAAGAGCAGTCCAGAGAAAAAGGATGAGTCTGCTCTTTGCCAGCCTTCTTCCTCATCTCACAACCATGCTTAATTCCTCTGTCACATGGCTAGTGTGTACCTTAACTTTGTATGTTTTTACTTTTAGAATAATATAAGTTTGGATTACCTGAGTGCACTTCCCAGATATCTAGTAAAATTTAGAATGTGGGGGTTTGTTCTCCCTAATCATGGCTTTTGTCTAACCCATGCAGAAAACCTGAAAGCTTTAAGCCTTTTTACAAAAAGTTTTGTAAGACTGTCATGACTTAAACAACAGGCTTACATACAAGTGAACCACCCAAATCCCTTGTATGACTCTACAGTTCAGTCAGATATGATTGTATCAATCACACTATTGCTTCCTGAATGTATTAAATGTTCTTTGTGAGGCAGAAGAAAATTTCGCCAGCAGTGAGCCCAGTTTATTAGTTCTAGTGTTCATTAAGAGTCTAACTGACATTTTGAATTTTTTATTTAGCCTCAATGAACATTTAGACTATACTGAATATTTCAGGGTACAGAAAAAATTAGATTACACTTTAATGGGATATGCGAGTAAATGACTTGGTGGGAAATACAGAGGTGAGGAGAAAAAACAAGCTTTAAATGGTATATTATGAAGTCACTTCATCAGAGTATCAAGGATAGGTACTTTTTTATTTTTCTAAGAGAAGCATACAGGCAGTAACCAACACCTGCACAAGTTCAGGAAATCTTTTTCTAGACAAGATCTTATGCCTGTCAAGTTGCCAAGCTATTCTGTGATCTTTTGAGAAAAAGCCAGTCAGAGATAAGGCATGCTTTCTTGTTACAAGCATTTAATTTAATACTGGGTACTCTCTTATTACACTCTATAGGCAGAAAATACACTGCACTTGTAAAAGCATGGATCCTAGATTGTGAGCTGGCTTTCACTTCAAATTCAAATAAAACCCAAGCATGGACTTTTCAGGACGGGTGACTGCAAAGAGGCTGCACCACTCATTACATATTGTGAATTAATGGACCAAGAATTTCACAGCCTTCCCTGTCCTGGCTGTTGTACCTGCCCCTAAATGATTGTAGATCAATGTTTCCAAAACAGGATGCTTACATCCAACAAATGCTGCAAGTGTTTAGCAGCTGAGTATGAAGACATTCTTATTTTAATGTGTAGGCAGAAGATAAAAATCTTCTGTTAGGTTCAAAAGTTCCATAACATATGTGCCCAATTACCTCAATTTAACAAGAACACATATTTGTGCTCATGTTGGTGAATATGAGGAAGCATTTCTTTATGGTTCAAGCACAGGAAACCATCTCTCATGTTAAGATACTGCAAGCTCAGTTTCATTTTTCCTAAGAACGCACACAAAAAAGATGCCACAACAGAGGATGAGAGGATGTGCACAGAAAGAATAGGATACACACACACATATGGAAAATATGAGTGGTGCGAGTAAGAGACAAACCGGAAGGGAAAGTATCTACATGGCCCAAGGATGGCTAAATTACAAGCAAAAAGGCAAGCCAATGAGAAAGTATCTGTGCATCAGTTTCTATCTGATTTTAATCAGAGAGGTTTAAATCTAGCATGGCTGAAAGAGTGAAAAAATTATTTCCAAGCTAGTACGAAGAAAAACTGTTAATATTTAAATGAAATATACCTGATAATAATTTTTCCTTTGAAAGTAAAAATGCAATGGGTCTGACCCTACCCAAAGCAATACATAAAAATTAACGGAGAGAGGAGTCAACGCAGTATGGTTGCTGGTTCTGTGAAGGCATTCTTCTCCAGCTACCATTTCAATCCTCTCTCAGTCCCTGAAGCCCCAAGCAAAGCTGCTAGCAGCCACACAGTGCCCACCTGCTGTGTACCCATGAAGCCAGCAAAGCCCATTTCCTCAGTCAGGCCTAAGGTGCCCAGCACCTTGCCCTGCACGCCCTGCAGACCCACCTGGCAAGCATCAAGCAGCTCTCCTCAAAGCTTATCTCAGCTCCTCCCATCACAAGGACTAATGTGTGCACTTCAGCTTTTAATTTTCTAGCTCCACAAAGCTTTCAATTGGAATCATCCTCAGCCTGACCCCAACCCTCCCAGATACTTACTGAAGCAAGAAGATACTCCCATCACACACTATTCAGCATGCTATGTTTCAAGGCAAGCCAAGTAAGTTTGAGGTTTTGAGGACTTACAAATCCAGCTTTCCGTAGAAAGAAGTTCTCAGAGAGATATAAGGTGACTTATTTTTAATTGTAGGCAAACCATTTTTTTGTAAGCACACCCAAAGAATCATCAGCTGGTAATGTAAAATGTAAAACAACTAACACCCTCATTTTTACTTTTTTTCTGCATTTCATAATCAAATGGCTCCTATCACAATTGCTATATCAGAAAAGAGCTATGATTCATTTTAAGGACAGCCAATAAAATGTCAATGAAAACTAGGAGTGTATTAATCAGTAACCACTACACACACATAGGTACAGTACACATTAAAAAAGTTATACCAGTTATTCATTAATCAGAGTGTACAGCAAATCAGTTCCACAAGTCCACCTAACTCCAGCAGGTCAGTAAAGGAGAAGGAACTGAGCCGTTTCTCTGTGAGAGTAATCACTACCTACCAGCTGAATTATTCCTGTACAACCAGGAATAAACTGTGTATCGGATACCCCAGAAAGTCATCTTAAAATACTGGCACATATTTCTTGGCTTGCATAGAAGCACAGCATTCAGTTCACAACACAGCATGGCTCAACTTTGCAACGTGGTCTACTTACATGTTTGCGTAAGCCTGGCTACAAGACAGGCACTTTTATGCCTACCACGAAGCCACACAGGTTAACACTGAAAATTGTGAAGTAAGCAGAGTTTGAGCTAACAGCTCTAACTTTTACTAATCTGGGAATACTCACACAGCTGGGGGTACTTGCCAATGAATACACTGATATGATTTGAAGGTTTATGTGGGGGGATGCTGGGCAAAAAAAGGAGAAAAATGGAAGAAAAATGTAAACAAAGCAGCCTCCAAGGACTGATACATGAGATACACAAAACACTGCAGATAAACAGAAATTCTCTGTTTCTAGCTTGTGCTGACCCGAAGCGTCCTAAGCTAGGACACCATTTTATTTGGCTTCATGTTAATATGCTCACACAGCTTTTGGAACTGCCTCAGCATGCCGATCAGTTAAGCTTATAAGGTCCCTGCCATACACTGTCTAAACAAGCACACAGGTTCCCACAGCAATAGTTGATTCTACAAGCAAGAGAAACCCATCCCAAAGGGGCAAAGGCACAAGGTTCAGTGCTTGCAGGACAGCAGTTTAGACCAAATGTGCTAAAGGATGATTGGTAAGATGAAATAATATCCTGACTACTTTAAGATGCTCCACTAAGAGCATCTGAGTTAATTTTAAGAATCACTTGTCTTTTGTTGACATATTATAAAATCAAAGAACTAGTGTGATTCCAATTCCCCACTATCTTTTTAGAACAAAATATCCATGACAAACCAGACCAGTCAGTACATATGAGTATCTGCACGTATCACAGGAGTTCATCTCACTTACATTTCCATCATGATTGGGGCAGGAGAGTGGTTTGCCCGCAGCAACAGCAGTGACAGTCTCCAGGATGGAGGACTCCTCAATGCTGTTGTCCGGCGTTCGTTGCAGGACATCCATCAGGTTGGTGATAAAGAAGTTGTTCTGGAGTGCAGAAACCCCTTTCTCTGGCAGAATGGAGGTCTGCCGGCACACGGGGCAAGAAAGGGTTAAGCTATGGGCTGGAATGTAATTCTGTAAGCACCTATGGGGAAGGGAGGTGGAAGGGAAGAAAAAAGAGAGGCAAAGTATCATCAAAGAGGAAAAAAATCTCCCTTCAGTTTAAGAACTGGTTTGAAATAGTGGTACCCCTACTTATAAAAGGAAAGGTACATCACCAGGCTTCAGAAGTAAAAGTGGTTATGAGGAATTTTTTTCCACTAGACCTTTTTTCCTCTGCCACATGAAAAGAAGTTTCAGTAAGCTCACAGTATTGTAAAAGTTATGTGCCTTTCTTTGAGGTATTTGTGCTGAGTGGATCCATGCTTCCAGAGATCTACTGCATCCTCACAGGACAGTAAAAACAATAAACTATCAGATAAAGTTTGACAGACATGAAGCTATTGCATCAAGTATTTGAACCTGTGTCTTTAACTGACTAACCGATGGTTGACCCTTGTCTTTCCAATAGAATCTCCTTTATTAACTTGTATTTGTGGGTTTAGTGTTTTAGAGGTAAAACCTGGTCCCAATGAAACCAATGGAAATGTTTCCATTTATTTCAATTAGGAAAGTTATTTGGCAGTTAGCCAGAATCAACAGCGCTCTCTTTACTACATAGAGAAGCATGTCCCAGGTTATCACAGTTTATGTTAAGGGGAATTTTTGGAGATTTTTGCTTGTGTTTGAGTTGTGCATGTGTGGTGGCTGAGTGGTAGTATTTCACAGAATATAAATCTGACATAAAAGTTCTGTGATCGACAATATGCAGCACACCAGCTTAGGTGACAGGTAGTGCCACTTTTGGCCTTGAAAAGCAAGTTAACAGCTGCTGGCCAGAAAGCTTTGCAGAATGCAGTTCTTCAGGGGAGCAGTGCTGCACCAAATTTCTCATGAGTTGCCAACCAAGAAAGTGTGACCTCACACAGCTACACAGATCTTATCTACTTTCAAGAGCTTTGCTTGCACCACTCTTCATCGTCCCTTGGCAGCCCTTCTCCTGACTCCCCAGGTGAGGGCTCTGTGAAAGGAGAGCTTAGGCTTTGCACATCAGCAGTACACTGGGAGAGTTCTTCCAGCCTCTCTCCATAACCAGATCAGCATAAGAGGATTACAGTGAAAACCAGAAGCTGAATTTACGATTTACACATGATCTGAGGCCAAGAAACTTAGGACATGGTGGTGAAAATCTTGACTTTGCAGACTTCAGTAAGAGTTTCACTGCTGACTTCAGTAAAGTTGGGGTTTCCTAATCTTCTACAAAAGACCCATTCATCTGACACACTCAGACATCCACATTTTTCCTTGCACCCTGTTCAAAATTAGATGCACATACCCCAATTCTAACTAAGAGGTGTAAATCTGCTGAACTAAATGTTCACACAAAATACCATTTATTAAAATTTTCCTGCCATTCAGTATGTAATCCAAAGAGCTGCATCCCATCATCAGATAAAGAACTCTAACCAGTAATTCTTCAACTAACTTTTCTGCAGATGCTGTATTTTCTCCACCATTTGATGGATAATATAACATCAAAGTATCATTATGTATTTTCAGTTCATTCAGCTGAATACAATAGCAAGCAGGTTGCTGTTTTATCACATCTCTTTTCAGAGAGTTTTTTCACTTCGGTCAACCAAGCTGCAGAATAATGAAGACATTTAATTGCAGGTTATTAATAATGTATATATCATGTGTAACTGTTGGACATTAAAGGATGGGATAATTATTTCTCTGCTTAGTAAATCAACAAAGAAAGGTTTCTATTGTTTCTAATTATAGGGTAATTGGTATAAATTTAGGCCATTAGTTTGAAATCCAAATTCTGACTTCCATGACCTTACACATTGTTGTAACTGTATTCATTATTTTCACTGGATTTGCTTTCATTTACTCTTGCATCAAGACAGTTATTCCAAATATTCCACTGCTGTCTCTTTTTCCTGCCTCCCACAAATAACAGTGTTTTTCTGCATCCCTGTCTCTCCAGCCTTCCTTGACTTTATTATGCCTTAACATGACCTTTACAAGTAAAGAGAAAAGCCCTCATCCACCAAAGGATGCAGAATTCTGTGCTCGTTATCCGACACAAATACCTAATTACCAGCATGAGGAAAGGACTTACCTCTCACAGAAAGTGTGCAGGCAGGGAAGTACTTTGGGGTTCTTGTAACGGTCCAGGCATATGCTGCAAATCAGAAACTGCTTGTCAATCTGACGGACCACAGGACTTGGGATGTTGGAGCCTTCACTGGCCATCCTAGACCACTGACATATGGGTCCTGTTCCCTTCTACCCTGCACAGTGCTGTAGTGAGGTGGGGAAAAGAAGAAAAGAAGAAAAATGGCTTATAAATTCCATGAAATAACAAAATCAGCAACCAATTCACTCAAGTTTCCTCCTTATGCAGACATTCATGTTTCCACAGAAAACCAAAACAGTGAAGAATTAAACTTCTAAAATGGTTTATCACTGATGAGAACCTGGGAAACAGTCAGCCAAGTCTACACCACCACACATAATACCTCTGTCTGAGCAGGCATTCTGGAAAGGCGTGTTGCCTCTGGACTGACAGAGTTACAAGGCTGTCTGGTTTTAAAGAAATCCCACGATAAAAATGTCCTTGCACCAGTAGGTTCAGCCAGTGCTAACAAACATGGGATTTCTTATATCTACAGTACTGCTGGCAAGATGCTTAAACTGGAACTGCACCAGCCACTCAAATGGCTGTGTCACAGACAGAGTCTGAAAACTGTTCACCTAACAATTTTTTTCTCTTATCAGTGCTGGTGTTGCCAAAGATTTGGTAGATTTGGACTCCAGGAAGCCCCCAAGAAGTAAACTCCAGATCCAGCCAGCCCCTGCAAAGGGAGTGCTCAAATTCTGAATCAGCAACCGGGATGGGATAAGGTAGGTGAAGCAAAAATCACCACAATAAAAGAAACTGAGGAAAGAAAAGGCAACTGATAGCTGCTGAGAATCAGCAAAGGTAGGGTGAAGGATACTTGAATCACATCCAAATAATAAATGCAAGAAAAATGGCACTCTAGGAAGAAAGAGTAGTAGGAGTGAAGACTCTTCATAGCCCTGGCATATAAAGCATCACATAAAAGGGTAAGGAAAAAGTCTACTGACTGACAGAATTAAAATTGCAGGTTAATGGAACACCTCCTGTCCTGGAACAAGGCACAAGGAGAGAAAACCTTAGTTTCTTTTCAGCTGGAGGTACAGATTATAGTCAACAGAATTCTTATGTGGAAAGAGAGGACAGGAGGAAAAGGAAGGAAGCAACCTCAGAGAAAAGTAAACTGCCTGCTAAAATAGTTTAGGAAAACCTGACAAGCAGAGGCCCTGGCAGGGTGGCCCAGCAAGAACTCCTCTCCATCAGCATTTCTGGCAGGCTGGGGCACTGGGAGGCACAGGCTCACTCCCTGGGGAGCCAACAGCAGTGTCTCTGTCGCAGCACTTTCTGCCAGTCCTCCTGCACCCACAGCCAAACAGGGGCACCCACAGGGGCTCCTCTGCCCTGCGAGCAGGGAGCCCAGATGAGCTCCTTCACAGCAGGTACTCTCCTAAGGTAGCCACTTCTTCCCTAAACAATTTCTACCCCAGTTTTTACTCACCCATTTCAGATAATTTGATATTTGCCTTAAGGGCAGTTCAGGCTTTCCGAGACAGAAATAACAAGCCTTGGTGCTGATCGCGCTCATTCAAAGGTCACTCAATTCCACAATGATTTGCATGACGTGCAGCATTTTATTGGCAGTGTTACATCAAATCTTCTTGCTGTGCTGAATGCCCAGCACACTAATCTGGCTGAGTTGAACACATGCTGTTCTTCCTGAGCTATGTATTTAGCCATACAGGTATAGTTTACTTACTACATTGACCAAATGGCTACTTCTAGGATAAAGACAGTGATTATGGATCACACTGTACTGAATTCCCTGATAACAAGTTCCTAGGGAATCACCTCTGTGCTAGCGAGTACAACAGCATAAAGTTAATCACAATTAAAATACCCAACAGCAGTAACTGACATGTAATTCGATGCACAACACTTATAGCAGGCCTCTTTTTTCCTTTTTATCTGAAAGGGGAATCTGCAAGGTTAAAAATTGCTACAATGCTTGTAAAATATGATTATGAGCCAAAAATGCATGATTTCAGAATTATTTGTTTCACTTTTTTTATTTCTTTCCCTTTAGTAAGATAAATTGTGACTATTGCATGAACAAAAAATAATTTCACCTATTTAAATAGCATAAATCACAGACAATAAGCCTTAGAAGGCCAATTAGGAACACGTGTTACTTTTTAAAAGCTCAAGTTAAAAATGGCTTTTACAAGAAGCAGAACAAAAACACCCAGCTTTCACAAATGGGAGTAGAAAGAGTAGACTATCAAATATGCATTAATGTATTCATGCAGTTGCCAGTATAACATGTGGAACTTCAGTTACCCGTTTCAAAAGAAAATGCAGTTCCCCATTGATGCAGCTGTATTTGCCTCCCACTCTCCCAACCAAAATTTAGGGGCGAGGACCCAAAGAAAGCAGGGAAGATAATCAGAAGCAGAAAGACTTCTTATCAAAAGCACAGTTTCCAAGCTGGATACTAACACATTATGAACAGTATAATTTTTTTGTTGTAGACTAAACACAGGCTATTTAAAAAAAAACCCTAAACAAGATATGAAAAAATAGGTCTCCAGTAAATGCTGCCTGTCATTTAACAGGAAAAAGTTCTCTAGCAACCAGATACCTTCTGTAATATTTTCTTTCTGCCATCAAGTACAGCTACACTAGGAAATAATGTTTATACAAGGAAAAATCATGCTGCCTGAAAAATTTCACATTGATTTCAACTGATTTTCATCTTAGTCTTTTATATTCCCTCAATCTCACTGCAGAATCAGATGATTCTTAGCATTTCTTACACAAACCTCATGCCACTTTAATTTTCAAATGTTCACGCTATAAGCTTTGTCAGTGAAATTCTAACAATTCAGAAATAAGTGCTTTTAATATTTGATGTTTTATCTGGAATAAAGCAGGTCATGATTGTCATTAATCCCCTGTGCTCACATAAATCAGATCTAAAACATGCACCTGAAAACAGAATTTCATCAATACATTTCAAGCTTTTGCCACTGCCTGGTACAACAACATCTTACACAAGTGATTAATTTAAGAAGTTTTTTGAGTATAGAATTTCCAGAATTCTGTAGCCTTCCAGAGCCAACTTCACCTTTCATGCAATTTTGATGAATGTAATATAGCTACAAAAAGGATGATTCTTCCCATGGACTCAATGAAAGCAACTATAAAATCAAATATTATTTGAGGAAAAGCTGGAGATTTTAGGCGATGCTTTTGAATTTCAACAAAGACAGTATTTATTCCGATTTACTGCAGCGCTCGCAGCATTTCCTCGCAACAGCAACATGACTTTCAGATGTATTAGCACTAGGAGATTTGCAAAGTAACCCTATTTTTACAAGAAAAACATTATTTTTTGTAGTAGCATCTCCTGAGCTCAGAAACTGCCAGAGCTCTTTTTGGAAGGTCTTTCTGTCACACTATCTAATAAAGAGCAGCTGAAGCATGAGCTTTGAAAATAAGTCTGAGAATCACTTCTCCATATATTTACACTTCATAATTTAAACATGCAAAGCCAAAGGTTTGTGAAACATCGCACCAAACGACATAAAACCCCACCCATTTATCTATAAGAAACATACACCAGAAACCCAGTTCAGGTTTGCTAAATCAAGTGCAGAAAAGGGTTCTGAAATGTATACTCTTTGTCAGCCCTTTGAGACGCAAGGGTTGTTATCTCTCCATCCACCCCGAAAGTAATATTGTTCTTTTTCCTTCTCCTTGGAGATACGGCTATCAATTTTCACTCAAAATACAATACACAGCAAAGAAAGGAGAAAACAATGGCTCTCTAAGCTAGTGGAAAGCCTTGCCCTGCTACGCATGCATGCCTTCAGGAACCAAAGTCAGGGTGCGGCCCCACCCATATAAAAAGAACTTCCCATAGTATTGGAAAAGGAAAAAAAACAACATTAGGGTACACAAATAACAGTGCCAGAGGAGTTGTTTCAGATAAATAGAGCCATGTAATAGGAAAGTGCACCCTTTCTACAGGTATCTTCAAACAAGCTCTGGTATTCCTCAACAGTTACCAAATTCTCTATTAGTTTCCATGGCCCAGTCGAGAAAAAGACATTGGGAAAACTTGTAACTGTCTGTTTGGTTCCCAGGATTTATTCCTAAAAGAGCAGAATTCTCTGTGGCTGATACACTGCTATCACTGAACTCCACCCAGCCAGAGCTGTAACTAGCCTGAAAGTACAGCCTGAGGAGAACAAATTGCTCACAGTTTGTTCATCCTCTTGTTATCAATGGTATTCACAACCCAGAGGGTCTATTCATGTATTATGAATGAATAGGTTTCCAATAGCAACGTTTCCAAAGAAACGGTTAGGCCTTGAGAGCCGTAAGAAAGGGTGGGGAACCTCAATAATGTTGCTTCAAGGATTGGGGGAGCTGGGGTTTAAAAGTCCTTAAACAAGATATATCGCCTGTCCATAGTCTTTGGGAATAAAGAACAGATTCAAGCCATTTCTAGCAGCAGCCCCAAAATTAGCTGACACAGAGCACACCGAGAAAATGAATAACCATAACAGCCACGCAGTCCACTTGTGTAAAAGGCTTGATAAGCTAAATTTACATTCCTTTCTCTCCCACTCTTGCAATCACTTGGTGCCTTGTTTAAAACACAGCATCCCTCTTCATTCTTACAGCATGCAGAAGCATAATGAACGATCGGGGGCCAAAACAGAAGGAGCAACCCAGCAGCAGCCACCAGGAATAACACTGAGGAAACTTGAGCATTTCAGACCTACCCATCTTTGTAGAAAAATAGCTTAATCAGTGCAGTGCTGAGGGTAAAATCCTTGCAGGGACGGAGCTGCAGTTCCGCAGTAATCCAAACGAATAAACCATCATCTGTTAATATTTCGAGCCTCACGCGTAAAACTGTTTAAGAATCCCTGTCACAGCACAGTCATTATTAGATGCACAAGAGATTTTGTGCTCTGAGGAATGACGCTCCATTCCACGAAGAGGACAGGTGGAAAGAAAAATGGAAGAATAAGAGGAGGCCCAGTGAAGTCGTCATGAATTTTTTTTTTTTTCCCCCAGGTCATTTACAAGTGGGAGACCCCTTCAGGATTCAAACCAATCAATCTTTATTTAGCACATCTTTTTCTCACTCAGCCTGTGTAGAAAGACTGCAGCAAATGGTGCAAGGGATTGTGGGATGGGGATGCAGCAGAGAGCTGCAACCAGATTCGCTGGGCTATTTTTTTTTCCTCCCTACTCAGCAATCAGCTGTTTCGAGGCTCCGCGCAGGGCCATTGAATTTGGTCACCAGAATGTTATTACAGGATTAGCAGGCGGAGACAGCTACCACTGTGCATCTGGCATCTCAATGCAGCTAAGAAAGACATATGCAAATACGACTCGCAAATCGGAAAAAGGATTTCACTCCGAAGGGGAGAGTAAATATTACGTAACAGCCATTACCGGGAAAGTCACCACAGATGAAACGAAAGCACTTTCGTTTATAAAGAAGATAAAGCTTAACACTTAATGATTCCACTCTGATTTTTGCAGGATTCAGGGTGTTTCTTGGGACATAATTCTTCCCTGCTCCAACTTGCAGCAACAACAAAAGACCTCACAAACGCTCTTTGTCTCTCCAGATGTTCGAAGCAGAAGAAGAGAACCTCTTCAGAAAGCTGTGCTACTGACACACAAACCAGCAGCGGTCTCTTCTACTACACAGCTCTGTATTCGACCTGATTCAGACTTCAGTGAAATATTTAAGGCAGCAATTAGTAAACTCATATTCAAGGAACGCGAGAATCAAAGCTAACAGTCTATTCAACTTTTGTACAAACATTAATGCAAAGGTGTATTCTGTTAGTTAATCTATTTACTTATTTTTTAAAAAATATATACAAATCACAGATCAATTCAGATTTTACTAGGCTATTACCAAAGGACATAAAAAGAAATTTGGTGTCTGCTATTTTTCAGCTATGCAGACAGGTTGTTAAAAAGATGCTTGTGAACAAACAGACAATACTGAAGTAAAGCAACATAGAATTAGCTTTGTCTTCCAGTATAACAGCTGGTGGTTTTTACAGACAAGGTAGTATTTGCATCTCTAAATACAGTGAATCTTTTCTTTTGAAACAACAAATCATATGCAAGTATTTCAGCTAACTGAGGCTAACAAAGCTTCCCACAAATAAAAGGACACAAAGGTCCATTTGCATCAAGAAAAAATGTGGGGTTTAAATACTGTCTGCGCTACTCTGACTTAATTAGGACAGATAGAGTGCTTTTAGAAGTTTAAAACATTGTCCCAAGCTCTTCAAGCACAGTTTCCAGAATATAGTATTTATTCCATTGTTGGACTAATGCGGTAAATAATATTAATAATAATTTAGCATGATTGAGATGTAATCTAAATTCCTGTTAATAAAATAGATTCTGCGTACATCATTTACTTTCCACTTGGCAATCATTTAGCCAGATTGGTTTTATGCATCAGGCAGATCCAGCCTGGTTTCCCTGGGTAATGCCCATAGGGCGAAAGCACGTTGTAATCCAGTTTATAACCTGAAATGAAACATCAGGCAGCGTGTGTGCGTGTGTTAAGGTTTTAGGTGCTTGTGCCAAAATACTGCTCCTCTGATTCCCTGAACATGTGCTGAACTCTGTCAAAGAGAGAGAAGAAGATATGTTTTGTTTTAGCTCCAACATTCAGCAGGTCAGAAGAAGCAGGCATCTGCACAGCAGGTTTCACAGTTTAAAAAAAGCCCAGCGATTTCAGGCACATTTTTGGAGGGGTGGTTTTCTATATTTACTTGGGGTTTTTTGTTTTCTTTTCAAACTCTCTAGAGAACCCCCACTGCAAAGAGCAAGCAACATTTTTCACTCCCACAACAGGGAGATCCAAGGCCTTTTGTTTCTGCTGCCAGAACAAAGATGCACTTAAAACAAAAATCAAGACAGAAAATACAGAAGTAGCACCCCCAGAACTGAAGTGGAAGACCCTCAGAGAGAAGCATGCAGTTGTCACTTAGCTGTTTGCTTTTCCTTGCTCATTTCAAGCATCAAATTTACATAAAGTAACCGGAATAACAAGTATTGCTCAAACTACTATTTCCATTTACAGTCAGTATTAAGGACTACATACCCCTCAAATAAGAACCAATCCCGTAACGTACCTCATGGCCAAAGGAGACTGCAGGAGTCACAGCTGCAGCTACTCTCACAGGGATCTACACCTCCAAAGGAGAGCTTGCTTCAAAGTGCAGTTCTCTTATAATTAACTCTGAGAAGCTGCCTGCTGACAGTGATCTGATATTCTGCAAATAATCCTGCCGCTTCAAAAAAACAAAAATGTGGCACTGTGGCAAGGAAAACGAGACAAAAGTCAGAGCATGTCCTTTGAGATTTTTGTTCTTATATGTTGAATGTTGTTATGTGGGTTTCTTCTCCCTAATGAAGAGGAAATGGATTTGTATCTCAGCGTACAGTCGTGTACTTTACCCCCATAGCAGTTACTACCAGCCTGTTTCAAATAGGTTTATTGTATGTGTATGTCTTTTGAGTTGGGAGATGGGAGGGGGGGTTGTTGTTATATGCTTGGGTTTGGTTTGTTACAGTTTTTTTAAAAAAAAGAACAGGCTAGTTTCCCTCAGAAATTTGCTGCATTTGTTGTTGATGCCGACTTATCTGCATCACAGCTGACTAGGGAAGTAAGTTCTGGAGACAAAATACATAGCGCATGCCATCTTCATAGTGCCATTGAAGAGTGGTCCAGCCCCTGTTATCACCTCTGTAATTGTCATGTTTTTGGAAAAAGTTATTCTTTTCCTTGTTCCAAACATAACCTGAATTCATTTTCCTAGGGAGCCCATAAATAATAAATCACCAAAAAACCCCACAGCTAATTTACAGACCATAGGTAGGTATTGGTATATCCTTCCCTAATATTAAATAAGTCATCCAAACACTCCAGGTTAAGATTAATGCACTGAAATCTCTATTATAGACTGACTGAAGGGAGAGTAGTCTGACTCAGCCTGCTGTACAAAAGAGATTTTAAGGTCAGCACAAAAAAATAATATTGGCTTAGGCCAAACTAAATGGTCAACTAATACAGTCCTGGCAATTAAGACTGACCAGAAAATAAGAGGTGGGAGAGACTAGAAATCAATTAACCAAAGCCAGCATGCTGGGAACGAGGGGTAGTTTGGGAACACAAATACAGGAGAGGATGGGCTGTTACAGCTGTCACCCAGCTCCCCAACCTTAATTTGACCCTGGCGCCAGGAAAGTAGGGTGAAACAACCAAGCTCTGTCATTGTGGGACCATGCCCACACTGGGAATCAAGGGGCCTTAGTCATCCTGATGAGACAGCAGTGGTGGAGGCACCTTTACCTTCCCCCAGTGCAGCCGTGCACCTATGCAGAGCAAGTACAACTTCCTGCCCTCACCCCACATTCTCCAATAGTCCAGGCTGTAGCTCACATGGGCTGGGAAGAGCCACAGATTCCTCCCACTGTGGACTTGTAGCTGGAGGGCATGTCTGCCCCGAAAGGAGCTCTGCTAGGTCCTGGTGCCTCTCCACCAGCCACATCCTGGAGCCACGATCACTCTCCCATCTTGTGATCCAGTGCAGCAGATGCTTTTCCCCAAAGCTTGTGACCCAACACATGGCTTGTCATAGCCTGGGAGGCAAAGAACTTGAAAGGTTTGCCTGGGATGTAATGCTGGGCTGCTGGAGACCTTCCCAGCCCCTCCGAGCATCCATCCTCCTATGCCCTTGCCACCTTATTCTATTTCCTTCTAACTTCTGCTTACACCTAGTTTAGCTTGCCAAGGTTGTGGCTTTTGTAGCACAACTGCAGCCAGACTGGGACAGCCTGACCTCCCCGCTCAGCCAGCCCAAGCTTGGCTGATGTGCCTGCATCCCCTGCCTGTCTCCACCACCGATGTTGCAAGTCAGGCAGCACCAACACAACTGCTTTTCTCCACTTTGTGTTTTTCTTTCTCTTTCCCCTTTTGGGTTTGCCATTGAGGTGGCAGGGCCGGGCACTGGCTGGGCACTGGCACCAGAAACAAGCTCTGTATTCTGGCATTTCTTCTGCAAAGAAATGGGCTGTCAGATGTTGTTGTCATGAATTAGGTTTCTTTTAAAAGCTTTTAACTGCTAAAGGGACAGGAATAACAGGAATAGAAGCCACTTCTATAAATGAAAGCCTTGCTTAATAGTTGAACGTGTTTAATGCTTTGTTGCTTTTTCCTCCTTCTTTTCCTCAGTCTGTAATCAAACCTTATAACAGGGTGAACACCTGAAATACATGGGTGGGCCTCTTAAAACATCGATGTACGTTATACTCTGATTTGTAGAGGATGGAAGGGTTATGGTTGCCATCTAATACACCCTTTTCTTCCCTTTCCCCATCCCTACAACTTCTCCATCCCTTTGCAGTACCCCTTTTCCATCACCCTTTGGTGGTGCAATAGTCCTGCTTCCATCCCCACAGACCCCATCTCCCAACTGTCCTGCCCTTGGATGGAGAGGGGACCTTCACGTGCACACATCAGGGAACAAGACTGGCAAGTTAGAGCTTGTGTGATTACTCAGTCATCACTCAACTGAGATATGATACCTACTTTATGGCTGTTGTCTGAGGTTTTCAGGACTTCATTTTGGGTCAGGACCTTGCACAATCAATTCCAACACACTTGGAGCACACCGGATTTACTGCATGTGCAAGGACAATTTAAGTGCATGAGTGGTAGTCCAGGACTCCCCAACCAAATGGTCAATGTTCTCATAAATGAGATTTCAGAGAGAAGGAGTAGAAAATGAGGGGGAAAGAGCATGCCATGGGAAAAGATAGGATTAAACTGTCACGTATCAGGTTAAATGACAGCCTCAGAGCTGTCATTTAGGGCTGCTTCCATGATTAATAAAATGTTATATTCTCAGGTGAGCTATTAAAAAAATAATATCTGCAGTGAGGTAGGTCCAAGTAATTATTTCAGAGGCTAGATGTTGTGCAGGCCTAAGTAAAAGTTCAAATTGTACACTTGCCATCCAAAGCAGCGAGTCAGAGCATCTATACTGAAAAAAACCCTACCCTGATTAACTGCTTAGTGCTATTGACATCACATTGTACAATTTTGACTCTCTAGTCCTACCTGTTTTGCTAACACTGACAGCTCTCTGTTCAGCCTTTAGAGGTACACAGGCTCAAATCAAACCAAGCTGAACTGACAAATAATTAAAATTGCACATCAAATCACTGTTGCTTCCATAAACATCTGCTCTGAAATGCTACTTGAAATAAAAGTGCTCCATGGAGACTCCATACTAATCACTGTTAACCCCTCCAGGCACAGGATAACAGGCAGTACAGACAAAAAGCAGGAGGTTGAGGAAGAATGTATTTGGAAAGAGGTCCCTGGCCTTTTCTACATACTGTTAGATAGAAGGTACATTGAAAAATGCTCTAGGCATTTTCTTCAGGGTTGCTGAGCAATGGCAAGAAAGGTAAAAGCAAGTAGCAAATGCTCAGTGCTTTTGGTACTGAGATGTGTGGTGAAGGTTGAACTGCTTAGATACCATTCTCTCCACTCCCTGTTGAGACACTCCTCTGGATCTGCCCCATGCTGCATCTCACTTGATCTTACAGTTCTGCAACTTTCCCTTTAGGAGAGGTGATACACATCAGGTACTGGAGCTTTGTCATGTATTCTCTGTTGATCACTGCAAAGTAGAGTTCCTCTGCTTTTGTTTCCATTTACCTCAGTAGGATTTTGTTGAACTAGCACCAAGTTCAAATCAGCAAAGGAGAAGGCAGCCCCCAGCAATCAATCACCACATGCCATGTAACTTCTTCACAAAATTAACTTAAGAGACTGCCAGTCCTTCAGAATTTTTGTCTTGCAAGCTTCAAAACCCACTTCCCAGCAGATACAGTATATGAAAGATAAACCAGGAGAAAAAAAAATAGGTGTTTCACAGCAAGAAACAGCAGGTGGAATCTAAGCGTTAAAAAAGCAAACAATGGAGGCAGAAGGTGAAGGAATTCACATCTTCTTAGCACACAGCAGATAGGGTGCCTGAGCAGCTAAGGTTTCTGCCAAAAGCACATCTGCGAGAGGGACTAGGAGGGAGGGGAAAGAAAGAGCTCCTCTCCAGCTTATGAGCCGGCTGAATTCAGGCTCACGTCCTCTACAGCACTTACACTGTTTAGAAGACAAAACATTGGTTGCTGCACCTCCGTATTTACCATAGATTTTGTGTGGTACCCACCTCATTTTCTTGCCCGATGTTACCTTCTATGTCTGCTACGTCTTCTTCTGAACTGAAATGTCGTTCAAAAACACAGCAATATGTTTATCGTCCTTGGGTTCAGAGAAGACCTGGCTCAGGCGTTAAGTGGCGGGCAGAGGTTTACCCAGGCAGGCTCTTTATGTTGGCAAAAACACAATGCTGAACTTTCACAACAAGTAGGTAAACACGTGGCTGCATACAGCAGGTAGGCTGGCAGCACCGGCAATAGCGAGAAACAATAATGTCAGAACAACCTTGGCAAAAGGAGCTCTGTGGGTTTTAACAATGGTTGTGGGCACAGGAGCTGAACAGCCCAAAGAACAGTAACAGAAAGCCATCTACAGATCCTGTGGGGAGCTCCAAGCGCACAGAGCCTGAGCGTTCCAGCTGCAAGACTCTGTACTCCACACTCACAGGGTTGCTCCATTTGACTTAGCAGCAGTCAGCTCCAGCACTTCACTACTTGGAAACACCCAGTGGCTGAACTTCACCCAGTAAACACGTCTTTCCAGTCCTCAGCAAGGACACTGGTTTGCTGATTGCATGCCAGCGCTCCTATTTAAAGAACTGTTGTTATGGGAAAAAGCTGAAACCTTTCTCCAGCACAGACCAAGTGGTCCCCGTATCTTGTGCCTTATCTGCAGAGATGCATCAATTCCCAGTACGTGTTTCCACAGGAGACTTTCACTTACAGCCATAGTAAGTTGCAGTTATCTGACTGCAAAACCCACCATACTCCTGGAACGGGGCTGGGTCTCCAGACAGTCTTAGTCTTTTCCTTGAGGTACAAGGTTTTATACATGACACAAGCTGCAAGGAGCAGCAGTAGTAAAAGGTGTCCACCTTTATCCTTCACCTCCAAAAATACCTCTTCCTAAGCTTTCTCTTAGACATCTTTTCCAGGTTCTCATCACGCAGGGCAGGTTCAGGCCCAATGCCCAAGGCTCTTACAGGGGCATTGCCAGGATGCTCATAAGCAAATGCCCAGCACTGACGTAGGTCAGACTTCTGCAAAAATTACATTCTCAGAAGACCCTCACACATAGCTTCCTGAATGAGCATCAGCCTTTTCAACTGACATCACAACTCATGAAGCAACAGATAATGAAAGAGAAGGAAAGCAGAACCACTCATATGACACAATCTTAAGACTCTCCCAAACTGAAATGAGATACACAGAACATTCATTTCTATATGAAAATACATCCATTTTACCTTACAGGAAAACCAGTACATTTTTAAGTACATGAAAAGCAAATTAGGAGACAGTCTAGAAAATAATAACCATGTGAATGCAGCTGTATTTTTAAATTAAAAAAGCACTTGAAAAAAACACTGGCATCAGGACAGCTAACAACAATATTGTCTTAAATCAGCCACATCATCATTTGGATTGTGATAGCACCTGGAAATCTCTTTCAAGTACCAGAATCACACTGTGATAGGTACCAGCTACACCGAACACAGAGCCTGTGCAAGCACGGGTAGCCCATGCCTTAACACCTCACACAATTCAACTATTGCCATTTAACCGTATCTGTGACACCAGCTACCTTCCTACATTATGAAATAAGTTTTCATAGCCACCCATTAATTTGGATAAGGGCTATTTTTTTAAAGAAAGAGCTGCAAGATAGTAGCTTATATAGCCTGAAACTTTTGCAGACAGAAAACAGGAGCAGATCTTTGCATCCTCTTCCCTTTGCAAACTCTATGAGGAGATACAAGAACTGCCTGACACTTTAGAAGTAGTCCTGGCAATGACTGTGACAAGATGTACCATGCTGTTACTGATACAGGTTATATATAGTAAACAACAAAACCCATCGGAGATCCATGTCAAGGAACCAGCTGTAGGCACTGCTGCTAAAAGTAATTGAGAAATCCTAGTGGAAAACCAGTTACAAATAGAACATATGGACTTTGCACTATCTCAGGTACTGAACTTCTGTAACTCAGATACCACAGTGAGGGTCTGTTAGGACATATTCAAATTACTTAAATGCTTTTGGATGCCTGATGAAACAGCAATCACTAGGTTTTTGGTAGTATGCTGTACTCTGAGTTAAATTTTATTCACAATTTATATCTATTGCTTTTTATTGGCCATAGATGAAAAACCTCTTTTAAGGCTACCGGTAATGTGCTAGATACTTCTTCATCCTCTGAGCTGGGAAACTTACTGCCCCAGGATGCTTACAGCTGTTAATATTCTATAGACATTCCAGAAAAAAAGGACAAATTCACGGTGAATAAATAGATTAAAGATTTTAAAGTACAAAGACACCACTTCTACCAGAAGCAGAATTGAAAGCACAAGTCATTGAAGATGAAAGAGCATTCTGGAGAGTATCATGATGGTTCTGATCTATCAGAAGGTATCAGAAGGTCTGATCACCCTTCTGTAGCCATCCACTGTCAGCCACCACCCAAATTAAAAGGCTAAGCTAGAGTTACATTTGATTTGACCCAGACAAACCTTCAAAATAGTCACTGTAGACATCACAGGAACTGTCACAGTAGCCACTCCCTTCTGGCATAGTTAATGGACATTAATGGCTCCACAGGGCTGTTTTTATCACTTTGCAGAGCCCTGCCATTTAGGGATGTCAGGTGAAATGAACCCATCAGAGAGCTGCCTTAATACACTACTGTTGCATGAAGACTACCACTCAGAGCCACAGAGTACCTTTAGCATGTACACCCAATTCAAGTCATACAAACAAGACCCACAGCAATGGAGACTGCCTAGTCATCACCCCAAGCAGAGAACCATTTCATAGCGAATACAATACTAACCTAGCATTTCTCCCTACTTTCTTCTACGTTTTCAAATTTACTTTATCCTTAAGACAAAAAAAAACAAAAACAAAAAACAACTACAAAGAAACTTCTAGTGACATTTCCTTAAGAGTGACATTTGTCTTGTTCCTCTGCAGAGGCACTCTGTATTCTTCTAAAAGCAATGCCATAGAGTTTGAGGAAATCAAGCATTGGCCACTATCCTGGCTCTGCCCATTTAAAAATTTAAAAGTTGTCCCCCTTCCTCAATTGACGTCCCTCCAGAGGGTGCACACCTTCAGAGCAGGCCTTCTGCAAGAGCACATCCCAGAGGTGAAGCAATGGTGGTTGTTCAGAGGGTAAAGGCCACCATTCAGGAGTGCAGATAAAAATCCATGCAAGAGTTAAACATGGGAAGAAGCCTTCCTGTTCTTCTACTTACTTAAAGACTGTGCAATGTGTCAGCTTCTGATAAGACAAACAAAAATTTTGGACTTTGCAAGCACAGAAATTGGAACTAATCACTTGTTTTTGCAAATTCACAAACATTTTTGCATGCACCAGTCTAGTCTGGGGTTTTGTTGTTTTGGGTTTTTTTGTAGGAGGGATAGTAAAAAAGCTGATTAGAATGACAAAGCTAAGGAATGAGGTGGTACTTTGCCTACACAGAACATGTAGCACAGTTCTTATAAAACAGTCCTCTGTTACATCCTGTCTTCTGTTTTCTGTGTAATAAAGGATTGCACTTGTCTCCACTGAGAGATTTTAAGGAAAGGATTACATTTGTGAATTAATGGCAAATTATTCATCTTTAATTAGTAATTAAGTATCTCAGAACTTGTTTGTACTTCAGAATTTATTTCCAGCTATTGTAGATACAAGGAAAAAAATTATCACTGTGTCTTTGATAAATAGGCATCTTCATGGTGCAACACTTAATTTTATCTCTTTATTGTAAAATATTTTCTAAGCTGAGATGTAGAAAGATCAGTTGTTCCCCAGACCATAGAGAGCAGACTAAGAATCAGGTAGTAAGTAAAGAGGAAAGCCTGTTCTTTGCTGATGCTCCAGCAAGCCTTTCAAGTGCATTGGGAAGACCACACGCTAACCCATATAACAGTATTGTCTCAGAATAACACTCAGGATACAAAAAACTCAGCTGATACAAAATTTGGCTGTGGTGGCTCTACCTGATTTTCAGGCCCTAGGTTTCCCAACCCCATTACAGTGCAATTACTTGAGCTCTCAATATCAAATTAAATCTGCTTTCAAGATAACAAAACAAAACAAAAAAAAACCAAAAAACAAACCTGCAGTAGCTTACCTTGTGGGAGTTAATCCCTGAAGGTTTACATTAACACTTCCACCAATATAGGGATTACAGTAGAGAAAGTTGTAGAAGGGTATTTCACAAATACCGTTTCCTCACTGGAAAAGGAAATAAAAAACACTGTGCATACACAGACAAGCCATGGCAGTTTTTCCTTTTGGAATAGTTTTTGTATGCTGTAATAGGCTTGCTCCTCAGTCCTGAGTTTTCATTCCTGGGGGTGATTTTAGTTCCTGAGGAATTTGTAGGCAGCCTGATTTACAGTATTTACAACATTTAACTGTTCTCAGGAGAACCAGGGTGGCCTTGAAGACACCTGACACCATTGAACCTGGTGGCATCTGCTCTTTTGGAAATCCTATTTCTCAAACTTGTATGCAAGTTCTCTGATAACATAGATCTTGGGCCAAATATGGCTGGGGCTAAATATGGTACACATACTAAGTCTCTCCACGGACCACTCTAAAGATTAATGCATTCAGAGGCACACAAAAACATATTTTTGGGGATCTTTTCAAGAGCACTTCTAAGTGCAGCAAAATCTTTTGAGTGCCCTTTTCTGTTGCGTCTCCATAAATAATTGTGTGAAGTTTGTTTGCTCAAGATTCTATCCTTGCTTTAGAGGGTTTTGTTCTGCACAAGGTGCAGAAGCATCTTTTCACATTTATATTTTCATACTAGTCAGAGTTATGTAGCTCAGAATAATCTGGCCACTGCTTTTTCCTTGCTAAATCAACTCCTGAGCACTTCAGAAAACACACTGGTAGATAACACACACCTTTGAGCTCACAAATAACCAAGTCTTACAAAAAATTTACAGAGGAGTAGGCAGGCACAGTATAAATCTTTGCAGGGACTAAAACTTTCAACTTTTTCTTTTAGTCTTCACTCCACACTTGATAATTTTCCAAATTACAAGTTCAGTGAAGGGATATCCTCAAACCCAGCATTCAATACAAAATCCAACAGAAAAAAGGGGATTGTGAGTCTATGTTTCCAGAATTGAAAGAAAAAAAATAATCCAGAACAGAAGTTCGTGGTAGCACAGAACAAATAGCTTTACATGACAAAAGAACAGAAAGTCACCCAGAAATAAACTGATCATACACATGTTTAGACAAACTAATAACACTAACACAAATAAATCCATACTGGATTAGGAGCAGGCAGATTGCTGAACATTCATTTCATGCATTTAAAACCTGATCAAAAGTAACTGCATGTACTCCAATCTTTATGTCTCTTTCACAGAAGGCATCCACCCTGCATGAGGACTGAAGATCACCATCCACCTAATTAATTGCTCCTTAAATGCATCCAAAATATCAGAAGGTTTGAAAGTGAGAGAGAATGTTTTACACATGAGCAAAAGTGCTGACCATAAAAAGCCGAGTTTTCCAGATTTCCTCCAGGAGAACATTTAGGGAATATATGATTACAGTGCATTTTAAAGTCATTTGTCTTCTCCTAGTGGCAGGGCATATTCTTAAAGTTACTATAGCCTTGATTTAATATCTAACAGTATATCCTTATAGCCATTCCAGTAGCGGTTTCTTTGTAAATTATTGTAGCAGTCCAGCCATACAGGATATATTCTGATGCTTGTGTTAACAGGATCACCATGTAATGTAAGAAGTGCCAGAATACATGCTGCTAACATTTTTCACATGTCTATGATTAGTCTCCTTCTTAATTTAGCTGTGCCTCTTTTAACCCTACTGCAACTAACTGGTAGCAAGATGGATGGAGCCAGCCAACATCTACCTGCCACACTACCTGTCCAGCACCTCAAGAACTATATTCCAATTGCTATTCTTCCTTTTGAATGGGATTTGCTTTTGAGTTATTGCCCTGAAATCCATCTGGGAAGTGGAAAGGCTGCCTTGTTGCCAACAGACTTCTCAGCTGACTAGATCCTTGGCTGTCCCCACACAGTACATTACAGTGATGTGTTACATCATTGATTTCACTTCATGCTATTCCAGTTACAAACTGCTAATCCTGTGATCAAACTAAATTACTGACTTCCAGCTAAATTCACCGTTTAAAATAAGCAATTCCCAATTCAAATATAGCTAACCACCCCAATTATTAGAAGGTATGACATGCAATGCCAAGGCAGGTCTACAGATTCTGTGACAGAAAATGTCTACAGAGTCTATGGTATAAAACAAAGACAAATTTCTTTGTTTTTACAATTTGTACAATAAATATTTAGTAATTTAAATCACAGCCATAAAACCTGTTCTTTATAGAAATAAAACAATTTGAAAGTTTGACATGAAATGCCATTTTCATCTCTCCAAAGGTCAACCTGAGTTTTGCTCAGTGGGAGGTGGACTTTATTCCAGTTGATCAAAAATAAAGAGGAAGAGAAAAAATCTTGCACAATTTCTCACAAAACAGGAATTCTTCCAGATTGCATTTGCTAAGTGTTTGCAACCAAACAGCTCTTTCCATTAGAAGCACATGTCAAGATAAACCTTACAGCACACCAAGGGACTGCCTCCAATCTGTTCATGTCACATAACAAATACAGGAGCAGGCCGAATTCTAACAGAAGCAGCACGTGTGTCTTAAAAGGTAACATCAAAAAAGGAGGTACAGAGAGATGAAGTCTATTCATGTGAATGCTAAGCCCTGTTCTTTTCCCTTCAGTATTTTAGAAACTGCCAAACAATGATTATTTCAATTCCAACATCTATTCCTTTCAATAAATATTAAATTTGTTTCAGAGTCTGTTTTTTTTTTTTTAACAGCTCATGTCATGAGTTTCACGTGGTTAGTTCCCCCCCCACTTTTTTTTTTCTTTTTTTTTTTTTTTTTTTTTTTTAACCCACAAACATCAGCAATAAAGTAACCACAACCTGCAGTCTCTGGAAATAGCCTACCTAATTTTGCTTGAAGGTGTCAGCCAAGTATAGGACTTGCAACAGTGGGTTTCAATCTGACAGCTCCTGGACTTATTCAATGCAGTCCCTGAAAGTTCACTAGAAAAAGCAAGTTCATATACGTTACCCTGCAAAATATGGATGGGAAAATTCCAGGAGAAAGTTTTTAGGGCTTGAAAAAAAAAAAAAAAAAAAGGTGTAAAAACACTGTGGAGTTTTCGCAGAATCACAGAATGATAGGAGTTGGAAGGGACCTCTAGAGATCAGCTAGTCCAACTCCCCTGCCAGAGCAGGTTTACCTAGAGCACATTGCATAGGATGGTGTCCAGGCAGATTCTTTGGAATTAATGGCTCTTTATAATACAGAATATTGCAGTGTCCTTAAAACAACTATTTAAATCTGAAGAGCTATTCCCTTCTATAATGCAACTGTATTAATGATCATTCTTTATAAACTGACTTTACTATTTGAAGTAAGATGTATGTTTGCTACTGTGTATAAACAAATAGTTCAAACTAGCTACACTTGTATCCTCAGAAACATTTAGTTTTGATGAGACAATATGCTTGCCAGCCGACCAAATCCAATTCTTTTACATTTGGCTCAAGGATTTATCCTAACCTACCATACACTGTGCCTTTGTTTTTGTATAAATAGTTCATGTGTCTAGACACAATATTACATGTTTATACAAAACCGTATGCTTAATACTTTATGCAGATGATTAAATTTCAGCTTCACTATAGTAATGCACAACACTTTGTTCTCTGCATTAGGACACCCAAAATCTTTTCAGTTCATTTAATTCCCCAGTTTTCCTCAAAGGAATCAGGAGCATCACTGTGTTTATATAAGCCATCCAAATCTTAGCTTTGTCTGAATTAATGAAATTCCATTATCAGGCAAAGACAGGCCCAGCATGTTTTCATGATGGCTTCAAGCACCAATTATCTGGGATTTTCCAGTAACCAACCTGACCTTCAAGCTAAAACTGGGATTCCCAGAAAAAGAATACTATCACGGGCTGGAGAAATCCCCCAGCAGAATTGTCATCTTTGTCCAGGTCTAATATTCCAGACACTGTGCATGCTGCTGGACATAGCAGAATTCAGATAGCACTCACATGTGCTGTCAAGGCCATGGACACTGTTTGTCTCAAACCTAGCCTCAAACCCAAGATTTCACTGAACTCATATATTCTAGTTAGAACATGGAAAATAACTTCCATGAAAAAGATGAACATTTAAGACTCCAAAAAAAGTCATTAAACGAATATACACTTCTAATTTTTATTCTGTATCTAGCATGATACATTTGCTGTCTCTCTTTATGCATCACACAAAGAAACCATAAGATTTTTCCCAGTTGGATGAAATAAATGTTTCCATTATTTTAATTTTTCCCTCTTCCCAGAAACCCTATAATCAATTCTAGAATTGGTTCTGTCATAAAACCCAGTGCATGTTGCATTCTGGCCCTTAAGCAGCATGTATTAGCTGTGTTCCTTGAAGAAATAAAGTTGTTTAGCCTTCTGCCTTAGGAAAGCAATGATGTGCTTTGATACACAAAGGTGTATCAAAGCCATTTCTCATGAAAAAGGATGAATCTCAAGGACTGAAATGAGCCCTCAATGCAGAAAATACCAAGCTGTTCTTTATAGTCCAAGTGTGGGCACTGCAGGTCCAAATCAGACCAGGGAGTTTCTTCACAACTCAAGTTTGTCAAATGCTTTGCTGAGAAGTTTGAGGAAATCTTTGCTTTATGATAAGCTGGTTTAGAGGAGGGCCAAAGCACAGAAGCCTTATTTCAATTTGTCAGCAGACAACAGATCGATTGCCCCAAAAAACCTCTCTGGAAACAGGGACTAACCTCCTCTTTCTGCAGGCTTTGTTTTCTAGCAGGACGATGCAGTCCCGAGCCCAGGTACAGTAGGTTCCTGGAACCTTCTCTCAATAACCACTCCAAGCTTTAGATATCATGAGTCCATCTTGCAGAAAATTATGGGACTAGCTTTAAAATAAACACATTTATACCAAACTTTTCAATATGCTTTTCAAGCCCTACAGTTTGTATTCCCAAGTATATTCCAAATAATCACATTGTCTACAAGCTCTCATTACTATTGCTAGTCAATTTAATTTCAGTTCTCAAGCAAGCAGCAATGTGGAATCTTAAGGAAAAACTTCTGATGATTAAATCACAATAGTTGGCCACGGAACTGTTATCCAGGTAATAAATCCATTGCCCTCAAAGACAAAAAATTCAAGACTGGAAGAGAAAGCAACTTTTCTTATGCCACGTCCTTATCTAAGAAATATTTATTTAGTCATTGTATTTTCACCACAGTTTTCTTCTTTGTCCCCATATAAATGAACATTTCTGTAATTGTTTGGGCCAAATGCATGTTTGACTTCATCTTATTCTTGGTATATTACCTGGAACGTTATCATTGTAATCCCTTGTTTTCACTTAAATTTATCAATCTGCCTGATAGTCTGTCTAGACTACATTTTGAAAATAGTAAAATAAACAAAAAGGGGGGAAATCGACTAATGTAAATAACCTACAGAGAGCCACACACCAGGTAACGACTCAGGTTACTCTTCACAAAAGCACAGCAGAATACAGCAACACGAATGCCAACTGCCAACTTCAAAAACCTGAACACCTGTGAAAAGTAAAACTCTCCTAATTAGACCTTGGCATTGTCCTCTCAGATTTACAGACGACTCATTTTGCTTTGAATAAACATCACTATTTCTTTCCTAGGCAAACTCCTTGGCTCTGTTTCAATTATTTCCTTTAAATATTAAAGAGCAGGAAACATTTGTTTTCCCTTGTCACATCCTGTCCTGTTTACACAGCATCACACAATCCCCTTTGAAACGCCTGCTCTTACAGCAAGCCTGACACACACAGTTCAATCAAAACATTTGCTATTGTCTTTTACCAACTACAAACGAATTTCTGCACAAATGCTGAAAAGGTTTAAAGGTTTCGACAGGCATCTAAAGTCGAGCTAGCGCGACTGTCAAAGCAAGGGGGTGTCAAACTGCTCGGCTTCCCCGCTGCCACCCTGACTTAAAGAAGAAAAAGAAAGACAAAGCGATTCGCTCCTTCACACAGCAGAGCTCCTGGCAAAGAGCTCCCTCGTTGTAAAACCACTGCTCTCACAAAACACTCGAAAGCAGAAAAAGCACACGGACAGTTAGAGACGAGTGTGAAAGGGTAACTTACATTATTTAGAAAGACAGTGGGAAAGGACTGCTGCAGTTTCTTCGTTATTTTACACTGCTGTTGTTGGCAGAGCAGGCAACCAGAAAAGTTCACCTAAAGAAATCTCTGCTTTTAATTCTCTCTCCCCGTGCATTTACTCTGGAGTCTCTCAGCCCGAAGAGATCCGACAGTCAAAAGTTTATCCCCTTGTATTTCCGAATGATATGGCCGACTTTCCTTGGACACATACCAATGATGCAGTAAAAATAGACAAAAGGGGGGGGAGGGAAGAAGCAATCTAGCTTGAGCCTGAATCTTCTTAACTCAGTGTTTTCTGTAAAAGCTGCTCTTATGTCAGAAGCTCCCATCCCTATACTAACTTGCAAAGCACAGAGTCATCCATCTGGTTTTCATAAACTGCAAATTAGAGGCAAAGCAGGGAATATATACAGTCCGGTTTTAGCAGAACTCCCCAAGCATCAGCCTTACAAGTAACCTGAGGTACAAAGGCTTTGAAAATAAACAGCCGGCCCCATGCTGGGATGGTCTCCCGCCTGCAGATGACTGACTGCTCCCCCAGGCAGCCCCCAGCACCACACACCACTCAGAAAGTGGCAGCCGAGTCCCCCCCGCTGTGGAAACAACCCAGCCTTGCAGCCCTCCCTCCCAGCACACACAGCAAAATCCAGTGCATTACTTGAAATAGTTCAACAGTTTAACAAGTCATTTAGAACAACCTGGTTTTTATAAACAGGGAAGTGAATGCTGACCACTTACATTCTTTAAATGTTTCCAGGTGGGAAGCAAATCTATTGTGTTGGGGGCGGGAATAGTTTTGGTTTGGTGAGTTTTTTTTCCTCTAAGGCAGCAACTCTCAGAGTCAGCGGGCAGTTGCTTGATAGAGAACCTCTCGGGTGATTCGATCCATTAATTACAAGAATAAACATATCACAAGCAAAATTTTGAAAAGCATCCCATGACAGTCCATGACTTGAAGCTCCTGAGTCACTTCCAATCCCTGTTTTCAGCTATTTAAAGATATACTGCCCTGATTACATTCAGGTACCAGAGGCGTAAGGTGCTACCTATATTTTTGCATACCTCAAGGCTTTTGAGTCAGTGCTAAAGAACATTGCTTTCTCAATAAAAAATTGGGAAACCATTTTTATGGTGGATAAAAATGTTTTGCCATTGCTTAAAACTAAAGTTGTTGTCTACATGTTGTTTTATTTTAAAATGTCTAGTTTTATTTAGTCTTTAGCTTTGCCAGGGGACTTTTGCAAGCTTTTCTACTGGGAAAAATCTTAGTCTATTTGAACAGTGAGAATCTCTAAACAAGGCAGCTTTCACTAAAGCATGGGTGAATTGGCAGAGTGAGTCATTAACAAAATAAAAACACCCTTGTAAACACTCTGCTTAGAAGTCCTGAGCCTTGTCACTTGCTCAGTTTTTCATCTTTGCACAATTAGGATTGTGCTGATTGTCTACTCATCTTGTACCTGGATCCCTGCACCCAGAATTCATAGAATCATAGAATTGTCTAGGTTGGAAGGGACCTTTAACATCATCTAGTCCAACGATCAACCTAACTCTGATTAAAAAAAACAAAACCCACAGCACTCAACCATGTCTCTAAGCACTATGTCAACCTGTCTTTTGAATGCCTCCAGGGATGATGCCTCAACCACTTCCTTGGGCAGCCCATTCCAATGCTCAATAACCCTTTCAATGTAAAAATTTTTCCTAATATCCAATCTGAACCTCCCCTGGTGCAACTTGAGGCCATTTCCTCTTGTCCTATCTCCTGTGACTTGGGAGAAGACACTGAAGGATTGACATTTGTTAATGTCAAAATCAGTTGAATTACATAAAATAAAATAAAATAAAATAAAATAAAATAAAATAAAATAATCAAAGAAGCAAAAGAGAAAATGATGAATGAATTTTGTGTGTGTTTTTGCCTGTGCTGTCACAATTCCTTCCAATACTTGTATAACCCATTGAATAATTTCAGTCACATCAGGTAGAATGCTAGAGATCTCAAAGGTATTATATTGCTACAGCTTTTATGAAATCAGGCAGCCCTCCAGATGAGTGAAATACAATCCAGTGATCCAATGTAAAAGGCTACACATGAGCTCAGTTTTATTATTAGACACTAGAGCACCCTACACAAACAAGAGGTACATGAGAACAGATTTCATGTGCCCTACTGCTCAGCTGCTACCACAGTTGTGCATCTTTGGTCTTCATTCTAGCATTTTTCCTCTCTTCTCTTTCTGTCCTCCCATCAAGGTAGTAAGCAGTGAAATACTTGAAATGCACAGACATCACCTGAAGCAAATAATAGTATTTTTTGAAACAGGAATAAACAAGATTTGTTAACAGTTGAGTTATTCTTCTTCCACTTAGTACGTAAGTCAGGTGAACTCACTACATCTTGTTTTTATCAGGACTGGTATTTTCCATGAAATCAAAGGACTTGATCCTGGTAGACCAGACTTCCAGGTTTGGCAGAGCTAGAAATTATTTCGTAGGGTACAGCAGAGTAGCCCTTGCATGTTTTTCTGGACATGTAGGGTCTCTTTCCCACTGTACTATCACAGTACAGGGCAAGTTGAATCCTGCCCTTCAATATTCTGACTTATCTTCAGAATAAGAACTCTTTTTTTTTTTTTTTGCTGAAACATGGTGTTATAGTGGACAGTAGGTAGAAGTAACCACTTTCAGTTGTGATGCTCATGCTGACTGAATTTAATTTACATTAATGCATTAATTCACATGGATCTCTTAGGTACTCTTCAATATATCTGTTCTCTCAAAAAATTAAATCCATTTATGTCAAAGGCTGCTTTCACAAATAACAACTCTGTAAGAAAACTTCAAGAAAATCCAAGATTCAAAAATAGAAGGCTTTTTAAATGACCTTTCATTTTCCAAGCTCCAAGGATCATTGTTATCCATCATCTTTTTCTCCCTTCTTTTCTATTCTTCATTTCCTCTTTTGTATCATCCATGTGGGGTGCACCACCATTCCACTATCCAGAGATAGCTCCTGCCTCCGGCAAGCTATCCATGTGTCCCCTCACTGTTGCCTGCGTATTACTGAAGCAGTTTCTCACACTGTGTCTCCATGAACTTGGAGTTCAGTCAAGCACCATTTTTCTATCTAGCACAGGGATGTTAGTTTTCTGGAGAAACAGAGGTGGAAGATATTCATTAGTTTGATGGTGAGAGAAAATTTACTGCAGAAAACTTCATATAGGAAAGACTGAAACAAAGAACAGATCAGATAGGGAAAACAACCTGCTAGGAGCAATTTGCCTTCTCAGAAAAATGGCAGCTTCCAATTAGGATATTTCAAATGCCAGCTACAAAACAACCCTGTTATTTTCCATGTAAGTAGAAAACAACCCTGATTTTTCACCAAGATCAACTATGTTAGTGATGTCAGTAGGAAGAGAGCAGAGAAGGTTGCAGCTTAGATATTTACTATACTGATTATATGCAGCTTTGTATGTAGATTCTTGAAAGGTTTTTTCAAATCTCATTGCATGTTTATTAAAGCAAGGAAAAAGTGCCCCTCCTCAGTCCGTGTCAGAGAGGTTGTGATGCACAGTAGGTGGCAGAATATGTATCTATCTTGACCTGAATTCTGCTCCTATCTAGTCTAGTGTGGTTTTATTGGGAGTGCTGAATTGCAAAGGTATAGATGAAAGCAACCTGCTTTCCATCCTGATTTTTTACAGTTTAAATACTGAGAAAGTCACAGGAAAGGTCTGGGTTTGATGGAGGATGCACCTTCCCATTTAATTTGAATCTGAATGATAGAAGCTCAGGATGACAGATTAACAAGGCGGGGATGCACCACAGCTATGTGTTCACCTTTCATTTTAGCAGTAAACTACTTGGTGAAGGATTTTTAATATGTTTATGCAGATTTCTAGTTGGTCATAGTATAAGTCCTAGATGAGTCTTCTGTTGCAAACAAGCTGGAAGGCTTTGTACAGACTGAAAAACCACAGCTTTGATAAACTGAGACAAATCTACCCTTGGAGGAGTTCAAGGCAAAGCTTTGGTTCACTTACCATTAATGAAATAAATAAATGTAGATGTTGGCACTGACAATAACCCATTTTTTAAAGATTAATTAGCTGTGATATTATAAATCATTTTACTACCAGAATTTTAAAGTCAGCACATGGAATATCTTGGATCTGGGTTCAGATGCTGAGCTTGTATTCAATTGGTCTGGTCCCACTTACTATGTATTTCATTTTAGTACTTCAGTTTGGTGCCTAGTGACTTGAATTGGGAAAAAGCCTGTCCCCCTCCAAAAAGGCACATAATTGTCAGCTGATCTTCCAAAGACATAATACAGTGTGATAATCCTTTGCAGCCTGCTTCTGTTAGATGAGGATTGGGCTGTTTCAGTGTTTTTGGCATTTTGCTTTATAATGTATCACTGCTTTTCCACAGAAAGAAAATACGCAGCTGATACAAAAACATAACGCATTACAACCTTGACGGCATCATTGGAGAAGCCCCATGGCTGCTGCTGTTTTCACTCCAGCCTGCAGTAGCCCCTGGCTGTCCCCAGGAAAAAAAAAAAAAAAAAAAGGAAAAAAAAAAAAAAAAGGAAGAATAAGCACAGCACTAAGCCACTTTTCCCCATCAACTCTCACTAACATCTGTGACTGCAGGGATCTGAGCTGGCCTGGGGGCACGTGACCTCATTCTGAGCGCTTTGATGACAGAGAGAGACGCAGCCTTTTCCCTTCTGAGAGACATGAAATGCTGGTCCCCTTTTTCCCACCCTGAAGCCCACGGTACAGGAGTTAACGGCTGGATACTTTGTATTCTTTAAGTACCGACCCAGGAAACAGCATGCAATGCATACCTCCCACTGGTTTTCAGCAGGGAAGGTCAAATATTGGAAGGATGCAATTTCAAAAGACAAACATTAGACTGTTTTCCACGTTCCCCCTCTGGTTGTACACTCCCACTTCTTGCCTTGCACTGAAGCGCTTGTTGGACTCCCAGTGAACAGGTACAGTTCATCACCTGACAGAAAATTGACCCATGACAAAATGCATCAATTTTCTGCAAGATGAGTGAGGTAGATTAGCTCACAGGGGTCCGCTGAGTGCTGCAGCTGACACAGATGTGAGGCATTATGGACTGGAGCAGGGCAAGAAAGAAGCCAAATGCTCAAGCTGCTTATGAAAATATACTGAGAAACAGCAGGTAAAGCACACCCCACACTCCTCCTGACTGAATCTTACTCAAGCTCTAAGTCACACTCCTGTGGCAACCATGACCCTTAAACACCAGCTCACACTCAGTTTGTGCCAGGCTTGCGCTGCTGCTCTGTACTGCCCTGAATCATCGTTTGCTACTCTCAGAAATTAACCACCAGCCCTGGCTCCTATAAAATCATGATATCTCAGTATTACTGTTTTTCACAAACTTTCATTCACAGAAGTAAGCTTTCTTTCAAAAGCAAGTATCCAGGAAACACTGATGTAATAGCTTTTCATATGGTTGCATTCATGAAAAGTTCTGAACCAAAAACAATGTATCCAAATCCCTCTTTTTGTTTGACAACATAGTTCATCCAGGAATCAGAAGTGTTACCATGTGACCAGTAATACAAAGAAACGAGCACATGAAGAATCGCAACAGTTCAAAAGCAGCTCTAGGCCTGAAGTTGATTCACAAGATAAGTGTTGAATACTGGACACTTTGTTTGTGAAGAGAAATAGAAAAGGCTACATTTTCAAAAAAATATACCATGCTTATATATTTCTTGGCTTAGTCTTTCTCTGACCTTGCCTGGAGCTATCCACTCTTACAGCATACAAAGAACTAGTATGTGCCTGGTTTACCCTGGACCTATCCTACTTTCCTGCCTTCAAGTACAACAAGAAAGAAGGAAAAAAAAGGCATGTTGAGACCTTTGCACTGAAGAATCTGAGACTCAAGGGGAGAAGAAACAGCCCCCCGTTTCTCAGACTGCAAGCCCTGCATTGTAGTGAGGAAGACTGAGAGCAGGAGGAGAATCTGGCAAAGACTGAAGGGCTCTGGGAAAGCTTTTAAGGACTGTGAGGCAGGGAGAACAAGCAACTTAAATGGTATGGAGCAGAAAGGTTCAGGAGGATGGGACCTGGGAGGCCTGGAAAAAAAGGTAGCTCTTGGATGGGAGGAGAGGAGCTGTGGCAGAAATATGAAGAGGCTATGAACTATGCAGTTGAAGCAGGGGGTCATGCACCATAGGGAGCAGCTAGATACTCCACACTGGCATAAGCTGGAGACTGGGTCTAAGGATGAGGTGCCTCAGGCTAGGAGACACTAAAAACCCTGGCTCACACCTTCCCATCTGTGTACTAGAGTGTGACAGCATAACACTGTGAACCAAGGAAATGTTTTGATCTAGCTCTGGGTCCCAAAGTGTATGTAAGTCAAGCATAGATTTCAAAGTGATAGAGGAAAGTGGTATCAGAAGAAAATGATGGGGGAAAAGGCAAGAAGGAGGCAGATTTCTTTAGATGGTCTTATGAAGACAATGTCTGAAAACTGTAATATGCTAAAAGTTCAGCCACTGCAGTGCCAGAGTTAACATCAACCTCAGCAAATACTTATCAGCTTGCTCTTACACATTCAAAAAATAATTGAAGAGAAAGTCAAAAGTACCACTCTGAAGTTAAGCATCCCAATTAGAAACAGAAATTAAAACACATGTGAGGAAAGATTGTAATTCTTAGTCCCATTTCAGCACTTAAGTAACCTGTCCCCTGTTGCTGTTAGCTGGAGTTTTATCAGAGTAAGACCTGCAGAATTCCATGTCAGGATATTACTATAACATACATTAATATCTGACAGTTAAAGTACATTAGGGGGGTTATACTATACTTTTGGGAGCATTAGGTAAAGTGTCAGCTGAAGATGCTGTGTAAAGAGGAGGAGGTCAGGAAGAAGGTGAGACCCAGTATGATTTGATTTCATAAGGGAAACAGCAGTGCAACCCTTGAATCTTAATGGTTACTATGCTTCTCAGTTTCACTGAATTTCACTGAATTTCACTGAATTTTAGAGTTGGAAGGGACCATAGAGATCATCTAGTCCAACTCTCCTGCCAAAGCAGGACCACCCAGAGCATGTCAGATCATGCTACTCAGGACGGCATCCAGGCGGGTCTTGAAAATCTCCAAAGAAGGGGACTCCACGACCTCCCTGGGCAGCCTGTTCCAGGGCTCCGTCACCCTCACTGTGAAAAAGTTCCTCCTCATATTCAAGTGGAACATCTTATGTTCCAACTTGTGCCCATTATCCCTTGTCCTCTCACTGGCAACTACTGAAAAGAGTTTCAGGTGCTATGGACCAGCAGTGACAAGAGGGAAAGGCTGACAACAGCCACATTAATTTTTTTAGACAGCAGGAACCAGGACAGAACACAGCAAGCTGCCCACTCAATTAGGCACATTTTATGCTACGAGCTTAAATTGCTGCCTTTTTAGACCTTTGGCCTGACTACACAGACAAAATGGAAGGAAACTGAAATATTTACAAGCTCCTTCATGGATGAAGGAGCAGTGGCATCTATAGTATTTCCTGCCTACTTGAGCACATACTGGGATACGATTTGCTTTCTGGGCCTGAGATAGGTGAGTTAGAGAAAGGAATCTAGGTGGGCCATCTGGAGGCCACAGTTAATTTTATACCGGTCCTGTATGTACCCTAAAAGAAGGTATTTTGCAAGGTATTTTGCAAGACTGTGCCTTTTAAAACTGACAGAAGGCTGTCACTGCTTCTTTCAGGCCCTCAGACATTTTCCCTGTTACCTGGCAGTTCAGTTTTCTGGTCAGACTCAAGATAGCTGATGGGAGGAGGACACGTGGTATTTTACTGACAGGCCCTCTCTTACCGTAATCTTAATTGATGTCTGTCAAGCATATAGGACACATCAGCAGAACACCTGCTAATAAGCCGAATCCCTGAGACAAAAAGCACTCCTAAGGCCTCCTGCTTTCACTAAGAATTCAAATACTCAGAATGTAACGAATTACAGCTCCGATAACTCAAAACTCTTGCTAATCTAGCAAGGTGTTCTTTCCTGAGAGATTGATCAGTTTCGGGACCTGGTCTGACATTCTCAAGGGCAAAGAAGGGGAAATCTATTAGATTAGATTCAACGTTACAGGCTTTGTAATCTGGTAACCATAAGTACATTTGGGAAGTACTGGTAAAAGGTCATGGCAAGAGGTCACGTTTCAGTCAACCCCAAATGAGTATCTTCCATTAATTGCTGAATAACTGAACAATAGCTATATTGCAAATGTGCCTCCAGACTAAAGACTCAACCACAGGAAAATGTTGGCAAAGGATCCCACAGTCAACTTACAGTGCACCTATACAGCCAGTGGCAGAAAAAGAATGGCAGTAAAAACACCACCCTGGAAAGCAGTTCTTAGTTCTATTTCCAGCTCTCTTGCAGATTTCATTTCCCTCTTTTGTAGATTGAGGATGATATTGCTTATCTGCTTCCCAGCCTACCTGAAAGCTCAGTTAATGAGTATTAGTAAATCATTTTGTTTTCACAAACTGCCTACCATTTCACAATCAGAAAGTACAACTATAGTATATGCAGTTCAGAGAAGTCAGGTTGTTTATGAAAGATGTTGATTCAGCACCCTGTTTTAGCAAGCCCTGTGGATAGATCTTGAAAATTATCTCTCTAGGGGGAAGTCAAATCAATTTTAATCTTCTGCCTGTTTATCCTGATGCAAATCAAACAGGGACAGTCTGCCCCTGCAGAACAAACCATGTTGTGCTAAGCTCGTGATGCACAAGGGAGTTCTTTCTTTAATCAAGAGAGAGACAATGTGGCAAGCATATTGATTATTCCTAATTATGTACTGAGAGAGCACAGAAAAAACTCCTAGGTGTGCATTTATGCTCGATGCGTGTCTTACAGCTTTCATTGTTACTTAAGCACCGAGATCCTGCTTTCTTAATCTATAGACAACAAAGAATTTCATTTTCATCTTTACTAATCAAGGCTTGGTATCTATCTACTACTTAGAGAGAGTGACTGAAAACCTCTGGCTTATGTTCACACCCCAGCACAGAAGCAGCTTATTGCTGTAATTAGCTTTAGCTCATGTACTACCATGCATGTATTATATTGCTGTAGAGGAGGCTCAGACTCAGAGCTGAACAACAGTAAGCATCAAGATCCATCTGGTTAAAATGTACTAAGTACAATAGCTGCCCATAATTGACCACTTTTATTTGAAAGTTTCTGTCTAACTGCCTCTTAGCCACTGTTTCCCACAGATAGTATTGCTTGACTGGCCCTCTGCAATTCAAGACTCATTGAATGATGCAGTCCTTAAAAGCATTATAGATGAGTAAAGAGTTGAGCCAAAGGTCTCCAGACTGCATTGGGTCTGCAGAAGCTGTGCACAGCCCCAAAACACAAGCAGCATGGCAGAAACAACAACACAACCCCCAGGGCATACCCCTGTTGGGTACATCCATAGGCGGGAAAGTTAGACAAGCTGAAAAGAACACAGCATCAGGCCCTGCTTCACATTTGCTTTTATTTTTTTGGCATGACTCAAGGCTAACAAAGACCTGATTGAAACTCGGTAGTAAGGTTTTTCTTGTGATTTTAAAAAGAGACATAGTGAACACACTTATTTACAGTGACAGCTTCTTTTTTTTTTCCCCTCAGGTATCATGAACTCAAAGCCTGAGCTGAATTTTCTGGAGATCCTGGCACTTCTGGTTCAGGAGAGAGCTGAAGAAGTACCCTGGAGAAGGGACCATCTTGGCAATATTGAAGTGCTGTCATAGTGCCATATGGGACATTTCCAGCCACGCCAAAAGAAGGAAGAATTAAAGAAATATTGCAATACCCTAGTCTGTTTGAGCCTTCCCAGCCAGTTTTGAGCTCAGAGCTGTTTCGATAAGCAGCCAAATCATGAGGTAGTTGTCTTAGCCAATCTGAACTCTGTGAGGTGCACCCAGTCATCCCTAGCAATTACTATTCACATTGTATTACATTTGCATTACAAATCCAATAGGATTTTGTAAAATAAATGAAAGAAAAAGAAATAACATAGTATAGCGACGTCAGAAATAGAGTATTGTGTGCTGACACTTACTTTGCTCTATGGCCATGACAAAGTCACTTAATCTGTCGTATCTTTACTTCCTTCATCTATAAAGTCAGATCTATAGATGAGCTCCTCAGCTACCAAATGAAATTCAGGAGCAAACAATGGTTCTGAGATTCTCCATGGTGTCCAGTTCTGACAGGGACATTAATATTTTCTTTGCTGGTGTAAAGGGTAAAGAGAGAAAGCCTGAAAAGTCCATCAATATTTGCAATGCAGGAGTAAGTTGAAAAATACTGTCCAAAGATGGAATATTTAAAATTCCAAACATTTGAAAGGACACATTAAAGACAGAAAAAGTCAAGCTCATCCCATCTCTTTAGTCTTTTGCTCTGTGGAGCTGTGAACATTTCCTAATAGCAGCCAGCAAAGAAGACTGCAATCTCTGAACATGACTTTACTTTTTCTACTGCTAGGCATATATCTTAGGAGATGACAGCACCTATAAGCATTTTTGGGAGCATTCATTTTAGACTATGCCATTTCTAGCCCTTTCACACTTTTCTGAACAATATTACTTATGACCTTACAAAACTGCTACTGTTTGAAACATGACTGGATAATCAATAGTGGAAATGCAGCTAAAATGAGAATTAGATGCAGATTAATTAGTCATATAAAAAAAAAAAAACAAACAAAAAACAAAACTGGCAAGTTGAAATGGGTTGTGTCCCTACTAACTTTTTCCCTCTTGCCTCCCAGGAAGGTCTCATTTGAGAGTGAAATAGTGTAGTCGTTGTAGTCATGACACTGCATACAAAGTAGCTGCTCTTTTATTTCAGACAGAGAAAAATACTTTAATAGCTGCCTCAGTGAATGACAGCGCCTACCTGCCTTGCTAAAACATGCCCTTAGTCATAGGAGAAAAGCCACAACGAGACAGAAGACTACTTACTAGTGTTCCATAGAGTCCGTGCAGGAGTACCAGAGGCTGAAATTCACTGTGCCACTGATGAGAAGATTTAGCTCCCTGCAGCGTTCAGACAGTTGGTCCCATTATGGCCATCAGGCGGCTGAGTAAAAGGGTGGCCTTGCACAAACATAAACAGCTTGTCAGCACAAGCCAAAGAGGCGGGTCTGCCCTGCCAGCCACAATGCGAGCCAATGATTAGCTTCTCCGCATTCTGGGTGTTCAAGATATTGTGTTTCATTCTTAAGTAGGGGAACAAGAGGGACTGACTAGGAAGGGCTAGTGCTTGACGGTTTACTGCTAGCCAGTAAAATGCTTAAGGCGGAAGGAAAGAAAATATCAATAAGTCATTTCAGGAAAAGCACATATTTGCTGCGTGTTCATACAAACACTGTTAGAAAGCTCACAGGCATCTCCAATGCATTGTTCCTTTCAGGCCGAACAAATAAACAAACAACCTAACAAAAAACCTTTGAATTAAGTTTAGCCCATATTCACTGTAAAGAAGTTTCACTTGCAAAGTCTCTGATTTTTCTACTTTCCATCCTTATTCTTATTCTTACTAACACACTTTGTTTGCTGATACTGGTGTTTCTCACTTCCCTGTCACAAATGTGACCTTCTTGACCTGACCCTCCAACCTTCATTGATCCTCCTATGATTGCTTCCCTTCACTTCCATCTTAACCACATGTTCTTTTGGTCCTGATTTCTCCAAAAGAGCATGGTCAGAACACAGGCACCTTGGTGTAAAGTTCTGTGAGACAACCAAGTTGATCGAGCAATTTACTGCTGTCACAAGTGGAGGTATTGAATCTCCCCTCTCTTCACCACCACACCATGTTCCCCCACCCCGGCATTATTTCAAGGAAAGGTAACGTAGCACAGAGGTAAATACTTCTCTGTCAGTTTAGTGATCTTAACAAAGAGACAGAAGAGAATTACATGGAATAAATACTCCCTGAAATTTGAGCTCCTTCTGATCTTGCCATCTATGCCATCTATGATCCCACCTGTCTCCCCGAGTTCCTCTCTCCTTTGTTGTTTGAATTGAATTGTTCCTGGTTAATTGAATACTCCACTTACAGCTGCTGATCCCATTTCATCCCAGCTCTGTCCTACTTTCTTATGCCTCCAGTTTGGCTGTGAAGCCTGTCTGCCACCAAAATGAGTCTCATCAAGTCTCTTATAACAACTCACTACATAAATACAATGCTTTGTACTTCAGCCTCTTCGAGCTCTTTTCTGCTTCGGAAATAATTAAAATCCTCCTTAAAAACCATGACATCTTTTTAGCTTTCACTGTTTTTTCTCTGACCTTTCTGATTAATTCTTCTCTCAGCATCTCTTCCTCTCTCACACTCCCATGGCACCCTACTTCTTCTATTCTATCCAGCTTTTACTGTTTGCTTGTGCAAATTCCTGTACCACTTTTATGTCAATGATTTATAAGCATGCTTTGCTGTTTTTCAGCTTGCTGCTTTTCTCTGGTCTCATATTTTACCCTGTGTTTTAGGCATACTGTATTAAATGTCTTGACAGCTCCTAATTTTGAGATTCTTTTCTGGGGGCAAATTAAAGCAGTCCCATCACACTACATTCATTACTGTATACTCTTGGCACAAGTCATTTCCCTTCCTCTCTGCTTTGGTAAAAGAGCTGAGCCCCCTGCAGAAGCAGATGCTGCAGTTAGCACCTCATTCAGATGGGCAGGAATATCGCAGCTCTCAGGCTTCTGCTGACAGGCTGCGTGCGAGTTCTGGCACATATCACTGCATCACAACGTGCTGGGGTCACGTTTGCAAGTTTTTCTTTGCAGGGAGACATACTAGGCACGTTTTTCAATGATATCTGAGATTCTGGTGCAATTGCACGGCTCCATCAGCTGCCACCCAAGTGTATAACCTACAATACCTACACCTTTATCCAGATTTCCTGCTGAGTTAACCCTGTGCTATCCGTGTGAATAACATTATTTTACCAGAGCTCTCTTCTTTAGTATTTTGAAAAGGTAAATCTCTGTCCAGATCCGCTGTGTGATCACAGTATTTGATTAATCTAATTATTTTGATTACTGAGCCTGGATCTTATTTCCAATGTACCTATATTGTTCTTCACAGAAAATTCAGCAACTGAGGTCAGCCTTTGTTCCATACCCCAGCCACATTGCCTACATCGCCATGAAAGCCATGCTTTCTTGTCCTGAGCTTCAAGGCCTTTTCAGAGTTTCTCCTTTCTTATTGAACCGCTCCCACAACTTTCTTCATGACAAGGCCTGTCTTTTCAGCCTTCTCTCTTCCTACAAAGCTCTTTTTTTCACCTTGCCCTCTATGCAGAGAATGCCCTGCTTCATCAAATCATCTATTCTTCTTTCTTTTCTACAGTCCACATGTCACAAAATATAATGTATCAGAATGAGAGTGAGAAGCAATAAAAGGGTGATAAGTCACTCCAGAAAGAGATATTTCATCTGAATATATTATGTGTGCTAGAAATTTTCTATCAATCAACCGTATACCATATCTTATGCACCTTACACTGTTAGACTTTTTACAGAACAGGATAGGCATCAAAAGCCCTTGATGGATATGGATCAAGTGCCCAAACACCGTACATGAGATTATGAAAAGACTGGTATGAAAAGACTGTTTGTAGTGGCACAAGAGAAAGCAAGCTAGCTATTGCATCTCTGATTCCCATGGCAATTTATTTAAGATGCTAATTCACTGTAGCCACAAATAAAGAAACAAAAGACAGAGCAAGAATGAGCTGATTTAGTGGACTATGTTGAAAAGGCACACTTTAGACAAAGTCACCCTGGATATAACTCCTGCGACTCCACTTGTAGAATTATGCCAAGGATGAATCTGCCTCTTTGTCCTTAAGGCTTATATGACACAGGAAAATTGTTACCAGCACTGCCAACGGTACCAACCCAGGCACCAGCTAAGAGAGGTGGCCAAGATGATTTAACAGCTCACTTTTACTAAACAGATCACCCTGTCCTCTCTCCTCATTGCCATTCCCGGCTACGCAGGCATACCCCCACCCTTACACACATTACAGGAACGGTGTGAAAGCTCACAGACTATATTTGTCTTGCTGGATATGCTTTTCAGACAGGTTAATGATCTGACTCATCTCCTTGCCTTGTTAAAAAGCACAAGAGCCAAGGGAGGGAAGCAATAAACACATGTGGCTGGAAGGAGGAGAGGGAAAGAGGTGGAGACCAGAATCACCGCCACCTTTTTCACAATCAGAAAGCTGGCTGTCATCCCCAGAAGCCACTATCTATTCTGCGGTGAGACCGAAAACTATAAGCCTCAGTACTATGCCACTCTTAAACACAAGGTCCTAAAAGCTCCTGTAACCCCTTGCTTGACTTCCAGCAAGCACTAAAGTGTTTTCTTGAAATGTATTTTCCAAAGGAAGGTGAGGCTTTATTTTAATTAAATGCAAGTTTCTGAAAACATAGTAATAATTTGTTTTCTTAGGAAAAAATTGGACAGGAGACAGATTCTGACAGGCAAAAAAGGAAACATTTTTTTTCTGCATCCAAAACTAGAAAATATTTGGGTTATGAATCACCAGAATTTGCCCACTCCCTAGGTTGCAGGCTCCATGGAGTAACATTTTGACCCTGTCCCCTTTCATAATACCACCCATGCATCTAGCTTCTACCACTTATTCTTTGCTTAGTAAAACTGGTTTTTTCCTTTCCCTTTCTGTGGCCTCAGTGTAGCCTCACTCTGCCCTTTCTTCTCAAAACACAATCCCAGCTGGATGCCCTTTTGGCTATCCTCTGCTCCTCCTCTGGGGCCAACAAGGAACCTCAGCCCTCCTGAGGCTCAGCCTGACCAGTTCACGTCTACCCCTCTGCTGGGAGGAGACATCTCCTGCTTCCCCAGTAGTAGCCGCAGACACTGAAGAATGGAGTGGAGCGAGAAAGTTTTTGTTTTTTACTGGCCTGGTTTCAATTATAAACTGGGTCACAAGTTATTCCCAGAAAGCACACAAGCTCAAGCAATGAAAGACTTTGGATAGTGACAAAAGAAATGAAACTCTGTAGATGAATTGTTTCATTTTTCTTTAAACAAAGGAAAACAAATGGCAGAAATGGCAAGGGGAAGAAATCATGTGCAGATGCAGCACACTAACATATGAGGCTGTGATCAATGGGAACTTGGGCTTAGTCCCAGCTCAGACCATGTGCACTTTGAACTTTGAGCTCTTGGACCATTTCCTAATTAGAGAGCTAGCGACACACTGTGGAACTATTTAACCCTTTGGTGGTGCCCCATGAGGTCTAGCAAATGCCAGAAAAAACTCTGGGGATGTTTCTAACCTCTGGAGGCCACATCTGACTACAGGAAATACCCCTGTCCTCCAAATGGCTTCGTGAAACAAATCCTGTCAGCACTTCGCTCTTCATGGCTCTCTACACAGAAAGGTCAGGCTCTCAGGTACTCCCTCCTGCACTGCTGATGATTGCTGGATCTCCCCCTTATCTGCCACCACCCCATGCAGAATCTGCCTCTCCTCAAGGCTTGTCAGATCTCCCCCAAGCTCATCAGTAATGCCACACCAAGGATCAGATCAAACAGAGATACCCGCCTGGAACTTAATAGTGTAAATAATGCCACATTGCAACAGAGACTTGTTTCTCTGCTTCACAGGAGTGGAAAAGCAGCAGGTGATTATAAAATTGTAACTGTACCCAAAAATACAAACATTATAGCATGTAGAAAGAAACAAGGGTTATATAGCTGATGGACATCAACAGCTACCATATTATTTCTATCCATCTGACTATCACTAGTGTTCTAGTTAGATCTGGACTAGTGATTTCACCTTTTATACCCCTCTGTAAAGTGGTAGTATTATGTCTTATCTATTTCACACAAGTACTGTGTGGATACATTTACAGTGCTTTGAAACTCTCACTGAAGACACTTTGCACATACAAACTGTTACTATTTTCATTATTTATTTGAGAAATCCATTCTTTGAAAGCAATAAACAGGATAACTACTTTGGCAGGATAAGTTTTGTCTAGAATTTCCTGCCACCTCTAAAGTCACTCATTCCAAACATAATGCAAATGCACTAACAAAACAAGAGGTGCCTCCAAAAACAAATGCACTGTGGGTAAAGATTAACTTTGGGGTTGTAGAGCACAGTAAACCTACAAGCTTAAATTCCATCTTTGCAAGTTTCCGCCCTATTTTCCTTGAGTCCTCTGTCCCACTAAGAGGTGGTTCACAGGCCCCAGTTGCCACAGAGCTGGAAGTAGGCTTTCAAGTACCAGCTCCTCTTTGCACATGCCTTTCGTTTGCCGTTTGGGTGTGCTCTACCATACTTGCAGACCATGGGCCTCAATTTCCCATTTCACCTGTCGGCCTGGTAGTCTGAGAGCTTTTGAGCACGTAGGTTTATCTAGACTGCACTGTGACAGCAGGGTAGCAAGAAATAAAGTTAGCTCTAAAATAGTATGTGTGCTGCTAAAGTACTAGATAACTGAGTCAAGAAGCAAAGCAAACTGGCCTGTCTTGGATACCATGCTGCCATAACTGGGCTTCTATACCCAAGCTGGCTATAAGCTGCTTGGAGCCAAGCTATACTACACTACAGGCATTTCTTTATTAAATTCTGTGAATTAATCTAGACACAAGATTTCAATTCCACTGTTGTTCAGGGCTGGTTCATGCACTTCTAGTGGGAGTTTTCAAACAGTGCTGAAACACCCCTTAGCTATGATTAGCTTTAGAATTCACAAAAACATTTCAGAAGGACAAACGTTTTGGCTTTGGAGCAGACTCTATTCAGAGTGTTGGGTACTTCCAAAAAGAGCCACTGACACCAGCAGCACACACATCTACCCTCATTTCAAATTACAAGATGCTTCGTTGCCAAAGAGTATTTTTCTAGGTAACAGTATACACATTTCCAGCAGTATCTTTGGAAGAGACTAATTGGTATGAAAAAACACACCATCTCCTTTATTAGGTGTTGCTTTTGCAATGTAGGCTTCTTCACAAGGAAAAAGAAATAGCTTACTCAGTTTTTCACACTTTTCTGTGGGCCAGGATGCCCCTGCTCACACAGAACAACTCAAGAGAGATATTCAAAAGAACTCTTTTGTGAAAACCTTGCTATCATACAGCAAATAGTTATGATTAATTACAAGACTGCCTTCAAGATAGCAGTGGCTCCTGCTCCCATAATAAACTCTATTCATCTTGAACTCAGCAGTAAATATCCCACTTGCTTCTTTGGCAGAGAACCAAACCACTGCATCAACAAGAGCAAAGGATGCTCAGAGACCATGAGGTATTTGCCCATCACAGGAAAAATGCTCAGATTAGCAATGCAGTGACCTTGGTTCAAAGAAAGCACTTTAGTCTGTGCCTTCCTTTTAAGCATATGAGAACTCCCGCTGATTTCACTGCCACATCAATGAGGTCAGCCATGGATTTATCCAGGAACTAAAAGGAATTATCTCCCTTCACACATACACTTACTCTGAATAATGGCCAGAGTGGTCTGTGCCTCATGGTGCAGATGTGACTTGTCCCTCCCCACTCCCAATGAAGATCAGCAGTTTACCCCTCCTTGAATGAGACTACCCATGCGTTTTATATCATCTGCCTACTAGCTGAATTAGAGTGAGGGGGATACGAAGAAAAAACGCTATACCCAGCTTACTTCTATACCCCCTTCCTACCCCGCAGCCTAGAGAAAGTGTGCTAGTTATCTAGCATGCAGAAACACTTAAATAATTGAAGCACTTGAAATGGAACTGCAGGGACACAATACATGTAAGAGTCATTCACTTGAATGAACAAATGCTTTTAAAAGATGGTGATGTGTACTTATAGAAGCCCACAAACAAACATGATAGTCCAAATTTTCAGTATCCTCCTATTACAGGCTAGTAAGAGGGAATGTTGATGAATTCCACATGTTCTCAAGTCAGGTTCCTGGCAATTATCCATTCCCCTATAAAAAGGGCCACGCTAGTGTTCAAGCAAAGCTCTGTTACAGAAGTATTCTGAACAATAGGAGAGGGAAAGAAGACCTTGATGTCCAAAGATATTACAAGCTTTAGCCATGCAGGAGAACCCAATTAAAACATAGAAGTCCCCTGATCCTTGTAGCATACCACTAAAGGTCCCATGTAATCAGAACCAACCCACCCCCATGTCTGGATCTAATTATGCCACACCATTTTATAGCAGCCTAAGAAAACTGAACTGGGGGGTAAGGGAGGTGGTGTGTCAAAATAATCCCAGAGTAATTCTTCAGTCAATCACACATATAAGAACCTAGGTAAAAATGGAAAACAGACAATATCAGGAGATTGAGCATAAGAAGGTTCTTATAAAAGGCAAGAACAACAAACAAGTCTATAGACAAATGGCTCACTGCAGAGTGAAAGCACCAATGCTATCACAAATTTCTGTGTGGTCTATAAAATTCAAGCAAACTTACTAAACTAATGCATACTGAAAGAATGGAGTTCTGTTCAATATGCTTTCACTGATTTGAATGGAATGTTAAAATGCTTCAGAAATATTTATTTTGTTATGAGTTCTGCACATATTTGAAACAAACTCTCCATAAGAAAATATTCGTATGAGATTTTATGTTCATATAGCACCTGTAAGTTATGGAGAAAAATCTACATAAGAACACATTTGTAATTAATACAGAAGTGCAAAGGGCATGACTGAGAATTGAACATCACATTTAATTTTTAGCTCTATGTGAGTCTAAAATCAACTAAATTATATCTTCTTATTTGCAAACAAAAATGTCTAGATAGATTTCTTGCAAATGTTAACTAGGGGAAGGAACTTAAAGCCTTTTGAAATATTACCTAGCAAGCAAAGTTTGGGGATATTGTATATTCTATCTCAAACAAATAAGGAAAGCAAAATGTACATGAAAAAGCAATACCAATGCTATCTAAATTAGTAAAGGTGGTCTGAAGATATGCAGAATGAAATAAAATTAAAATCTCTATAACTTCGATCCAGCATCACTATGATATTTTAAAGTAATATAAGATCAGTACCATGCCAGTCCACTTTTTGGTGTTTTTTAATGCCATTTAAAAAAAAAAAAAAAAAAAAAAAAAAAAAAAAAACCCAACCCAAATTCTTTCAGCATTCAGTTGTCTTATTGCTCTAGAAGTAATGAATATGCTGCCTCATTCCTGGAGCAAGGACCCCCCGGTTTCTGTTAAAACAGTCACAGCTGCCTGACTGCAGCCCAGCGCTCGGTCAGGGCCTTTGTGTAGACCCTGTCTCTGACATGGATTAAATTATAGCTTGCACACTGTGATTCTATTTGCATGCAAGGAACAAAATCTGTTGTGAGGCAATATTGCATAGTACCCACTGTCTGGATGAACAGCAGGCCTTGAAAATTTCTGTGCATTCACTTGTGCTTTTCTGCGTGCTTGTCAAGATCAGCCATGTGCCCTGTTTTAAGGAGGCTTCTTGCTTTGAAAGGATTGTTGTTTGCTCTTGATTGCTTTCTGACTCAAGCTCAAGCTGAAAGAGACCTCACAGGAGGCGGCAATGATAATTGCAATACAATTGCTAAAATTAAGCAATTGGTTGGATTTATGCAGTTGTTTTAAAGCTATATTTCTTGGTCATTTTAAGGACAGGTTAAAGACAGCAAAAAGCACAAGTCAGTCAAAAAGGAAGTTTAACATGCAGTCAGTCCCACTGGCATCTCTAGATATGACGATGCCTAAAACAAAACACATATAAACCCCTTGATATTCCAGAGGATTCAAGAGCAGTAATATGCACAGTTCAGAATAACAGGACACAGGCATTCTGTAAAGGAAATATTCTGCAGACTCAATAATCTGTTTAACTCCTGAATGAGGGAAAGAGTTAAACTTTCCCAGTGGCATTTAAAAAAAAAAAAGAAACTGAGGATGTATGAACCAATCTTTTTGCCTTTCACTTCCCTCCTCATCCACAGTAATCTCAGCCTCTACAGCAAGTTCCAATACCACTTTTTAGAAGGGGAAGAACCCACAGAGATATATAATATCATCACCAACAGAATTAAATACCATTCAGATTTTTTTCTAAGAAATCTTGTTACAGCTACTTAGGAACTTCCTTGCTACGCAGAGGTACTGAATGCCATGATGTCTGCCCAAAGCAGCATTTTGTTGTCCATCATGCATTTTTAGTGCATTTTAATAGCATCATCTTTTAGCATGGTAATTTCATATTCTTCCATTAGGTGACCTTGCTTTCAGAAATAGACTGACAATCTTGAGTGGCTGGGGCGAAATTTTTCATGCTAGATTTTTGCCTTCTTAAAAAACATTCGGCCAAAATCATCGAGTTATTTCTGAGAACAAGACTATAGAAAAAACAGACTGCTCTGCACGATAAAAATTCTGGTGCCTTCACTTGAAAACTATTAAAATCCTCTGTTTTGCAGTAGGAGCCTGAGCACTAAACAACAGGGAGAGCCTTTATGCCAGAGAATGTCTTTTTTAAAACCACATTAATATGTACACTAACTTCACTGTGCCCTGATGCATAGTCATTTGAGAGATGAATTTTTGATGTGATATAGGCAGCTGACTTTCTGTTCTTTCATAGTGTTTGTGTACCATATCACTGATACCCTAATTTACTTTTTTTTATGCCAAGGATGTACTGATATGAGTATATTTACCGGTCATTAGGTCCAACACCTCTGCTCAAGCAGGGCCACCTACAGCAAGTTGCCTAGGTCCATATTCTGTCAGGTTTTGAATATCTCCAAGGAGGGAGACTCCACAACCTCTGGCCAAACTCTGCCAGTGCTCAGTCACTCTCGCAGTGAAAAAATGTTCCCACATGTTCAAACAGCACCAGTTTGTGCCCATTGCCTCTTGTCCTGTCACTGGACACTAGTGGAAAAAAAGCTTGGCTCCATCCTCTCTACACCCTCCCTTCAGGTATTTGCAAATGTTGATGAGATCCCGTCTAAGCCTTCTCTTCTCCAGGCTAAATAGTGTCAACTCTCTCAGCCGTTCCTCACAGGCGAGAGGTCCCATCCCTTCATCATCTTCACGGCCCTTTGCTGGACTTTCTCCACTATGTCCATCTCTCTCATATACTGGGGAGCTCAATACTGGACACAGCACTCCAGATGTGGCCTCACCAGTGCTGAGCAGAAGGGAAGGATCACTTCCCTCAGTCTGCTGGCAACACCTCTCCTAATGCAGCCCAGGGTACCATTAGCCTTCTTTGCTGCAAGGGTACTAATATTTGAAGAAAGCCTGCTTTGGGATGCTAACTTTTGACACTGATTAACCACTTGTGTCCTCATTGCAAAGTCAGGTAATGGTTAAAATCCCAACTGTTTTTCTTTTCCATTTACATACCACCATAGCATCTATATTTTATAACACACACTTGGATTTGGACACAAAATTTTTGGTCAAAGAGAATGGAACAAACCTCTAGAAGGGATTAGGCAAGATGAAACAATGCACACATTTCTTTTGCGAAAAGTCCTTTCCTTTCCATTCATAAAACTGATCTCTCCTATGTAGCAAGCTTCAATCAATGATTACAAAGAAAATACTGATGTAAAGAGATAAAAATAGAAACTGCATTCACGAAGAAAAAAAAACCAACCTTGTAAAGTACTCTAGAGATATCAGTACTGCAATCAAATTTACATAAAGGTTTGCAACAGAGATGGCCTTAAGTGTAAGCCTTGCAGCAGAGGAAGATATTAAACAAGACACATCAAACCCAGTTCAACAAAGAGGTCAGATTAAATTCACAAGACACTGAAGGAAACTTCAGTGAAGGTAAGTATTCCCATGGGCAGATCTCTCAGAAGACAGTACCTTTACATATTGGCTTACAAAAATTCCCCAACATGAAATACTGCTTTTTTTATTGCATATTGTACTAACACTATTTCCTCACAATCAGGGGTGCTCTTTCCCTATTTACAGCTGTTAGTCAGCTCAAGACCTCATGGTGGTCAAGAAGTGGATTTTGCAGGTGAGAAATAGTGGAAGGTCTTGGTCCAGACAGAGCCGTGGAATCTGTTCACTGAATGAAGCCAAGTGAATGGAAAAGAGACTCCCCTGTCACTGTATTTCTCAGAGTTGGCTCTTAGTGGGATCATACTTTCTCTATAGCAAATAAAACGACCAACAATTGTTAGTAGTAACAATTAAGCCATTCATTGTGTCTTTTGGAAAATGATGGATGGAGTTTCTTGTACCATCCACACCCCAGCTGCACTGTTTATCAATTCCTCCTTCATGAAAGTTGTGCTATTTGAGCATCTGTTCTGAATCAGTAGATAAACAAACGACTATGGACTTCTTTGTACACATACCCATTGGCAGACAGTCCTGTAAAAAGACAGCAATCCAGTGACCTAGAGAATTGCACTGTCAGTGACAGGCAGCCCTACACCTACTTTTAATCTCCATACCTGATTAAACCAATCAGTTGAAGGTCTCTCTTGAGCTCTCTTTATAAACACCTTTATTTAGATAGTGCACCAGAAGCACGGAAGGTGACATAGTGATGCTGTTCCACTTTTTGCTCTGGCACCACTCAAATTTTCTTCAGTGACAAATGGAGGGAAAGTATATTTACAGAAAAAACACTTCCCAGATGATAGGGTCAGAGTAGTGGGGGTCTTTGCTGCTCAAGGATCTAAGCAATCTTTTCCCAAATCATAACATCAGCTCTGATTTCTCCTAGGGCTAGCTGGCTGAGGATCAAGGAGCAAAGAGCTTTCTTCTTTCTGTCCTCCACAGCACTTGTAAGCAGGTGAGATCCTCTCTGTGTCTAACTGCCCTCACATCTTCAAGCATAAAGCAAACAAAACCTTTCAGAAAACATTTTAAGGACAGCACCATTTTTTAAAAGCATTACCCTAAGACAATGATATGGTCTTTCATGGCCCCAAGAGAACAAACTCACATTTCACAAGAAATAAAAATAACAGTGTTTTGCATGGTGTTCCTCCCTTACCTACACTCTCTCATGCTGACCAAGAAACAAACATTTCCAGAAAAAGGAATTAGCTGCAATTATTATTTCAGTGCACAAACAATCAAGGTCAAAACCAAAGCAAACCATCAGTAGTCTCCCAATAATTACAATGAAAATAATGACTCCTTTTCTCATCAATAATTATTGATTTCTAGAAGACTCTGATGTCCATAAAATGGTGTTCATTATAAGCACTACACAAAGCTAGCCATGTTACAAGCTTCACTCTCTTAACTCTCAGCATGCTCGTAAAAACAAAAAAAGCTGAACAAATTCTCTATTTCTCATTTAAAATTGCCCAATTTTAATTTTATAGAGAAAAGGAGTGCTTTGGCTATTCCACCTGGTGGGAATATTCTGATGGTTGGACACCCCTTTGGGGCAAAATTTTGCCATCGGAATACACAGTATGAGTTACATTCATTTGTAGGATGGCTATGTCTTGGCCCAACGTTATTATGTATATTGCCCTGGAAACTCCAAACATGCTAAAATAATTCGGGTGTTGATCTAATTCTTTAATTAATTTTCAGCCTCATTACTTCACTTTTACATAGCAATTACCTAATGCCTCAACATTAACTAATGACTAATTTAAAATCTGTCTGAGGGCTACAAATACTGTAACAAAGCTACAGCAACCTATGGATTCGGATATGTCAGTAAGGCAACACTCAATGTCAAGCCAGTCAATGTCAACATCCTCTTTCAAAAAACTAGTCCTGCTGCCCAAGAGGAACTATTTCTCTGCATTCTGCCAAGACAGAGCTAAAGACACATATTTCAGTGAACCTATTTCCATCCAAAGAAGAATGAAAGCTGCTTCATTACAATGCATTCAACAGAGGTAGCTCACTTTCAGTCTGTAGACTCTTGTGGTTCTTAAAATGTCCCCTTGCGTGAGTGAATTCCCACCGAACTGATGGGGAAAGGTGGACCAGAACAGAAAAAGTATTTAACTTTTTGGAATGACTCCCCTAGATATGTAAAGGAGACTCAAAAGTACTAAAGCCTTTAAGTTAAGACTACCCATCATTCTAAAAGACAAACAAGCTTCAGTGATTTGCTTATTTCTGATTTACTGTCTTTAAAATTAGACCATTACTTTTAGGAATGCTTTGAAATACACGAATGATAGGACAGAATTTCAGAATGTTCTTAACAGTAATCCATACCACTCCTGGGATAAATTATTTTGCCTTCAACCTTCTATCTTATCCATTTGGGAATCATATTATTGTCTCCTAAAAAAAAGAGGCACCTGTTTTAATATTCCTGAACTAATGAGTTCTGCAAAATCCTTTCAAAGTACTAGCTAACCAGATTGATAACTACTACTTTATCCATCCAGATCAAGCAGACTGTTTTATTCGTTGTTCCCTGTATGCAAAAAATAAATAAATAAAAGACATTTGACGAGTACAATAGCCCTTCATGTTCGGCAGCTTGCATTTGTTTAGATTCTTTCAACTGCTTTATGTAAGGGACAACAGTGCCACTGTCAGAATATATTTAAATTTTGGCTGACACCAATGCCCACTGTCAGTTTTTAATGTCACCATGGTTATACAAGTTGCAGTGTCAATGCAAAAAGAGATACTATTGCAAAGTATAGTTTCAAACTGAAATTTAAAAGGGAAATTCAAGGTATTGTATCTTTCCAACTGCAACTTGGCCCTCTGGGATCCGTTTTATTTCTGCATATACAACTAGGTTTATGCCTCATAATAAAAATGGCACTTAGAAACCATAGTAGTTTGTGCAGTATAAATTTCCAGAAAGAATACTTATGCAGCTTTGCTCAGTTATGTCAGTTACATTGCTCAGTTAAGTTATAGTTTGTATTCACATGCTATAGCCTTGCCTCATGAAGGATGATCTGAGGAGTGTATAAACAGAAGAAATTAAATACCTTCAGAACAGAACAGTGTATTATAATATGGCTTTGTAAACTAAAGCATCCTACTGACTGATTTCAGATAGCAGATTCAATCCTAGTTTACAGGTATAAAAAGTACTGCATACCTCATACCACACCGTTCAACAAAAGGTAGCAGAAAAGATGATGTTAGCATATGTGTGATGTCTCCTGAAATCTACTTGTAAGATGGGTAAGGAGCAAAGAGATGGGAAAAATTGGTCTTACAGAAAATACAGTTGAAGATTCTCATCCCACATTATGATCCTCCCTGTTCACCTCCCTGAATCATAGTACATGGTCCGTGATGAGTCAATTACTGTCTGAGCATCACGTGTCATGTTGTTGTTATTTCATGTCAACAATTAACATTGAAATGTAGATACTGTAAATAACCGCAGGTAAACACGCTTCATTAAATTTCATACTATTACCTTAGGAATTAAGTTTATCATGAGCCATATTAACTTAGTAATTCACTACATTAATAATAAAACAGTGTCTTAATGATTTTAAGGGGAATCTTCATCAGTGGCTCACAACTATTTTGTAATTATAGTCATGTTTTGGTCAGTTGAATTAATTTCAATTATACTCCATGAACTTAATAGCTAAACATTAACAGCCTAAGGGAGATACTCCAAGTGAATCAGTAAGACAGGTCTGAAATAAGGTCACAGTAAGTGTATGGCATTTTCTTATTTTAATTACATGCCATTTCAAGCCCATGTCTGGGCAGATTCTGGTAGTCTTATGACTAATTCGGTTATTACATACTACTGACATCTGTATTCCAAATTCAGATAAAAAGCCAAACAAGAAAGGTGGTAAGGGTTTTTTGCTTTATTTTAAAAATAGATTGTAAGTAATCTGGGGCCAAGGATTACCTTCTGTTTCTGTAAAGTACCTAGTTCACTGACCTTCCAATAAAAGTGTTCCTAAATGCTGCAGAAACAGTAAAGCGTAATAATAGCATAACATGTAGAGCAAATAATAATGCCCTTGGTGCAAGTCAGAATTTCGTATCAGTTGTAATGACTGATGTTTAATGAACCGGTATGACACTGCAAAGGTTCTTAGGAAACAACCAAGCCCTATATAATTATATTTAAAAGAAATTACAGCTGATGATAAATATATTCAGTTATTTTCCTCAGATTTTTTCTTCATGCGAAGCCCATAGAAAATAGCAGCATCCCTATTTTATATTTTCTTTAACATTTTCAGGGATGATTAAATAGATTGTGCCTACGTGTGGTTTGCTGTTTGAAGATCAAAAATCCACAACTCAGCCTAGGCATCTGCATTGTGATAAGTTATGCTAATTGATACCTCAGTTCCTCAGTTACCTTTTTATTCCTCAACTAGATGAGTATATTTTTTTTCTTTCAAACAGATTTTTAAGTTGTATTAAGTCTCAAATCACAGATATGTTTGTGAAAAAGCAGACAGAAATTTGAAGACAGGAGGAAGGAAGAAAGGAAGGAGAAAGTATTAATTTCTGTAAGATCTTTATGGGAATTTGTCCTTACCTACCTCATTTGCTTCATAGTTCTTCTTGTGGGGGATTAGGAGAAAGGAGGAGTGATCACGGAATACTGACTGGAAAAAAAAGACCAACATGGAGACTTAGTGTTTCCTATGACTAGAGAAGAGAGAAGGGAGTCAGGGAATGCAATGTTCCCGGTTTTAAAGGGCAGGGTAGTCAGGTCACTCTAATAGTAAAGTGAACACTAAAACACAGTTATAAAAAGTTGCTTGCCTGTAGTAAGAGAGAGAACTTGGACTGACACAGAACTATCATCTTGAAAGGGAAGAAAAAAAAGGAAATAAATACTGGAAAGGACTATATTCCTTCTCAACACATTAAATCTGGCCATTGACTGCTTTGCAGCAGTTACCTGTGTTGGCAGCTCACCCTATGTTTTGCATGGAGAATATCGAGAATTCTCTTGAATTGTGGCCAGTTGCAAACTGGCCAGACCAGACCGGTCTGGTGCAGTCACTGGTGCACTCTTTCTTATTCTCCAAGTGAGGTCAACCACAAGGTGAACAGGTTAGTTCCCCGTTCAACCATGCACACCGCTTGGCTTTCCTACAGGCCAAGGTAAAGGATCAGGCAGTTTCACACCTCCCAAAAATATTTATGCAGCAGGGGGAAAGCCAACAAGGCAGGCAATCAGCATCACTGATCTGTTTACCATGGGGTAAAGGTATCTGAGAAGCTGACACACCAGCGAGCATGAGAACGCTCACACCTCAGTGCCTTCAAAGAAAGTTACAAAGCATCGATGCATGTAATAGCAAATGAGGTTTCAGCTCAGGGCTGCAGCACCAAGAACTGCAGGGGATTGTTTAATATTCAGTGAGCATATGCCTAAAAAGTCAGTGCACACACTATCCGAATTTCAGCATCCTGCTGCGCATCAATGATTTTTGCTTGGGCTTCATCCGGATGCATTTATATTGTGAATAAGAGATTTGAGGGGAAAACTGGTATATGATGCAAAGTGCAAAAGAAAAGGCAAAAAGCTCATTTTCTAGGTATCTGCCAGGAAGATCCCTCAACAGATTTTAAATAAAACACCTCTGAAATTTTCCATCCATGTCCCAAGTCTTCCCAGAACAACTTCTGAAATTATTCAGGACGCATATGAATGATTTCTCTACATTTCAGAGATTTAGGGCAGGGGCTTTCAATGTTTAATCCAGTCAAGCAGTGGATTAACTGCCTTCAGCTGAAAGCCTGCCAGCTGACAACCTTTCCCCGTGCACATGGCATTTGATGTCTGCCATTTTAATATTTTGACATTTTTGTGAGAGACATTGTCCTGAAAGGTCACCACTTGTCTCAGCAGTTGGCTGGCTGCCACTCAGGCTTGGGAAGCTTAGCTCCACAGCTGTCATCAAAAATGACCATTTTCACAGCTAAATTTCAGGGAAGCTATGAATTTCTGATTGTATACGAGGGAAAAAGGAGACAAGAGGAAGGAAAGAGTAACTCCAAAAATCGCCTTTCACTCGCTACAATGAAAACAGGCATTTCTATGTATACATCCGTGAGATGTGGCTGAAGTATTGCAAAAGCAGCTTATAAACACCACATTGACCTGTGGTATAGAAGCATTATCAAGGGGGTTATACCATGAATATGTTTAGCCTTCTATGTGCAGCAAACAACACAACATATATACTCTATTCTTAGTCACTTAAAGGCAGTCACCTGTTAACTGTGAAAATGACATTTTTCACATGGCTCATAAGAAGCTTACGCTACCACAACAGTGCCTAAGAAAAAACAAAACCTGTAAATAAAGCAAGAAATGTGACGTGGCAACAAACAAGCCAGCTACAGCCCGCATTTCTTGTGCAATTAGCTGACATTTATACTCGGTACTGATCACAGGCTGTTTTCAATAAACAGATTTCATTCACACCACAGTAAGAATTCACTAGCCGTAAACTCAATAGGACAACGGCACTACAGAAGCTTTGAATTAGAAAGAAGGCTAAAAACCAAGATGCTGTTTCTTCAGTGCTATGAGACCAAAAATCACTAACAAATACCAATTCTCTTCCTTACAGTATCACCGCAACACTGAGAAACCTTCAATTCCGCTGCTTCCCAACCACCTTCCTATCTTCCTTCACGTCACTTTGCAGATAAAGATCGCCTTCATGTACAGACAGAGTGAGATTGGTGAAAAACATGCATTGCTCACCGTGCTATGTTCATTGTTCTTATCAGGTCAGATGCAGACTTACTGGTGCCCCTTATGATGATGACTATTTGCGCTTCTAATAATAAGGTACCGTCAAGTTTCTTAATGAGAAGTCCAGGTCTGCATTTACGGATTTTTAAAGAAAAGATTCCAGGTGAAAAATACCACGGCAGCTTTCTCTCCTGTGCGTTCACAAGCCGTCTATTACTGCTGAAGTATCTTTCTCGCTGTACATCCAATATAATCTAATCTAAGCAGAAAACCATCTCTCTATAAGTACCTCCGCATTTGCTTGGCTTCTTCCCTTATAAAGTGGCAAGCAGACATCCCAAAAATCAACAAACACAACTGCAAACTATTTGTTCCAGAATGCTTTCATGCATCCCTTTCCCTCAGTAGCTCTTCCACTGAAAGCCAGAACAATACTGCAGAGAAGCCTTCCCTGTCAGGGTGTTTTGAGCTTTCATCTCTCTGCCTTTTCAAGCAGAACACTGAGGTAGAAACCCTAATTAGCAATCTGAAAGCAGCACACAGGCAAAGAATACTTACGTTTGCAACTGTATTTGTGATATTTGCCCACTGATCCAGCGACTGGTGATTACAAAGAAGAGAAAGAGCTTTTTAGGCTGCCTTTCAAGCCTCGCAGCAGTGAAAAGAAGGCTGTTATCTGAAAGCTACTCATTTTCTATATGCTGTGCTCTACTTGCTTCCCATGTGCATACAACACAGCTGCCAGATTTAATAACCATGTCAGCCTGCTTTCCCCAGAAAGCAGCAGAGAGATGACAGGATGGAGATGAAGTAGCCAGCACGTTAATCTGTAGTTATGGCTGCACTAAGCCTTGAATTAATGTCACGGTTTTATTGCCCTTGAAGAAAAAAATAAAACAAATTAACGCTATTTGTGAAAAGATGAGCAAAAAAATTTGACAAATGTTAGCCCATGCTTGCCTCAATGACAGTAAAGTACATTAAAGAAATTTCTCCTTTTTTCCTCAGTTAACAAATCCTCAGACTTGAGTTAATACCTTTTGCTATATCCTGATCTTTCAGCATCCATTTTTCCTAGCAGTGCAAGCTTGTACCCCAAAAGAACAAAATCATTAATTAACAAATTAGTCAAGCTTCACTCTTCTCCAGTACCTCTCTAGAAGGAAGTATTTCCATACCTGTCTGTCTTTGCTGAAAAAAAAAAAGTGAATAAAAAAGGGAGAAAATTCTCATTTACCATTTAAATTCTGCCACGCACAGTGGTTCCTAGAGCATTGGATTTTAGTATCTGATGCGGTCAGTTCACTGCCAAGTTCGGAGCATTGCCATACCTCCAGCTGCAGAACCAGTTCCATGTGAGGGAAGGGTGGGCAGAGTTTACACGAAAAGAGAAGGTGCCAGTCATGCAATCAAAAACAACAAACTAAAAATGAACGCAAAAATGTTCAGTTGTATTTGCAACAGTGCAGGGATGCCACAGGGATCATATGACATCTGTGTGCACGTCTTTTTCTCTCTCTCATTTATATTCCCTTCACTTCCCTTGGAGGCACCTGTCTCAGCGGGGAGTGGTTTCTGTGGAAACTACGGACAGTCAGTTTTCCCCTCAGAGAAACTGTTACTATGGCAACCTTACATAATGTATATGGCCTAGATTCTTTTTAAAAATAATCTAACACTGAAATTTTCATTATAAAATTAGAGCTGATCTGTCCGGGGGGCAAGAAATATAGTTATTTAAAAATACCATTAGAAATGTAGGCTAAAACCCCCCAAATGATATTACAGATTAAACGAGAGTGTGGGGGCACTGCCATTGCATCACTCAAAAAGACATAATAATTTGTAAAGTCCAGTAAACAAGGTCTATTATTTAGCATTTGTGGGAAGCAAGGAGGAAGAGAAGCACTTACTTGACATTATGGCTCAATGTAGCAATCAATATTGCATCTTATAGAGTGGAGCTTTTTCTGTGTGTTTATTCTTCCAGCAACCAGCATCTCACTTAATCATGTAAGCCCAAACAACACTTACATCTACCCCATTCAAAACTGAAATATCGGCTTTAAAGTCATTTACTCTACCTTATGAAATCGTGCTACGTTAAAACTCGAGGAAGTGCCTGGAAGGAGCCGTATGAGTCAGTGAGGCGCAGCGTGCAGCGGAGCAGAAGCAGAAAAGGCAGGCTGCTGTTTATACGACTTTCCTCTCAGCTCAGAGGAAACAAACCTGCCCACGGCTGAGCTGGGCAGGGCAGGTCTGTCAGGTTGTATTGGGGAGACTGGGAGGTTAAGGCCCTGGTAATGGCGCTGGGCAGGGTGAGGGGGCTTTGCCTTCTAGGTCAGCAGCTGAAAACGTGCCTGGGTTGGGAATGACATGAAGTGGTACTCATGTCACACATGTCTTGTGACCACTGTGAAATGGGTAAGTAGATGGCTCCCCTCCCTCCCCGATCTGCAGCCACCCTTGCAGATAACCCTTTTATCAGTATTCTAAATCAAAAGTTAATTGGTTAAGAAGGCAAAGTTACCTGTTTACCTCTACAGAAAATTTGTGATTTCAGTTTGAAAAATATCATTGGGGAAACTTTAGTTACCGGCCTCTGAGGTATATCTGTGTTGTGACTCAGTGGATAGAGATCTCTCCTGACCTGTTGATCTAGCAACTTTTTTATTAGCATGAACTACATGAATATGCATGGAGACTCATTTTTCTTCTCTACTATCCAGAAGATGAAGATAAGCAAGCACCCTGCCTACAGATCATTTTCCCAAAACTTACACAAGGTCCTCCTACACTCCACTGTGCAAGGGGGCTCTCCAGTAAGGACAAAGCAAGCAGGAAGCATTGCTTCAAACCCCACAGCAATTATGTTCCTTTCTTGTGTAATGGAGACACTTAAAAAAAAGGAGACTGATGCTGCCTGAAGGTGAGGTGGCATTTGGGATGTTGCTTCTCCAAGCAGGCATTCAAGAGCCAAGAACCAGGGTTTCACAAAAACAATGCTGGTGCCACAACTGATGGGACATTCTCGAATATAAAATGCCCCAAAGGGGTTTCCCTGTACTAGGAAAAGTTCCACTTTTAAATGAAAGAAGAAAACCGCTCCCATAAATTGCACTGAATACTCAAACTGACCTATATAGGAGCAGTATTTTGTCAGAGGTTGTGCACACACACACCTTTTTGTCTGTGAAACTCAAGTGTTACATGAAGATGTGAAAGCACTAGACATTATTGCTCTTTTACACAGAAAAACAAAGGAGATTTGGTATATGGTGTTCACTTTGATTGGATCTGAGAAAGTTCGGTACCACCAGGACACTCTCTGCACCTTACGTGACTAAAACTTTTATGATTTATCAAGCACCACATTCCTAGTCAAGCACTACACAGGATTAACGCCTCCCTGATGTTTGATCTTTGAACCCCAGGGCTCTCATGTTCTACCCACAGGACATACCAACCACCATGTGTTAAAATCAATCTTTTGCCTTCTAAAACAACCCCCCAAAAAAAGAAATTAGAAAATATTTTCAACAAAACATCTACATCCACTTCTGAATTAATTTTATATACAAAATTACACCATAATTAGACAGTGGCTTGTTAAACACATATTTAGTGGCCCTAGGAGAGACAATATATTCAAAAGAAAAGTATCAAAATGAAAACATTCCTTAAACAGCTTGGAAAGAGCTAAGCTGTCACTTAAACTCATGTATTTCTGACATTTTTGCTATGTAAAACCTTGAACTTCAAAGAGTACATTGCACAAAGACAGCACCAGAGACAAACTGAGAAATTAACATTACAACAAGGTAAAGCAATGAAATTAATAGGCTATTAAACAAAAAAAAAAAAGCAGCGAAATTCTGATATAGAATTAGAAGGCTTGACTACTTTTCATAGCTGCGTCAACTCTCCCAACATAGATTATCAGCTTAAGTAAAGTGAAAACTCATGTGGTTACATGGCTTCTGGACTGAGCAAGTAACATCTAGCCAGCTTTGCATGGAAGCACCATGAACTTGGATACATCTCCATTTAGCCATGTAAATATCCTGTGGGCTTCCAATTCATGGACACTTGTGGCTTCCTCAAGGATAGGACACGGCATTTGGGCACCAACCTCAGGAGTGGACATCTCACTCATACCACTGTACTTCCCGTAAGTCAACCTACAACACTTACATTTCTTATTTAAATTCTGACTTTAGCTACCTGGGGATCTCAAGCTACCCAGATTTCTGATCACACTGTAAAGGACCTGGCTGCGATACTGCTGAGAAGGCAGTTAGACTAACAAAAGAGATTTACGTTCACAACAGGACTCAAGCACATAGAGATGCAGCTGTAACCTGTGAACTTGCTGTTAGTTTCCTTCCAGCAGGGAGTTAGCTCACTCCAGGAGTCCAAGCTTCTCTTGACAGCCCAGGATCTGCAGTACTGGTCTCTCAGTGAATAGACTCGGAAAAAAAATGTAATTGAGCTGTTATGACCTGAACATTGTTTGGCACACGTCGCTGAACATGATAGCAACCCTACAGCCTAGCATACAGCTGAGAAAGGCAGACTTTCAGTGGTTATTTAAAATGGCATCCACCCATTCCAGCAGTATTTATTATGTTTCCCACATCTTTTCCCATGTCATTACATCAAGTCCATTAAAAAAATATATTAGCAACAGAATATTACATATGCTTTGCTCAGAGATAGAAGTGTCAATAGAAACCCTTTGTACGGTATTACATTACTTACTCCAAAAGAAATCTCTAAACATACCACCTCACTGAACTCCACGCTAGGCTTTTACATAGAAAAGCTACTTATATTTCCAGCATATTGACTGCTCATCAGACTTATATTGCTTTTGATACTGCAGTCTCTTTCTTCCCATGGTCGTATTATAGAGAAATGGTCCTCCTTTCTGTCTACGTGGATTGACGTGATTTGGATTAGGCAAAAAATCTTAGCAGTAAATAAAGGGAGAAACGGATTCACAGTGAGGCACAGGCAGGGGTGTCAGTTCCTAACCACAAGGTGCCTTGCAGTCTGCAAATTCCCCTGCCAAGAGTTCTGTGCTTAAGCAATCCACAGGAATGACACCCACAAAAGTCAGTACATTACCACAGAGCTCCCTAACTTAGCAACTGCCAAACGCTGAGAAAGAGATCTTAAACTCCCTCCACTGACTTGGTATCCTCATTGGGGATGTAGGAAAATGCCCATCTCCAAGTAGGATACATACATACCCATTCTCTTGAGTTAACTGCCCTTTCTCACAAAAGCTGACTTGGGAAGACATGAGAGGCAATTACAGTACTCAAGACATGACCGATTGGGGCTCAACTCTACTTGCAGCCAGATAAAAGTTTAACCAACATTCCCTTATTTAATTATATTTTGTAGGTTATTCTAAGGTAGGAACCCTCCTGAAGCTTCTGTCCTGCTGTAACAACTGAGTGAGGGAAAGAACAAAGACCACTGTGTAGCCTAGTAGTCAGACTGTTGTTTAAGGCACTAACCTTGAAAGTCCAATCTCTGCTTCAATAATTGGCTGTTCATTAGGAGTAGAATCAGGTTTCTGTGTCCCTGGTGGCAGGAGCTATTTTGTTGGGGTTCAACAGGTGCTTTCTGAGCTCTGCCAGAGTAACTGCTTCAGAGAGGAGAGTGTCTTCTGTGATGGTCCTGACTCATCTAGGTATGAGAGACATGCCCAGTTGCTCAGCCCTTGCTGCTGTTTAGCATCTCCGGACACCTGCATTACGTGGCAGGTTTCAAAGACCTACATTTCTGCCCGAAGTACTTAAGGTGGCCATTAGGTACTTAAGGTCATATCTACAATATGGGAGCAGGGCCACCTGAGCTGGTGGGGATCTGCATACTGACTCATAAACCAGAAACGCTGGGGAGTTCAGTGCAGAAACACACAATCTGGCTCTGTGTATGGCCACTAATAAGCCCAGTGCTATGCACAAGGCTGCACTCCATTGTGATTTTTCCAGATTGAGGGTTCCTGAACTCTATTCTACCCCAGAGAGCAGGCAGGCCCTACATCTGGCCTCAGTCCCTGCACGGATCTTGCCTGAGTTCAGCCAAGGAAATAGTCATTATGGGGATTAAAACTAATCTGGTTTCATCTAGCCTAGAACACACAGGAAACAGATCAAAGATGGATTTCTCCCTGGGTTTCTCATGGATTTCAATTTCAGTTAACTCTCCCAGCTACAGGCCTGCCTATTTCTTTCCTTGTTTTAGAAGCAGAAATCATTGCCAAGGCTCTGGCAGCCAGGCCAGAAAATAGTGACAAATAGTGTAAACTGATCTGGCAGGCTTCATTAAGGGCAGATTAAACACTGACAGTCCCCAAGGTTTTTGTGATATGATTGCATGACATGGCCAATGAACTCATCACTCCCTAGGGTGAGAAGCAGAGATGATGTTCAACTGCCTGGAGAGTGGAACATAGACTGCTCTGTGAAATTACATGTTATGACAATGTAAGATGCAAAGCACTATCACTAAACAAGGTGCTTCACCTCAGATAAACCTGGTGAATAGCTAAATGCAAGTCTATCTATTCCTGAGAAGGCTGAGTGATGTAGAAAAATCAAGAGACCTGCAAAAGGCCAACATACGAGCTCAAAAGTCCATCCCAGTCAGGATGTCTTGCCTTTTTCCCTATGCAAAGTCCATAGTTTTCATCATTTAAGATTGTTTATTCCAGCAAGATTTGAGAACGGTCCCCCATTTACTGGATCAAGTATTATTATAGCAGAATGTCAAGAATTTTCTGAGCTGTCTGTGCTCGTGGCAAGGTTGTCTTGAACCTAAAACAGCCTCTGAGATCTACTATCTACTTGTGACCTGGTGACTTTCCTTGCTCTACAGGGTAGCGGATCTGTAACTTTCTAATCATAAAGACTGCACGATAACATTTCCCTTTTCAATACAAAAATAGTCCACATGCTTCCAAATTTTCTTTTACATCACCAGACCAGAGAAATGGATCCTACCTGAAATGTTGCCACTTAACATTCTCTGGTACTTGACTCTTTCTGCACACATTCTAGTCAAAAAAATGCATATGAAATCAAATCCTTTTAAACTTAAAAAAAAAAAAATAACCCCATAACATCAAAAGAAGTTATCTTGATCTGATATGCAGATGCAGAATGGATGGAGTAGAAAGAAGCTGCATGGGGTCTACACAGCTACAGCACAGGAGGCTGCATTAAGATAACAACAAACAGATTTTACTCTTTTACAGAAGAGTAAAATTTATCATTGACCACCTGAAATTATACAGTTCTATCAGCATAGATATGAAAGGTGAAAGCCTCATCTATGCCTTACCACTTTATCCAGAAAGGCAGGAAATTCAGATACATGGCCATTAACATTATAATTCATAGAATCATAGAATTGTCTAGGTTGGAAAGGGCCTTTCAGATCATATAGTCCAACCATCAACCTAACACTGACAAAAACATCACTAAACCACATTGCTAAGCACTACACCTACCCGTTAATTCTGCAAGCTTCCAAAGAGTGGAGGGTTTCTAACTCAGGCAGAAAATTTTCCAAGTTTCCATACTTCTCTGCTAAGGCCTGGGCCGTATCTATTGACATAAGTTTGTAATAGAAAAAAAGTGCTGTTGAATTTGTTTCATACCCAGAGAGCGCTCCATCCAAGAGGCATAGCACAGCTTCTTAGCTGTCTCATGGACTGAGAGTCACATCAAAGACATTTTTTCAGTGCTGCAGGTTCCGCCTTTAACAGCCATTCATGATTTCAAACACATCAGGACATGTTTCAATGACGTTATAGCTAGCAAAAGCCTCTTGAACACAGTACATGCAGTGTCCTGTTTGCAGGGGTCCACCCAGCCTTTATTATTAAATAAAATTGTTTGGGTTGGTTACAGTTACTACAGGACAGCAGGTGGAACTGAGGTGTTGGTATACACATGGGAAGATGTACCTGTAAAAGGGAAGTCAAACATAGTTTTATTTGGAAAACAAATGAGCAGTTAATGTCACAATTTGGTCCTTTTCTTGCCCACCTTCCCTATTCTTCCTGCATTTTAGTACGTCAACACCATCACCATAACCAGCATTCATGACTTCTCCATTTAGCCCTTTTAGCCCAGGGAGCTCAAAAAGGAACAAGAAATAATTACCTCTAGCTCTCCTGCTTCATCAAGTCAGTGCGGAGACACTTTGTCGCCTCTTGTGACACCATTTGTGCCCTAGAAGTTCTAAACTAAAATGGATGTCTGCAGACTCCAGGGACATCCAGAGGGAACTTTCCACAATCAGCACTACTTACTTGGAATGTCTTTATGTTTGTTAAGTATAAGGAAACAAGTTAAAACACACAAACCAAAATTATCCACCAGGAGAATTATACTCCAATGTGACTAACACATTCAGCTCTTTATGGCTTTACTTCCAATTTAGAATGAATTGAGCAACTTTCTGGCCGTGTGGAGGTTCCAAGTGGAATGGAAATGATGAGAGCACTTATTCAAAACACTTGTTAGCAATCTTTTCCAGCATTCAAGTCCAAATCAGCTATTTGAATGGATTACTTATAACTCAGGAACCACACGCTATGCCATGTCTGAAAAAATGAATTCCCACAGAGAACTAGAATGCTGCAGAAATCACTGTGAATTAAGACGGAGATTGTTGGAAAGAGCTGCAATGATGTACATTAGCAGTATCTTTTCTCTCCTTCAGATTTTGCATTGAAATCTCGTTGACTAGTGACAAAAGCAGATAAATAGTTCCTCCTCTTTAGCATCAGCATCTTATTTGGTTTGTACTCCTAGAAAATAAGATGTGATGGGAAGAGCCCACATTGCTCAGGGAACTGCCCGTCTTAAATCTGTGTTTGGACAGTCAGCGCATGGTGACTTTTCTTGTTTTCAAATTAAGGAAGCTCTAGTACTGTTTTCTACAGAAGCACCGTTTTCTTGCTATGAACTACTCACACTTTGCTATAAAATACTTCAAGATTAACATTATACTAATCAATAGTTAGGCCTAATTAAACTTGCTGCTTTAATTATCTCAATTGTTGTTTTTAGAGACATTATTGAAAACATCAGAGATGGTGAGAAGGACTTTTTCCATTTCATACTCTCTCAAGGGCCTAGGCCTTTCATTAGGCCCTTTGCTACATATATCCCTCCTGGTACCACCAGGCTCAATAGCTGCGTTAGAGCCAATTAAACCTGGCCATCATGGCCATATTCAGAATTACTGACTACAGAGAAGATCATGGTCATAACCACTGCCTGATGGACAACTGGCTGTTGTGACCTCATCAACAGATTTTCACCCTTCTTTTGTTGCCATATCCCTGCCTATAAATGCAAACAATGGATGCATAGCTATTGCTCTGTGTTGCTGGGCCATGTGGAATAGAAATTGTACTACCATCTTTTGACTGTATGGAGAACTACACCTTTAGAGAGTCTCCCTTCTGTATTAAGTCACTCCAGGAAGTAATCTTCTTTAATTCATTGAATGAAACAAAAATCTATTTAAATATGGAGACTCAAGAGGAACAGTGTAGACTATGAGCTGAATCCTTTACAAAAAGCAATCTGGTTTGAACATACCCATAAGAAGGACTGTAATTTTGGAAAATCGTATACCCAAGAAAAAAACATCAACACCCTTAGTTGTGTCAGTCACAATGCACATACATCTATTGCACACGTCCTAGTAAATTGTCTGAAAGCAGCTTCACTATTACAGCTCCACGTTTCCTCTGGCACTTCCAGTCTGTGTGACTACAATGGTGCCCAGTTCTTGGGCAGAGCAGTACAGATTGGAGTTCGTATTAATTAAAGACTCTGATTTACAATGAGTAGTTTGTATCTAGATCAATTCAGAACTGATGGACAGTACCGCTTTCTGAAATGTACAGTGATCTATAGAAAACTATTTCAGTCCGTAGGGAGGTGTCATACAGAATTACAGTTGGAAATCTTAGAAATGTAAGAATCCTTAGTGCTATGCCTAGACAAAGTTTTTCTGAAACAACCCAGAAACACACTGGAGAAGCTCATAACAAAGATCTTCAGAGGATGGTTATGCTACACTGTGCTCGTACACAAAACTATGGTATTTTGAAACCATGCTAAAACATGATACTGACATTTTTAGGCAATTGCAGATGAATCTCACAGATTCACGGACAAATTTGAAAGCACTGCAAATAGGCATTTATATTTAAAACCCAAAGTAATATGTAAAAATGCGTGCTGTCCATTTGACATTAAGAACAGTTTTGGGAGTGGAGTGTTTAATAACATTCCTCTGCATACCAACAAAAGTTCTGCTGGATACCTGACAACAGAAACAGTGGTCTGATACCCCATAATCTCACAACAGGATTCGTGCCAATCCCTGAAAAGAAACCACTGGCATTTTGGGCGTGCATTATGGCATGTGTGGTTTAGTAGTGCATTACCACTTCATAAAATTTAGGGGAAAATCTTGGTTTCAGTGAAGTCGATGGGATATTTGCTACAGGCCCCAGTGGAGTTGGGCTTTCATCCACAATATTTAAGAAGTGGGTCTATGGTCTGAAGAAGAGCAAAGGTGAAAGTTAAAAAGTGATTTTTTTCCATTGCAAACAAAAAAGTTACAAAAACACTAACTGGTAAAATCCAAATTTTTCGTAAGACTCTTTATCCTACCAATTATGCTGTGCTGTACACAGTTTTTAAGCAGCTCTCAATTAACTGGTCTATGTGCATATGCAAAGAAATTGGGAAAAAGTACACATATACACACAAGTTAAAGTCAAGATAGGCATTATTTTTCATTTTCTTTTCTCTATAGCATAGTTCCACTAACATTCAGTCCCTCTAGTATAGCTGAAATTATATATGGTAATAAAGAACAGAGTAGATCTACTAATTCAAAGAAATCTTTTTGTTCTCATATGTAATGTTATTAAATGAAGCTATTACAAAGTAGTGGTCCTCTAAGAAAGTGATGAATTACAGGAAAACATGAAGAGAAAGAGAGGGAATGTTTGAAACTGAACAGAATTCCAAGAAAAGTTTGGCCAGTTATCACATACAAGTAACTCCTAAACAGAGGCTTTTTTCAGTGACATTTAAAACCAAAGCAGTGGGTTTTGTCCAAGAACTGGATCCCAGCCATAAAGCACCAAAGTATTCTGACTGCTTGTTAGCTGGAGACAAGCTAAAATACAGGTAGATATAAAGATTTGCTTTTATTCCTTTTGGCTTGCCTCTGCACCTACTAACTTTGCTGTCTATATTTGGATAATGTAAATAAATTATCCTTCCACTTTTATCTTATGGGGGATTTTATGTTAGTTGGCAATAAATAAAACATTCTGCTTCGATGGGCGTGGATGATCATTAAGACATGTGTAATGGACCCATTTTCAAGGTGCCAGTACCCCACAAGTAATTATACAGAATAAAGAAAAAGTAAGGAGTACCTTCTTTTTCTAAGGTGTTCTACCAGTCTGGGAAGCTGGCAGTGCAGAGTGTCACTGCGGAGGAAATGTCATCCCCACCGATTAACATAGGCTGGAGATATCCCTGCATGCAAGTGACCTATGGGGAGAATGCCAGGACCTTGGTTACCACCCAGACCTCTTAAATAATTCATGTCATAGTACTCCATCCAGGCCAGGCAGCACCGAGTAAGAACCTGATACATACATACACATATACTGTATATTCCTAAACTGCATCAGAAATGTTTTAAACCATCGTTAAACATGGTATTGAATGTTCCTGCTCCTTGCCCAGCAATGACTTCTCCCTCTGAAAAAGTAGTCATCAACCACAAGTCCAATGTATGACAAGACTACAATTTGGGCAGCAATTTCCCATGCTTCCCCTCTTTAGGGGGCATTATTAGCTTGATTATCATCACCGTTCTTTCCTAAGATTATCAATACAACACAAGCATCCAGATAAAGGGAAAAATAAAAGTTTGAAAGGTTATGTATTATGGGGTTTGCAAGTTGTAGTTATGTATGTAGTCTGTAATGTGTTTGAATAGAGAAGTCTTTTCTAACAGTTTTGGACTTTTCATTTACAATATTCAACAAAAATATTTGTGGTGACATTCCAAATGTTCAGAATGTGACTGACTTCCTACTTCACTGGGAACTCTGAATTAGACCCCTAATCCAAACAAAATAAAAACCATTTACATAGAAAAATGATCCACAAAATGGCATGTGTTCACTGCATGGCCAATGCAATATTTCATGATTTTTCATTTTCACTGAAGCAATTTCCATGTGCTCAATTACCATCTACAAGTGAGAACTGGTGATCTGCGTTTGATCCTAAAAGCCCAGCAGCTCTATGTTCTGATATGCCTTTGTCTCTCACCCCATTTTTCTTCAAAAACTCAGGCTTCTTTTTGAAATACGCCTGCTTTATGCATATGTTTTCAAGCTTTTATTCTATACCAAATATACCTGGAAAACAAGATGACAGCACAAGGAAAAAAAGCTAGAGAGTTATTTAAAAAAGTCAAGGTTTGCTGCATATTCTGGAAAATGCCACAGGGTTTGTGGAATAAATTCCATTTGGCAAGTTTAGAGATAAAAGAACCCAGCTGCTTTCAAACACCAAATACACCACTAAAAACCTCTCTAAAATTGCAGAAACATCTTAAATCAACAAAACGTATCATCCTCCCACACAAAACAACAACAACAACAAAAGAACCACAAAACATTCCTATTTAGATAGACTTCAATGCTAGCTGAAGTATGTCTGTTGCAGGCAGTTTGTGAAAGAATACACTTATATACAACAAAGGCACAGGGCTGAGGGATTTTATGATGCTCCAGGCTATTGTAAAGCGAGGCAAAGAGATGAAAGCAGTCATGCTGCTGAGGGACCTAGCATAAGGAACCAGGCTGAGCCATATGATGATTGGAATCCTTTGCAAAAGTGCAAAGGACTCTAATCTCTTGATTAGAGTCTTTCAATGACTGTATCACTAAACGGGAGTTAGGTTTAGGGCTTGATTCAATCTTCACTGAAGTCAGTCGTGACTTTCTACTACCTTTAAAAGGTCTTTGGATCAGATGTTAAAAGAATAAAACCCATCTGTCTATCCTTTCTTCCAAGTTTAGGTAAAGCCTGTTCAACTCCTTCATGACACATACAGCATGTAAAACACACTTCTAGCAAAACTGGAACTTGGAGGTACCTAAGACAGGGACTAGCTCCTTCATTGTAATAGGAGAAAATACTCATAAAGGATTCTGCAGAAATGGCAAGAATACCGCCCTTTTAACTCTAAGGAGAATCTGTGTTTTCAGGCTGTTGTTCCTTGTCATTGTTCCTTCAACAGAATATCCACAGTCACAGGTTCCTAGCTCTGCTCATCACAGCCACAGCCTCTTGGCAGAAGTTCCAACAACTTGTATGACTGCACTCCTAAACAGAATTGCAAAATGGATTGGCCCTGCTGAAACGTGAACATACTTTATTCCTTTTTAAGTGGACCATTTCACAGATCTAGGTTTGAAGTCAGTCACGCTGGTACAAGTGAGGGTAAGGTGGCTTCCAGTAAATGAAGATAAATGAGCCACTGGAAGTTACTGACAGACTGCTATCCTGGGACAACAGCCTGATGTCCAAAAAGCCAGCAAAGAGTCCCTATGGAAAGAGTCCTCCTTATAGGTAACTAGTGCTCAAAGGTAACAATTTCACTAACTAAGAAGCAAAATGAATAAACATTCTACTGAAAGATCCTTTCATCTCTCCCTATCTCCTCATAATACTACAGTATCAGTTACAAAGAGCTTTGAAAATCCCATTTCAAGCTGTTAATTTCCAGCTAGTCTTTAAAAAGACAAACATTAAATCTAAGCAAAAGCAGTTCAGTAACTTTGCAGTATGAAAAATAAACATAAACTTTTCAATTTCTAAACACACACAAAGAATGTAAAAAAGAATTGTGCTGAAATGGCTGGAGATAGAAGGCACAAATTTGGCACGCAAGAGGACTACAGAAGAAGAAATGCCTTCACATTTTCCAATTAAAATGGGATTTGCTTTGACTGATCTGCTGCAAATCAGTCTTTTTGTCCTTTATCAAGTATTTTCCCCCAGCTTGAAAGGAAGCAGCTAAGGAACATCATGCTGTGCTTGTGTACAATTAACTTAGCCAAGCAATGAAAGATTCAGAGAAGAAACAGAACAGCCCTGTCTGTAATATGCAGATTTTTATACTTTGCTTACACAGTGCTGAACATCCAGTATGGTATAAGCACTGTAGCTCCCAAGATCTGTGCATTTATTCTATCCTATTTACACATCACCTCTACAGTCTTTGCAAAATACCTGAATTACAAAAGCTGTAACATCACAGAAAGTTGTTTTCTATTGAGTAATCAATATAAGCACTAGGGCTTCAATCCACAGAGGAATGCCTCCGTGTCCCTATGGATCAAGCTGTTTATAATTAGGGTGAGAATCACCGTACTACAGAGGGTCTGTGTAACTTCTTACATGTACCTCAGCCCTACCGTTTCAGATGCCTAAAAAGCTCCAAAGTGATCTATTAAAGATCTCATCTTACACCTCCTCCTGCACATGATATGTCTTCTTACAATACTGTATTTGCCTTTAATTTGCCGGCAACTGCTTTGTCAGGAAAAAAAAAAAAAGCCTTGCTTCTATCACTTTGTCATACCCCATTGCTGAAACAACATTACAGACTCAACATCATGCTGACATGAAGCACCTTGTTGTAACCATACTGTGGCTTTAATGTTTTTTCTCTTGTAGCTTTCTTTAGATTGTTTACTTGGGATAGTCCAGTCTTCATAGTGCTGGACATTTGGATGCAAATAGGTAAGTTGCTCAGAAGCAGAAAATGAGACTATTTTTTTTATGTTAGTTGGACTGAATCTTCTCAGCATGTCTATATAAGGTTGAACTAAAGAGAGGCATTACCTTTTTATCAGATGCGTCCCCTACAGGTAGAATATTTTCCACGCTTCCAGGAATTTACCTTCTTTGAGATTTTAAGTGCCAGTGTTGGAGCTAGTTGAATACTATTTGCTGGCTGACGCTAATTTCCATCTTCCCTAATTCACAATCATTCACAAATATTTCTCACTGTCAAGGAATACATTTCGTCCCTGTATGCTTTTGCCAAACAGTCTCGTGGCCCATTTTGCAGATGCTGGTTGCTCATGAACAGATCAGCTATTGACTATTTGAGTTATGTGTATGCTTTTCATCCATTGCCTTCTTTTGCTGTGCGGGTAGCTGAAACTTTCATGGGAAATAATTGATAGCAAACAACAGAGAATGGATTTCCACGGCAAATCTTTTGGGATTTGCAAACATCTCCATGACCATTCCACCATTGTACAGATATTAAAGACTGGCAAATAGCAGAGCCACCACAGTCTTCAAGAATGTTGGATTAAAATGATTTAATTGTTATTACATTTACAACAGTTCCCTTTTCCGCTAGCTTGCCAGCCTTAACCACTATTTTCCATAGCAACAGTGGCTAAAATGACAGCAGCAGATTCATGCCAACGGCCTGCAGGAAAAATATTGAGAAACAGGCTTTTCTTCCACCTTCAGCTAATACGAAATACGGAGGCTGCACCCATATTCCTTTCAGACGCAGGGGAGAGGGGGGGGTTAAGCTTATCAGGAAAAGCTATCAGAAGCTCAGGGCTCAGTATTTTCAACCGACATACTTAACCTATGGAACGTATCCATAGGAGGGATTGGCATGAGTTTAAACACACAAAGGAAGATGCTTATGACCCACATCTCCTCATATTGCAAGCTTTTTGACAAGGAAAACTCTAAAAACACCATAGAATAAATATCAAGAGCTAAGCACAACGATGAGTAATGTGCTCTCAAGAAGGAGGGCAGAGATAGGACTTGAACACAGAGTGCATCAGGTATCTAGGACAGCTGAATCAGCTCAATCTGCTAAAGGTCTCTAGACCTCCAAAGCATTGAGGGTGAACTTAATTTATCAGAAATAGAGAGAAATGACAGCACAGGATGGTGAGGGGTACAAATCCTAATTCACATCAACATAAAACGGAGCTTGCTACTGTTATTCCAGATCAAGAGCTAGAGCTCTGTGCTCCCAGTCCAGTCAGATGATTTGTATAAAAATCAAAAGGCGTATGAGTAGGTGCCTTACTTAGAATGTTTATGCCATTCACACCAGAATGAATGCCTGGTTACAACAAAGCTTTGGGTAAGGTTACTGATCACAGGCCTCAGTGAGGGTTTGTGTTAAAGCTGCTTTTAGTAGTAGGAGTCTCACAGTATGAACACTTGCTACCATCAGGCTCAAGACAAAGCACCTACTCAGAGACTTTCATTCACGCATTTTAAAAGATTTTACAAAGGTGTCTGATAAGAAATGGCTGCGTTTCACTACTGAAGGTCACCAAGACTCTACAGAAATAAGACCTTTTTTTTTTCTTTTGGTCCAAAATGGCTTCCTCAAGTGCCCTAATGATATTGTTCCAGGGTTAAGCTATTGAAAATACTGAGCATTAGAGGTACACATGTTCCCCTGAACAATCCAGTCATCACAGCAGGCATTCAGCATTTCTGAAAATGTTATCAGAGCCTGAAGACTAACTCTTCAAGCTAAACACCCAGATCTGAAGACCACTTTGGAATACACAGTCCTGTGTCTCTAAGACCATAGTCACACAGAAAGTGAGTGGTAGAGTCAAACTCCATAACTCTCAAAGATGTTTCTCCTTCAGAGAAAGTGTAAATCTGAGTAAATGAAACAAGTTATACTACATGACTTTTTTGTTCAACAAAAGTAGCAAGAATAATTTGTATGTGGAAAACTTCTCAATAGAAAGGCATATGTTGGCATGACAATAGGTTAAAGAGCTATTGTGTAGAAATACAAGAAGAATAATACACAAGGGAATTATTACAAGGACAGTTCTCCAGACTCTCATAAAATGTGGTTTGTTAGAAATAGGAACAAATACCACTTTCTTGAACTTGGTTGAACTTGCAGAAATGACCCTTAAAGCTAGTAATAAAATTTTCCAAAGACCTGAAACAAAACAAATAAAAGTTGCTTTTGTTGTATTCCTCTCTCTCTCTCTCTCCCTCTATCTTTTCAGGAATTCTTTAGGCCTGGATGGGTTTTATTTTGCCTGCATTCTTTGTCCAGTTTCTTGTCTTTCTAGTTTGCTCCCTGATGCTTTTGTTTTCTTTTACTCAAATGGGCTTCAAAAATAAAAATTTATAAACAAGGTAAAAGGACACAGGGTGAAGCTTTGAATATCAGGGATAAATGTTTTAAGCGCAGATACAAGAATTAACACATACTGAGAACATAAACTCAGAATAACAGCTGAAGTTCTCCACTGTCACATATATAAATTGCTTTGCATAAATCAGATGCAGTACAGAGTTTGGTATGAGATACTCTTAAGAAAAAGCTACTTTAAAAGGGTAAAACAAATACACACCACTTACTATATTAATGAAGGACTAGACTGGATCTTTACCCCTTTTACTTGAAACAATATTAAGTTATATTCTAAGTCTTGTTATGAATAGGTATTTTTAGAATCAATTATATTAAGAGGTTTGAGCTACCTGAAGAGTAATCTTTTGGTTCTAACAACAACTTGGCTGAATAAAGCAACTCCTCTTCAACAAGAAGTGTCATTCTTCAGCTAGAGACAGAGGAAACCATTTCCAAAAACATCCTTTTTATAACCTTCACTGTCCTGAAGAATAAGATGATCATCTGACTGTATTCTAGCTCCTGCCAGCAAAAATTAAACTGCCCAGATTATGTTTTCCATTTAAAATGAATGAAGCCTTTCAGGAGCTCAGGTTTCGCCCTGCTAAAACGGGGCGTTTTCTTTTGGCACATAGTTTCCTAGCAGTAGCCAGGACCAGTGAGACACAAAGCTGCGTCTCTGGGTGGAAAAGCAGAAGCAACTACATAGAACATTAAATGTGTTGACTAGTGCATTTTTATAAGTGTTGACATCATTCTTGCATCTATGAAGTTCAATCCTGACACGTCTGTGCTACAGTCCTGCACCTGCCTGCCACTGATGTACATGAAAGAAGAGTAACGACACCAGCATAGATTTCAGCTCTCAGGCACTACTCGGAACGCATGCGGGCCACGCTGAGGCTTGCACTGCTTCAACCACAGTGTGACAACAACTACGTTCAGCTTGCCTTCAGCCATCTGGGGCATCTGTGTCACACTGCAGGCATACCCATAAATTGAAGTCCTCATGTGGCAGGCTCTCTGGGTCATTCCCCATACCATCCAGCAGTAGTAATGAAAATGCAAGACCTTCTGTAGAGAAGGCTATTAAAAAAATTACAGTACTTCAAAGTTCTCAGTGATTTTTCTACCCGGGAAAAGAAAATGCAACTATTTTAGCATAATACCTGATCAACAAACTTTCAACAGAGTTAAAATTAACTCTAAATGGTTGTATTGTCTTCTATTTGAAAACCTACTTTTTTCTTCTTCCAAAGATCCTCATTTCCCTTGTTGCCAGGGCTTGTGTTTCACCTCAGGCTGTCATAATACCCAATTCTTTAGAGTTTCGCATTTTTCTCCTCTAGGGTTTTCTTCTGTCAACTCAGCAAAACCTTTTTCATTATATATTCTCTTTTTTGCTCTCTTCTTCCTCTGAGGCCCTCTCTTTTCTACACTCATATTTACTACATGTGACCACATTTTACATTTCCTCACTATTACTTTCCTAAGGTTTCTTTAATCCCATGTATCCCATTTCATAAGGAATACATCCATATTGCTTACTTTTCTCCCTCAGGCATCTTTCCCCATCTCTATGCACTTGTCTAGTTGTTCCCTCTCTTTTTCTATTTTGGTATTTTTCCTCTTCAGCCTTATAGCACCTTCCTCTGCTCCTATCACTATCAAACTAATAAATTGTTTCTGGAGTCCACAGGCTGTGGGCAGCTGGGCAGTACCCACTTCTTTGATGCTAGCATCCATTCAGGAACAGGGATATCACTGTCCTTCCCTAGTGGGAATTGCCTCACATTAAAGCCCAAGAATTGCTGTCTTGCAGCTTTTTGAGACTGAGAAGATGCCACTGTGGACACAAACTGCTCTCAGGAAATTAATTAAATCAGGGATTTCATCAATACTCATCCTGTACTGATCTTTAGAACAATTGCAGTCAAAAATTTCCATTCTGATTGATGTAATTTGGATGACTACAAATTTTATTTGCTTCGAAATCCTAACTTCAGCCCTGGGAGGAGTCATTGGCTATGGCAGTGTAATAGCAGTCATATCCAAACCAGCTTCTAAACAGGCAAGGGAGGAGCAGGTGTAAAATCCAGTAGGTCTCACTTGGCAGAGCAAAGCTGTCAGGTCAGTACTCATAACAGGTGAAGGAGAAAAACTGGAAAATCAGCTTCTGCTGATCGAGCTAACGTAAATATTATTGGAAGATATCCATTAGTGCCAGAGAATTTAAAGAACTAGAAGGTACCATAAATAAAATGTAACTACTAACCCCAAAGATAGGCATACATATATTTTCCTCTTCCCACATTTATCCAAACACATCAGCATGCAAGCACATATTAGCTGGGAAATTCTCTCCAGAGCACAGAAGGAGGTTTAAAACTTCTGACTTCCCAGGGCAGGTGCAGGGGGCAGAGTCACAATTAGGTGGGAGCTTCTGGTCTCAGCTTGGCTGGGCAGGAGAGGAAAAGGAGATGCTATCAAGCAGAGGCAGCGCAGCTCTTCAGGCAACAGCAGCCATAGGAGAGGCAGTTTTATGGAGCTGGCTATGATCTTAACATTTGGTCCTAATGAGCTGGACTGAACTTGCTCCAGCACAGTTGTGCTAAAAGCTGTTTTTCTGGACTGAGGCTACTGTCCTGGTCTAATTATTGTAACAATTCTACATTCCCCTGCCTTGTGTAATTAACTTGGGTTTGTGGTTTTGCAGAGATCATTATTAAAACAAAATCAAACTGGTTAGTGGTAGCAGTAGTGTTTGTATTACTGCAGTACCTCTAAAACCTAGTCATGGTTGAGGATTCTAGTGTCCTGAGGCTGTGCTGAGGAGGATGAAGAAACATAATGGATATGCTTCTATACATCACAAGATGGAAGCACTGCATCTTTCTCCAGCTTGGCAACACGGCTCAGCATTTCACATTTAGTTCTTTGTGGACACATGATTTCCTATTGCCCACTGAATACTAGCCTGGGGACCAACTCACGATGCTGAAATGCTACTCATCATCTATTCGGATGTGGAGCCATTTTCCTTAGGGCAAGGGCCTGCTGCAGAGAGAGAGGGGGTGTCTATCACAAGTACTCACATGGTTCCCGTCAGAGCAATACCAAAGCAGCTCACTGTCTCTTACATGCTCATCATTGCAATGCCCCTGTGTAGAGAGACAGTCTAGGTCTTGAGAGATCTTTCTGACACAATATCTTGCCCAAGGTGATAATAAAAAAAATAAAATAATAATCTGTGGCAAAGCAGGATCTGAATTCAGATTTTGTTGGCAGCCACAGGGCCTACAATTTACTATTCTCTGAACAACCTTTCCTTATATCACACTAGGTTTCCATGCCATATTAAAAGTTAAGATGCAAATGTTCACACAGCACATCTGATGTCTTCCTTTTTAAAAGGACAAGGTAGTGGTATGCTACCAAAAAATGTTTGTCATTTTCCTCTTGTAAGGGAGCCAAGAAGTTTTAAGCTTTTGGGAAAAAACAATTCAAAGGCCTGGGAAAATGTAGGTTGAAAACCAGAAAAGGGAAGAGATGGGTTGAAAGCCACTGAAATACTTCATTTATGATGGTGAACCCATAACCTGAGTTTTCAATTACATTAAAAGTACCTGTTCTTTTTTGTTTAGATAGAAGTGGTCTGTGAGCTGTGGCTCTGTCCACAGAGGAATAAGGACTGGTGAGGATGAAGGACTAAAGTGAGTGGGTCCATTTAGGTTTTCAGTCAATACAGTACTTGGTACATACCCACACTCCTCCCCCCACCCTTTGGTTTGCAGTCTCTAGAAAAGAGAAACATTATAAACTAAAATTTCAGTGAAGACCTCATTCTGTGCTTCAAGGAAGTAATAGTTCTGAATGAAATGGTCTGACGCCTTATTGAGAGCTGCACACAGTGAGCCCTGATCTGAACACTAGCCCACTTATTCATCTAATAGTTCACTCCAAGAGATAACCATACCAATCATATCAGAAAGTACATCTCTGCAAATATACTGTAGATGCATATTTACTGGGAAGCACTTTAAAAAGTTACTTGCGTGATTATGCTTCATTGGTTATGTGTTCAAGATCAAGTTTAAACACTGTTTATACTTTTCAGTTTATGTCCTGTTACCTTTGTCTGTGCACTAAGATTTAAGATCTCCTGACCATCCCTTAAATATAACAACAGATTAGCAAAAAAATTGTAAGGCTGTGAGCAAAATTTTTTAACAGATACATTAATGTGAATTCTCCATGCAGTAAAAAAACCCAAACATTAAACTATATGAATATAAATTACAATTCAAAATATTTCATTATATATATCATAGGTTTCTAACCCAATTACTTTTAAAATATCTATTCCTTAAAAATTAAATGCATGTTGAGTGTCATCTTACCCTTTTTCTATGTTTGCTGCATAAAAAACACCCCAGTTTTTTGTAAATGAATCCCAGTGGTAATCAACAAACACCAAGAAAATTAACTCAAAGTAGTTATAAGGTAAAGTAAGGAGTCCTTGCTGAGCCAAGCCATTTCATTGGAGAGCACTGCAAAACCAAGGAAAGTGTTTTAATGTTTTATACACCCAGCATCCAACTTTAAGCAACTCTTCTTTGAAACTGCAGACAAGGAGACCTCACAGACCTTGAATTCTTTCATCAATTTATGATCTGTCTCCAGTGCTGCTGTTCTGCTTTCAGACCAAGAGGAGCAGGCAGTTTTACAGACCACATTCAGCTGCAGACAACAGGTAAATAAACTCATCTGCTCTATTAACAAGAAAGAAAGGACTTGTTAAGAACCTACCTTATCCTCATTTTCTTTGTTCCCGTTCCTCCACGGACTTCAGACTTGCAAAACACCCCCAGCTTGTGTGACCCTGCAACAGAGTCTTGAGTGATTCCTTGTGACAAAATCCTTCTGTTCAGCTTCAGTTTATGTGGCCAGACCAGCTGAGGTGGGGTAAAAAAAAAAAAGGAAAAAATAAGAAGTGGAGGAATTGACAGAAAAGACAAAACCATTTCAAGAATCAGTGGGTCTGGTTAAGGCACACTGCTCCTTCACCATGTCAGAGTTAGTTTACCAACTATTGACTTTGGCTGTAGGTCACTAGGGTGCTAATGCCAGGCAAGACAAAAGGCATCGTGTCCTTTGATAGGATTTAAGGGTAATCTTCGGAAGAAAGAGTGAGAGTAGTTATTAGCATTTGGAGGTGTGATTGCTAATCCAGCAATGATGCATGACTGATTTATTAACTGTTTCACTCACAGAAACAAATTCTGCCAAGAATCTGCCGTTCTTTGATGGAAAACACAATGTCTGAATCCCTTTCTTAGAGAAAAGCTGTGGCAAATGCAGAGCCTGTGTGTTTTGCAATGAGGGATTAATTCTGTTTTAATGCATAATCCTATAGTCTCACAGAGGAATGCGTTGCAGAGAATTTAAAAAAGCATGCAGAAACATAGCTACTGTGTTATATATATTTATAGACAAAGAGGATGAAATATTTCTGCACACATTTTTCCCCTGTTTATCAACATCATTAATAGCTAAACTAGGTCATGTCAAAGGTAAGCCATTAGTGCTTCCCCTACTTCCCCTCCAACACCAAACCCTAATTGCATATGTGGCATTGCCACATAAGCAGCCAAACTGCATTTTGTAGGTTACTCTTCAACAGGATTATGCGGCCTTGAATAACACTGGAGCCCCTTACAGGAGAAAACATTCTCTGCCCCAATGCAACCATTCACTATTTCACACTGAAACAGCTGCATTAGCAGCTCAGACAAAAATAATTCGTTTGCAGCATTCTGTAAATTCCCATCCCATACGCACCTATTTGCATGTTGCAATGATGCATCCAGGAAAAGACTTGCTGATCTACACAGTGACCCAAGTACAAGGAGGCAGAAGTTTCCACCCTGAAGAGCCAGGTGTGCAACACTTAGCTTTCACATACCCAGGTCCTTTATCGTGCATCACATTGAGCCTTTTAAGTTGAATTCATGTCTCACTTTCAGAATTCTTTCCAAGCCTGAATAACCTATTGGTATCATCCTAAATGATATCTACTCCCTATTATGGCTCAAGACAGAATTGCTTTTGAAATAGCTATTAACATTTGCATTATGTCTTTATGCCAGGAGGACTTCTCTATTTGAGTTGTCAGTTTAATTGTTAATTACTTTAAGTACCAGATACCTTATAAAAACAAGTCAAGACATAGATCTTGGTTCAAACAATCTGCATTCAGCATTATATAACAAGTGAGAACTGTTAGCTAGCAATAAACAAAACAAATAAGAGACTAAAATAGAAAAAGCGAGGAGGGGAACACAGTCCATAAGAAAGGCCGGAGGTTACGGAGGCCTTCAGCCTGATTCATACAGTTCTCTGACTGCACGAAACCTGCAACAGCTCAACATCATTGCTGAGCCTTCTACCACATTTTTTCCTCTTCAACTCCTGCCTTCAAATTTAACCGAACATGTTACAAACACCAAAATGCAACATACTGCTATTCACACAGCAAATAAAACTCCATTTAGCAGCCTATTCCCTGGATAATTTTAGCAGTCAAAGTTGGCCTGAAAGTAGGTAGAGCTGGCCATATGCCATTAGCTGCACAAGGTGCACAACCAGTGTGCCACTTTAAGAGATCTGCATAGAAACATCACTTACAAGCCATCAAAAAAAGGCTAAAGATTAAAATCCCCCCATACCTGTGTCAACTTTCTTTTTTTTTAATTAGTGTCCTAGAAAAAAAAAGTAAGACTTCAATAAGAAGTTGCAACCTGTGGGTGAGAAGAACAGCATTTGCACACTGCTGCTTTCTCAGCAAGTCCTCTCACTTGCACTGTGGGCAGTTTCCCTGCTGATGTAAGAGCCCTGCCTAACTCTCTGCACCTCACCTTGCTTTGGCTCGTACCGTGCAATATTACATTGTGTTTCATCTTCACAATTTATCTCAGTAAATTTTTCAGACAGATTTGGACCTGTCCTGTGATAATTTATGAATCCTGCAAGCTGATTTGGGTGTCAGAGCATCTACTCAATTAATATATTGGTTTATCTTGGTTAAGTACTGACCTTAAAAAGCAGTACAGAAATGACAAAATGTCTCAAGATGGCCGTGTATCATTAAAAACTGGGATAATGGCATAACACCAAGAAGCTTTCCCTCCATTTTTGGTCAACTTCACAAGCAGCTTTTGTCTAAGGAAGGAAAAGGGGCTGAAGATAAATAGCTATAGGATATCTTATCAGAGGAAGGAACAAGAACAGAGCACATTTCAGGTGGAACAAGATGGCAACTCACTGAGGGAATCTGGCCGACCTCAGTCTCTAATGACAGGAGCCCCGCAGGGTAACAGGTTAAGCCAAATGAAAAAAATTATCCTAAGAGTCTGGTTTGCCACAAAGTATATAGCCTCCAAACCCCATTATAATCCCACTTTATTTTCTGTAGTACATTATCTGTCAAGAATTACAGTGATTTAGTAGGAACATAAGGTAACTTCTTTGTAGAAATTCACTAAAGTTTAAATGTAAAGAGTTGCTTAATTTTCTTCTCCAGTACAGATAGTATCTTTTTCCTTACTAAGCTGGTACATATTCAGCACCAGACTAATTTAAAACACTGAGACCTTATCAACTGTGTCTCTCTCTAGTATCCTTAAAAATACAGCAGTCTTCTTCCCTCTTTTTTCCAAGTTCACAGAAAGTAAACCAGTAAAACTTTTACTCTATTATCTTTTATTTGAAGGCTCCATACAAATTGTTCCTTCAAAGCCTTTACTGCCTTCAGAGGAGGAAAGCCATAAACATCTCTTAGCTCTAGTGTCTGATACTTGAAAGCTCATGCTGACTATTTGCATCTTTAGATACTGGAGTCCCTGGCAATGCCACCAGGAATCTCAAACACACAGGCACAAAGCAGCAAATTAATCAACATGAACACTGTAATTGCTCAACACCAGAATATTTGAATGTGAAAACTTAAATAATATATCCCAGGTCTCATGTCACATTTACTGCACCTGATGATTTTATCTTCCTGTAGCAATCCAGTCACAGACCTGGACATGTTATTTCTAGCAAGAAAATAACGTACAAAAAGTGGCCTAGCCTATTGCACCAAGTACTGTACCACCCATGAACTGTGGCTGGGTAATTTTCTGTTTACTCTTAGGTCTGAAACCAGTTTACACTGACAGGAAGAGAAATTGAGAAGGTTATCTCCCACTGACCTGTTAGCTTCTTCCTCACAAAAATCACTGCTTTTTCAGGGTTGAACAGTCTTCACACATAAGTCTTAACAGCTTTGTAAACATCTGCATGATGATTCATCAATTACCCTTCCCTGCTTTCTGTCACCATGAAAGTCTGAGGAGAATTTCTTTGTCTCACTGGAGAGTGACTTTCTGGAATAAAAGTCTAGGTCTTGCCTTTGTTCCATGCCTAGAAAGAGAATGAAGAAACACGGCCAGGTTAACAACCTAATCAGTTGCCTTACCAGGGACTTTTCTTCTCCATTTTTAGCAGGCTTTGTATAAATTTCACTAGCTCCCTCAAGACCTTTAGGTTTGCTGTTGCTCAGTGCTTTGAAGCTGTGGCACAATGACAGATATTGGAGTTACCTCAATCTGAACTGCTTCTACAACCAGCCTAGGTCAGTACCCAGGAACACCCCGGGATGACTTTTTTTAGCAGCTATGTGTACCTCATGTCCCAGGAACAAACCCTACACATTTTCAAAGGGCAACTTTGAGTCTGATTGGCATTTCAGTTCTGTCCATGTAAATGAGAAATCATTTCCATTAGCGCTGAAGAACAACTGAATTAGAGGCTGGATTTAGTGAGATTCACACAAATTCCTTGTCAGCCCTTTCAGGCAGGGCTCTTTTTTCCTAATTCCGTACAGCAGCTAAGACACTAGCTTACACCAGCCTGGCCTGTGACAAGGGTTTCTAGCCACACAGGAAGAGGAAGGGGGGGAATAAAAAAGAGAAACAGAAGTGTGCACAGAGAGCCTCATCTGCCAGTCAGGAAGCAAAGATAAGTTACATGAAAAGGATCCATGGCCTAGAGGAGGTTCTCACATTATCATTTACAAAATGTTACAGCTTTGATCTATAATCCATGTTCTCTTATTCTTCCTCCTCTTAAATCCATGAGAAATTGTTATCTTTTATCTTACTTGGAGTTAGAGCTGTGAGTCTGGGGAGAACACACCTTTGTGAAGTGCTTTGCCCTTTTGTGGCAGCATTAAAAAGCCAGCTTTCCATGACTCCATTTTCTGTGGAAGCAGGATTCCTCTCTCAAAGCAGCAGGTATTCCCCACTAACTCTATCATTATGGAGTACTTGGAGACCCTGGACTGAAAACAAGCACAGAGTATTAGTACATACACTTTAAAACCTGAGGAGACCCTCTCATTTTAATGTAACTGACAGAGCTCCCCAGCTTCCTCAAGGATAATTCAAAATCTTTCATCACCAGTGTTCCCAAAAGTAAATCAAAGCACACCCGCAACTTAAGCTTCATACAAAAATTAACCACCATTTCTTCAGGCCATGTGAGGCCAAATCCTGCTTAATAAGACAACCCAGGCAAACACTAAGAATCAATGAGTTTGACACAAGGCATTCCTCTTCTCTACAACAAGCCAACTAAAAGTATTCTCACAAAGATGTGCCCATTTCACCTGTGACATGGGTACACAAACAAGCATGGGAGAGTGGATGGAAGCATGCAGTCAAGAGAAGAAAATTTTGTGAGAATCTAGGCAAAATCCAGACAAGATAATTGATAATGAGGAGAGTTATTGTCTTAATGGGCTAAACAAGTTCTCATTTCAAATAAGAATTTGCAAGACATTTTATTTCCCTGCTGATTGTTGTGGCATTGAAAGTAAGAGGGATATACAATAGAAATGGGCAATGCTTCCTCTCCTGTTACACAGGAGCTATTCAAGAAAGGAAAGAAACTGAACTCAAATCTAGGCTTCACTGCTCACAGCACTTGCTGACTGGAAAATAGATATTGAGTGAGTGAAAAGGTTTAGCGATTTGACATCCGTTGGCAAGGAAGAATCTCATCATCTGCATCCTTTGCAGCTGCTGATACTCAGCCAACACACTCCTACTCTGATGTCAGTGGTCTAAATGAGGGCCATACTCTAACTGATAGTTTAATCCCAGGAAATCTCTGCTGTTAACTGTCGCTTGGACTTCCACAACAACTGCACACTGCTCCTCAAGCACAGAGGAGATTCCCTGGCTTCCAATTCAGGCAGGGAGGATTCTGCAACTTTAATAATATAATAACTTTGCACCCTGGTGCAAAGTCCAAACTTACTTTCAAGACAGATCTGTTTACACATGTTCACCACCACCATGAGCCCTCAGTGAATGGAAAAGAATCGCCCGGTCCCTCAAGTGATTAGAACTGGGCTATGTCAGTAACAATTATTAAGCACAGCAAATGCCATCTTGGCTCTGAATAAACATATTCAGAATACTTGAAAATACTGCAACAGCATTTCATCTTCCCTTCTAGTGGCTGGAAAGCTAAAGTCTGTCCAGCTTTTGGAGTCTCTTGTGGATATAATCATTTTATGTATAAATGGAAAACTTGTTCATGACTCATCTGCCTGTATTACTAAGTGGATTTTTTAGTCCAACAGCCAGAAGTCCATTATGTGGGCTGCTAAATGATTTACATTGATTGAGTATGCAGTGTATGCAGCTCTTGCAAATTTTATATGCTGGCTGTACTGAGAATGAATGCTTGCTGATTATGCTCCAAATAGCAATGAAACCAATTACCTAAGCCACTAACTCCCAATAAGGAAGCCAGAAATACAGCTGTTGCTTCACTAGCTTAAAGAAACATTCACTGTTTGGATCCTAAACTAGTGTAAGTTGAAATAAATGGGAGATTTACATTAGTGAAGAACAAGGCGATGAGTTCAAATCACCTCTTTTAAAAACTGATGTTAATTCCTTATGCTCTAGAGTTTGTATTCCAGAGTAAGACCTCACCCCACACCTGGGAAAGCAGACAAAAATCCAGCTACTTTCATAATCTGAGTAGTTTCCGAGATGGAGCCACAAAGATGAGGAGACTGGAAAAAAAGGTAAATTTGGGAGAGAAACATAAGGACACTCCTGAATATCCAGTGATAAAAAACTGACTTCTACCATACACAGCCAGAATGAACTCTGATATGAGGAAAGGGTACTCATGACTGCAGAATAATCATTTGAAAAAAAACATATTGGCAGAAAGCAATGTGTGGAGGTCACCTAGTCCAAACTGCTTTTCCACAGAGGGCTAACCTCATATTAGATTTTGAGATACTGGGCCTTGTCTACTCAAAGTTCAATGGGGATAAGATCTCATGTCTCTGGCACTGGTTTCAGTGCTCTGTTACTCTTGTGGGGAAGAATTTCTTTTATGTGCCCTACTGGACCTTCCCTTGTGGCAGTACATCACTGTTGCCCCTTATCCCTTCTCTGAGCACCTCTGGGCACGTCTGAGCACATCAGATTTGTAGCCAGTGACAAAGCAAAACCATTTCCACAGGCACAACATGCAGAGCAGTGATAGCAGTGGGCCTGTATGGGTACAGGACCAAAGAGACATCACCACCAGAAGAAACACCTGCAGTTCTACAGCTTAAGAGCAGCTACATATCTAGCCAAGAGCCTCACTTAATAGTTCATATTGCATTTCAGGGCTCTGACGCACATGTAATTGTCTGATGTCACCACACAACCCTGCATCCACCACACTGCTGAGTCTGTGCTTCAGGGAAGGACTTAAAGCTAGGACTGGAATAACAGGAAAATCAGAGGAGAGTGAAGAACAAGCTTACTCTTTTAAGTTCACAAAGCACCTGTCATACAAAATATTTCTTCCTTTCATGCACCAGAGAAAGTCGCACAGGGTATCGCAGAATTAAATGAAAAAACACAAAATTACCAATGTGATTGAAATCAGACCCCTCTGCTCTTGTTCACAAAGCACATTATGAAAACCAATGCTTAAGTGACTTCCTGTTCCAATCAATAATGAAATTGCTGTCCATAGAGTCAATAAGGTTTTAGCTCCTGTTCCAGACTCTGTGGTATACACACAAGTACTTCGCCACTAAAAGACTCAAGGGGGGAGTTACCCCCTCACACACATCACACTGGTGCACACCTCAGGAGACTCAGTGTAGATCATAGAATAGTTTGTTGGAAAGGACCTTTAAAGGTCATCTAGTTCAACCCCCCTGCAATGAGCAGGGACATCTTCAATTAGATAAGGTTGCTCAAAGCCCCGTCCAACCCAACCTTGAATGTTCTGAAGGATGGGGCATCTACCAATTCCCTGGGCAACCACCATGATCATAAAAATTCCTTTCCTATATCTAGTCTTAATCTACCCTCCTTTAGTTTAAAACCATTACCCCTTGTCCTATTGCAACAGGCCCTGCTAAAAAGTTTGTCCCCATCTTCCCCGTAGAACCCCTTTAAATACTGACAGGCTGCAGTAAGGTCTCCCTGGAGCCCTCTCCTCTCCAGGCTGAACAACCCCACCTCTCTCAGCCCTTCCTAAGAGGAGAGGTCTTCCAGCCTCTGATCATTTTGTGTCTCTTTTCTGAGCCCGTTTCAACAGCTACAGCAAAAGGTACAGCTCCAACTGCATAGAATCAGGCAAAGCAGAAAGAAATTAATTATGAAACTCCTCTTTACAAATGTGATTTGAGGATTCAATCCATATCGCTTTCTTGCTGGAAAGAAAGATAAGGTACTTTGGAGGATCATTCTGGAGGGCAGTTTATCCGCCCATTCTCTTTCCTGCTCTGCATCTTTCAGATGACTTTGTACAGTGGCTGAAAGGGAGGACATGAACAGATGGCTGTTTGCTCTGATAACTGTGTCTGCTCCTAGTCAGATTAATTGGTTACAACCCAGTTAAAGATTACAGCCTGGTAAAATGATACAGACAGTCCTTCAGTTACTCTTGACAGTCCATGAAGAGACTAAAATACGTTCCTAAGAATGAAAATGAAGTTTCATTATATGCTAGGGATTGTGCAAAACACACTGCTGTAAAACACGTGTACTTTCAGACTACAGTTTTAAAGAGTATAAAATCTACAGGAACATGAAGGTCAAATGGAGGTTTAGAGACGCAAGGCATTCATGAGGATCAACAACCCCTAGGATATTTGACAGAATAGCGTCAGTGTCATGACTTCTTGTTTATCCAGGCCTTTGGCATCAAGCTGCTCATGGGACTTAGGGACTGCAGTAGTATCTAATTTCACACCTCTTCCGATTATGCTGAGAAGAGGTTTCCCTTCAAGAAACTGGGAACATGCCAGAAGACTGGAGTATTGTACTGATACCCTCAAAAGAGGAGAATGAGTTCATGTCAGTAATTATAACCTTCAGTGCAAGGCAAGATAATGGCAAAACCCATGCAATGCAATCAATAGAGAATGAAAGGATGGGAACATAAGTAGGATCTGGTCTACCCGATTACATGGAAAATAGACACTGACTCACAAACCTGACCGCATCTCCAAGATGGCAGGATTGATTGCTAATGATAATCGTGAAACAACTTTAGTAGAGTACTTGACCTAGTGCTGCAGGGTACTCTGCTTAAAAAGGTAGCTCTTATCCTACACCAACAAAAGCACAATAAATGGATAAAAAATTGGCTAATTGGCAAACATGTAGAGAGTGGGAAAACATGATCGGTTGAGGAAGTTTCTCACAGGGTTCTACAGGGTTTCATTCTGGGCCCATAAAGGTGAGGTTTTTCCTCCCTCTTCTGTGAAACAGATGTGTACCTACACATATGCATATGTTTGTATTTGTGTATATATACATATGTAATGTTTATCACACTGAGACTGGAAAGGGTAAAAGGACTTGATCATAAGTAAATTAGTCCAGTAATACATGGTTCTCAGGCAAAAGCAATGCAATAAATTTAAGAATAGCAAGCACAGCCCTCACAGGACAAGAGTCTATTCTACAAAACAATTTGAAAAGAATTTGGGGTTACAAAAAAATTAAGAGATTATGGGCACATCTGAGGAAGCAAATCTCTGTGTTCGTACTGTGCTGCAGGGAGGGGAGCAGCAGCAGAAGAGATTGCTTCTCGGGTCTTTTATTAAGAACTGGGGAGGAGGCAGAAAGAGACACAACAAAGAGGTGAGAGCTCAAGAAAATGCTTTGTAGGAGAAACCTGTGGAGCTCTAGCTGTTCAGGCTATCAAAAGGAAGACAAAAAGATGACTTGTTTACAGTATATAGGTCCTTCACAAGGAGAAAATGCGTATTTGAGAGCTACTTAACACAGCCAAGAAAAGACACACACACAAAACCCCCGTGTTTTAAGCCAAGAAAATTCATTTGTGAAATCAGACAAAGTTGTAATCTAGAAGGTGATTAACCAGAGAGGCAAAGTACCTGGGGGAAGATGTTTTCATCTTTGCTTGGTGTTTCCAAACCAAGACTGGGTGTCTTCATAGAGAACAGAAGCTTTAGTCTGACTCTTCAGATCAAGGGAAAAACAAAATTGAAACTCTGCCAACAGACCAGTTTTCAGCCTGTGGTGCTTGCCCATAGCTTACTTCAAAGGTTGCATAATCCCTCTCTCATTGCTGATAGCCAAGTCTTTTAGCAGTCACCTACACTCACCTAAACTTCGTCTTCTCCCACTACCAAGTTTCAGTTTGTTTTGGATATTATTATTTTTTTCATTTATATTTAAACAGGTTGATAAGTAGGCACAACCATTTTTAATGCACATAATGAAAGAAAAAGTAACATTTTCAAGCAGATATCTAAAAACCCAGGAAAAGACACATCATCCACATGATGAATTGCTGTAATGCCTCCCTAGCACGGGCTTTTAATTGCTCTCAATCCTGACCTCATCTCTTCCTCTGCTACTACAAGATGCACAGCTTGTGCCAGGCCGATACATATGTTCCACACTCCCAGCCTCTCAAACAAAATTAGTTGAAGCAGATTACTTCATTTTTTTCTTTTTTTTAATCAGAAGAGAACTCCCAGGATCACACCAAAATGAACTTTTTTTTTTTTTAAATTAGATCACATCCTCCCCTGCAACTTGGACGTTCCCTCTGCCCCAGTGGGCGAGAAAGCCTTCAGAAACACACCCTAAAAATTCTTCATCTACTGTTTTCTTCCTGCAAAGCAACCTGTGCCTATGTGGAGGCATAAGGCGGAGTGTGCCTCACGACACGCTCCCACCACTTTGGAGAAAGACACAGCTTTCCCGGCCCCCCCCGATTTTCACCCTACACGAAACAGCTGGGAGATTAAATTGCCATCCGTGGATGCCGCCACACACCCCACACACACACACCAGCAGCGGGGAAATGGCGACCGGCCCCCTCAAGGACCGCTGCGGCCGTTGGCAGNGAGCAAAGCCCTGCTCACTGCCCAGGGCCAGCAGGGAAGGAGCTCCGCCGCAGCCTTGCAGGCTGCTGTTACCCACACCCTTCGTTAATTAAACCGTGGCCAGGCTTTCCTCTCCCATTAACGAGCAGGAGGAGAAAAAGCTCTCAACTGCTCTCTAAAGAGCACTGTAAATGCCATCTGCTAACGGGAAGCGATGTGAAATGGCAGCCTCCACTGGCTTTTTGTGACCTTTCTCATTGCCGAGGCTGCAGTCATTGATCATGGGCTTCTCAGGGCACTGGTGCCAGGGCAGCAATTAGCACATCTCTATCCCGGGCCTCCCCACACTGCCACAGCCCAAAACGGCAGCAAGAGTAATGTACATTACTGCTGCGAATGCCCTGCTCCGTGAGGATGGAGCTCTTCTTTGGGATGGAGCTCTTCTGCACAGCCACGGCTGCGCTGGGATGGAGGGCCGCCTTAGCTTTCAGGGACCTATGGAGAGAAGGAGCAAATAGTGACATATATGCGTAATGCACATTTTTATAGAGCTTTTGGGGTAAGGTTTTTTCTTTCCATAAGAAAAACTGCATATGTGTTTATGCGAGGGTGTGTTTGGGAAAGATGCAAGTTTCAAAGTGTGCCCGTTGCTAAGTGTGAAGCGGCCAGCCTGAGTTTTCTCAGATTTTCCACTTCTGTCCAATCAATCCACAGAGTGAAAATTCATTTAGGGCAAACATTTTTAATTCTAGCACCCAACCCAACTTTGACAAAAAAAAGTCAAAGGCAACCCCTCCTCTGCCCCCAGCTGTGAGATCTAGGCCTGAAAATTTGCTATATAATTAGAAAAAAAGAAAGCAATTTCGTTCTAAGAATTGCTGCCAAAGCTTAGTGGTAGGACCACACTGAAGTGGGTGCAACAAAGAGATACAATAATATCTTCAGATGTCCTTGGATGCATTGCCTCCTTCAACCACTTAACTGATATAATGAGCTAAATGAAAGCATATGGCTTTTTATATCACAGGGCTGCTGCTTACTGTAGGTGAACTAACTCAATTTTTAATGTAATGTCTCAACCCCTTATCTTGACTCTCAGCATCTGCAGGAACTAAGCTGTAAAATCTAATAATGGCTAACCTGCAAACTTCAAACTTCATCTCAGTTGACTCCTGTTCTCTGTCTTTTCCACCCAAGAAGCACACCCTTTCCCCCACCTCTTCTTGGAGTATCCTCAGTCCTCATGCTGCTTCTCCACCTGCGGCGCCAGCAAGCTGAGCCCTTCCTCCCTCCCCTTACTTCTTCCCACCACTGTATACTTCTAGCTTCTTATGCTACAGGATCTCTTTGGCATAGCTTTGTTTATGTCTTGTTTTGATAGCAATGAACTGATCATTAGTCACAGGGAAGACAGCATCTCAGTGTTTCCCGGTTGTTTTGGTTTGTACATCCTGTAATTTTTATGACAGGGTGTTTTTTTTTGTTACCTGCAAAGTGATCCGATAATCTAATTGTATTCTTGGTTTCCTCAGGCCTTCTCAAAGCCCCTTGCATTTTATAATCCTCTTTCCAAATCCAGAAAATAGCATTTTCCTTAGCATTGCTGTTTCATACTTGTCTTTTGAACTCCACAAGGATCTTCCCTTTGAAGAGGGGAATGCAAATACAAGTTCCAGAACTGCCTGCCCTTCTCTATCTGAAGGGACACCACCTTGGGTATCTAAGAAGCATTTTTTAAAAAGCTATTTTTCTATTTACTTACTGGGTCAATGATCCAATGACAGCTGGCAAAGGAGCTGTTCATCAGATCTCTCCTTCGCAAATTGCTGTTAATGGGCACACATACCTTATACCCACACAAAACCTTGCTAGGTGGGCTGTGTGGGTGGACTTGGGCCTGCATTCCTGCAAATACTTGTGGGCACAACCTAGTCACATCCTTACACTTAAGTGTTGTCTCATGATACGCTTAAGATAAGTGTATATTTCAAATTATTATTTTGTCTCAATTTTACACCCCTAAAAGGGTATGGACCATCTTGTCATCTCTGCTTGTTCAGTGCTTTTCACTTTGGTGTCACAGCCTGCTGGAAGGTCTGCCAGATACTCTGCCAATACACATAAGCAACGACAAGTAATAAAATTGAGGCATGGAAACCTCACCGGTAAGGTTTCTCTGGAGGTAGGACACAAAATATTGTATGTCCTACATACATAAGAGAAGGGCTCAAAAGGGTGTTCTTCAGTTATGAGTACTTTGGGGAAAGGAAAGGTGAGTTTGGGTTTTATACATGTCTGATTTTCAGAATTGCTAAGGATGTATAATCCCCTCAGTAGCCAGAGTGAGCTGAGACTCCTACAAATCCTGCAAGAGGAGCAGTAGCCCTGTATTCCAGCACTGAACTCGTTCTTCACGCTGGTTTAGAGATGGACCTTGATTTTACATAATATATGACTGACAGTGCCATTTAAATGGCAAAACCCTTCATCCACACACTTTTAAGGAATGAGGAGCCAGAGCCTGTCAGGTGGATTAGCCATATGTCATCTCCCCAGTGCACTGCAGCAGAGCCATCGTTAATCTGAAAACTTGATCGCAAGCCAAAGGGAACAATTATATAACCTAGAAATCTGAAAGGCGAATAGTACAAAAACAAACAAGAAAGAACAATCATCCTTACTTACGCATGTGCACATTTTACTACAACTATTAGGCAATCAAGATTGTCTTATAATTGGCTTTTTTAAAATTACAAAAATGATGGAAAGGTTGCAGTAATTAAAAAGTGCAGGCAAGACGTTGAAAGGTGATAAATTACATAAGGGCACAGTGCAAATGAAGCAAAATCTTTACAAGTATTTATTTGCTTCTCCACAATTTAGAGAACTTATGGATTTGCTGTTTGTTCCTGACTGCCATGGACAAGCCAGTGTCAAATTGGTCAGAGGGGCAGAGAGCCGTCAGAAGGAATTGAGTCCCTGGAGCGGAAGATTACTGTTAAAAATCGGTGTCAAGCCCCAGAAAAGGTACAAGCCGTAGGAGTGGGGCTCTTCACCAAGAGAGATTGCATGGGCAAGTCCTGTGGCACATGCCTGAATTGCCACAAACGTCCAAAGCAAACTTTGGAAAACTGACAACAGAAGAAAGAGGTCCACTAGCATTATTCCTCCCACATGGTTGAAGGAGATGATCATGCAACTAATTCAGCTTATTTATTAGGACAGTGCCTAGGGCCCCTCGAGGTGGGGCATTATTATGTTAGGCACGTAAAAGCAGAACAAGTCTCTGCCCCAAAAAGACTTACACTCCTTGTACAAGGTAGGAGAGAGGAGGATAAAATATAAGCTGAATGAAATAGCTGTGGAAATGAGGTCAAGTGACTCTACAACGCACTGTAAATTATTCTAAAAGGGAAGTGCCTCCCTAGGTAGTTTGAAATGCCAGTCTTTCCATACTGCCCCAGAGCCATCCTCCAGAGATCTGCTACAGAAGCAGTAGTCAGTGTCGAATCCCACAGGAAGAACGGCAGTCTGCAGTAAACTCCTAGGGACCTACCTGGTCCTCAGGGCTGATTTTCCACAAAATGTCTCTTGGGAAGCTAATGGTCCCCCTGCTTCGAAGGTCTTGATAGCAAGCCTCCAAGCCTGGCGTACAGTTTAGTACCCGGTATCTGGACATGCACTCTTGTACCTATTGTCTCCTGAGGTATTATTTGCAACACATGGGTTGCATCAAACTTATTTGTATTTGCAGCTTCCTTGGGTCTCATCTCTCCTCTCCTTCTCCTCTCTTCTCCTCTCCTTTCACTTCCCTTTTTTCCCAAAGATACCCCAGGTTGCACAGCCCTCTAGCACTTTTCATGCACATTTCTGAGTTTACTGTGGATATATGGCACTGTTCCTCACTGGCATGGGCAAATTCTTTATGCTAAGTACTGCTAGAAATAATAACATTTGTTATTTTTCTGTTCTTTTATATCTTCAAAGCATTGAACAAATTAACTACTGAAGGTGCTAGACAAGCTTTTCTAGCAGCGTTTCAGATTTCACAAAACCATCCACTTGCTCTGTGCCCAAGCTCCCAAGATGCTGCGGTGCAGGTACAACAGTAATCTATAGCAGAGAAATGTCAGACCTGACATAATCTCCACCTCAGCACATGTGTATGTATACACAACCCTGTAAGTTAGATGCATGAGTTGTCCAGCTGAGGTCACAGACCGTGGACACTAGAACTGAGGGAGTTTTTTATATATGATGTGTAAAGAGTGATGTCAATGAGAATAATCCTTAGTTTGGATTAAGGGGCCAGAAGGAAACAATCCAAGCAAAAGACTAGTGGGAGGGTGTCGCGCACAACTTTGTCTGTATTAGCCTGTTCTGAGCTGGAGACAAAATGGCTGGCAGGCTTTCTTGCCAACCTCGACATTAACAAGAAGCAGGGACGCCAAGGGATTGCGTGCCGGCCTCAAACTCAGAAAGCCTGCGCCCTGCAAGCTGCTGGCTGAATGACATGAGGTGTACTTCACTTCCCCGTGCCTCTCTCTCCTTTCCCACCCATTTCTACTTCTGTAGATCGTGAACTCATCTGGAGAGAAGCTGTTTTCTTATTCTGTCTGTGCATGGCACAGCCCTGAGCTCAGTTGGGCCTCTAGGCACCAGGTTAATATATATAATAATAGTGTGGTGCAAAAAAACAAAGGCATAACAGTTTCATGACGGAACGCATCTCAGATGAGTTAACGTGTGCAAAGCACTTTGAAGTTGGAAGGTTCTGCAGCATGTAAAAGCTGAGCATTACTTTCATATGGATTTCTTGATCTTGAGGACTCACGAAGCTGCTCAAAACATGCCTCTACTCAGCAAAGTGTGGAGTGCGAATCCCTGCTACGCACTCCAATCTCCAAATGGAATAGTATGTCCAAGAAATTCCTATTCGAGGATGTCATTCATAAACCCCATGTCATTATAAGTAAATATCCTTACTTTTAGCACCTCTCTATATTAAAAACGAGCATCCCTGGGGAAAAAAATGCAAATTGGCTTTTCACAATCCTGCTGATTTTGGCATTATCTCTTCTCCATTGCTTTGAGTCACTCTTGCTTTCTGGTTCTCCTACATTAAGTTGCTATGGGAAATACAAAAATTCAAAGAAAAAGTGTTACAACCTGCCAACAGGTTGACATGAATCTTATCCACTCTGGCTCCTGGAGCTGAACTGACTTTCCAAGGTTCACTGAAGCGCAGCTGATCCCTGGCCAGGGATAAAGCGCATTTTGTGACTCCATATCCAGGATCGTTGGCCAGGTCCTTTCCATGGCTGGAGCTGAGACCCAGCCCAAATGTTCCCCAAGCAGATTCCAGTCCCAATCTGCTACTTAGGATCATGCTCACTTTAGTTGCTCCAACACCTCACCATCTCTTTAGGATTATTATTTACTATATTTCAGGAGCAAGAAGCACCCTAGCTCAGGATTAAGGACCTGTCTAATGAAGTGCTGCCCAGGCACACCCAGCAGTGGTCCCGGAGCTCATCTTCTGACTGAAACAAGATACAGCAAGTGAGCATAACATCCCCTAAACTGAGCAGATGGGTTACAGGAGAACAAGGGATTACGCACGGCAGCTTTGTTCCTCGTTTTGGCGATTCTGCATCATTTCAACTCTTCTGCACCGTTTTGTCTATGGATTGACCGTAGAGATCCACACCAACACGCACGCTCACGCATGCATCTACCCAAAAGGAGAAAAGCTAGAATTAAATACGCTCGATGGACACCCACCATCCCCATGGGCTCTGTGCCCTCCCACGGCCACAGGCGTCTCTCCAAAGACGGTGCCACTAGATGGAGCTGAGCAACACGGTTCCTCCCAGGCCATGTGCACAGCTGCAGCATCAGCGGCATTGCCTCAGCCGCAGGTTTAAACATGTTTCTTGCTTACTGGGCACTAATGATGTTTCCCTGGCCAGTTGATACAGGGACAAGCTGTGGCGAATTGTCATTAAGAGATTGCAAAACCGTACTCCCTAGCCACGCTGATTCACCCTTAGCAGAGGATGATGTCAGTCTGGGAAGATTTGGCAGCCAGAAAGTTTGAGTTTGGGAGACGAAAGGAGGGCCTTCTGCACGTCCCACAGTTTATGGGGTGAAAAAGCCTCCTCTGTAATAGCTTCTGTTCTATCTAGGGAACAGGGGTCTGGCAGATCTTGTCTCTTAAGTGAAACACTTCTGCTCATTGACAGCATCTTGAGAGCATGGGAGACAGCCAGGAAGCATCTCTGCTTGCCATGGTCACCTCTCCAGCCTTTCAGATGATCCAAGGACAGCAAACTGGACACAAAACTGCCTGTCTTCCTTGGTGAGGGGTATCGCCATAGTGAGAGAGACATACAGGGAGAAGCAGTAGTCAAATAAAAACCCAGCCTCGTTGTTCAGACAGACCAGAAATTTCAGGAAAACAATCAAAATGCAGACACGTCTGGTAGCAAAATGACTGTCACTTTCATCCTGCATGGGTAGTGGTGATGAGAAGCTGAAAACTGGTGCTGTGGAAACACGCAGCCCTGGGATGCCCTACCTGAGAGAAGTGACATTGCCAGGTCTTGTTTACACAGAGCGTTGGCAGTGAGCTGTCTCCATCTCTTCGGAGGCAGCAGAGTGAAAAGCGCTCAGCTCCCCACAATGGAAGGGATTATCCCACCATAAAGGTGGTTAAAACCATCCCGTTTATTTGTAAACTAGTTTATCTATAAATGCTGCCATATCTAAACAAATATGGTGGTGGGAAACCTGCTTATAACTTCTTAAAGATATTATAAGCAGAGGAGATATATGAATGTGGAAAAGAAAGGGGGAAAAGGTAAAATAAAAGATATTAGCAAATCAGGTAATGGCACCATTGAGACAATTTTTAGGATGCAGATTGTCAGGCTAATTTGAATTATATCTGTTGACAAATATCATGGACGGCAGAGAGCTGGGAGCAGAATGTAAATGCAACCACAGCTTGAAACATTTAACATTATTTAGGTTATGTGTTGACATGGGAATAGGGATTAGCTAAATCTGCGCTACAGTGGGTCCAGTATAAACTTTGGAGAAACTAGCGTGGAAACAGAATCAGATCTTAGAACTTTGCAATGCACTTCTACAAATTACATGTTCATGTGAGAAAAAAAATAATCATTAATAAATTATTGGATGAATCTGCAAATACACTGTTTCTGTCCAAGCCTAAATGTATTATCCAAAATAAGCCTATTTTTGTATGTACCTAACCAGATGGATGTCTCTACAGAGATAGAGTACATAATTTCTCAATTTTGTTATTCCACGTGTGTGTCATATTATGGTAACCTCAGTTTTAGATTATTATAAAGTGAATGCTTTCTGCATCCCAGCTCTTTAAGTGGCAAATGTCTGCAGGCAAACGCCATTAAGATGTTTTAACGGTACGTTATGCAAAGCAGGCTGTACAGTAGTGTGTTGCTATAGTGGTAGCCAAGTGGCTAACCTGTCGGAGGACCACTTTTCTCAAGCCAACAATACTAAGATGCTTTTCAGCCAAGGTGTGTTAAAGCCTGCGGGAAAGGGTGTGGTACACTCACAAAAGTGTGTCTGTGGCCAAGGTGTTGCCAGGAACGTGGGGTGAGTCACCAATGTCACACTGCTTATCTGCCTGTGACAGGTGATATTTGGTAGCCACATTATTACTAAACAGAAGTAGGAGCAAGCCTTTGCTACATGCAGGCACTGAAGTGTGACGTGACCCTCCAGTGCCGCACAGAAAGCTTCAAGGAGCACACAGGACCGAAGCTGTAAGATTACGGCCTGGGAAAAACTGGGCCCTGTGTGCCCAGTGAATAATTTTGAGGAGAGTGATAACTTTCAGGAGTCCAGCCACGTATTACCTCACTGTAATGAACAGAAATAGCTTTTTAATGACTTCCAATCTAATTTGAGAATTAGGTTAGTCTTCAGAAAACAAATCAATATCTACTGTAGTTGAAATCTGATGTCAGGAAGCTGGAAAATAAAACTCTCTTTTTTTTTCTTTTTTACTACCCTATCAGGCTTTAAGCAAACTTAGATGGCATCCTTAGCCAAAGGTAATTCAGCCTTTGACTTCAGCTGTGCTACCTGACTTAGGCAAATGGAGCCTTGATGTGGTGCTGCCACATGAAAACCTCCTTGATCATCCTCTAAAACGTGCAGAGGTGCTCCCTTTCCCAGGTCCCACATTGCACCATTGCCCATGCCACCGAGGAGGCTTGCCTCCATACCTGCTGAGACTCGTCGGCCACCCACTACGCTCACGCACCAGCCTCCGGACAGGACTTCCAGCTCCCCTGGGGCACCATCTGGAGAGGGAAAATTCAGTTACCCTTGTGCAAGCCCAGCCCATTATGTCTGTGGCGCTGTGGGAGCTGGACACGGGTGGCATCAAGCCCCACGTGCCCCGGCCGGGCAAGTGACTCTGTGAGAGCATGCCGGTCACAGGGCTAAGCATGCTGAAGCCTGCCCCGAGCACAGACATGGCCTGAGGTTTTGAGCTTTGCCTCTGCCCAGTAAGAAAACACGTAGGCCTCGTGCTGCTGAGGGCCCTCTCCAGTTTCCCAGGGGCTTCCAGCAGCCAGCACATGGAGCCTCACTGCCCAAAAGCTCCGTTTGACCGGTGCATATGAAGAAGATCCTCCCTTGTCCTTACCAGCAAGAGGGGATGGTGGTAGCACGGCACTGACCCAGAGGAAGAGCCACGTTGAGTGTCCTGTCCAGGGGCTCCTCAACTGTCGGCCCCCCAAGCCTGATGTTATCTCCTGCACATCCACGCTGCAGCGGTGAGGAGGAGCACTTTCAGTGGCTGCCAGCCTGCCTGCTTTCCAGCACTGCATGGACCCCGTGCCTTCTGACAGAAATCTGAGCTGAATACAGCCCCAGGCTTCAACTCACATTAATCCTACCACGAGTTCATACAGCGCGGTGCAGCCAAGGAGCTCGGTGCAAGAAATGGCAGAAGAAGGGGGAGAAAGAGATAAAAAGGGAACAAGGGCACCTGCGCTAGGGACATGGCAGGGAGTGATGGTAGGATTTCTGACAGCCAGTTTCAGATCACCTTTCATTTAAAAGGCAGTCCTGCCTGTGAGCTGCAACTCCTTACCATGACTTTGAATAAAAAAGCAACCATAAATCAATTTTGCTGTTCAGGGGTTCTGTCTTGCACCCCTGGTGAGCAGTGGAAGAGGAGAGCCAGTGAGTTGCAGCACATGGGGAGAGGTGCAAGGAGAGCTGATATCTCTGTTTCCACCTGCAGACCCTCACTAACACAGCACAGCTGAGTATGGGGCACGTCCCCCACCACGGTAAGCTGAATGAAAGGTACTTTTTTCACCAAAAAGCTGTGGTTTATACCGGGAGCAGGAGGAAGAAGGGCTCTTTCAGGAGGGGGAGGATTTCTCACACCATCAAATCTCCATCATGCGGCCGTAGTTTGCAGCACCTTCCCATTAGTCATTGAATTAGGCAAACCACTCTTCTTCACAAAAGGGCAGGCTGGATTTTCCCACTGACTGATGTGGGGGAAGGAGAGACTAATAAATCCATTGTCCTCTGAGAGGTTTACACTGGTCCAAACTGATGCCTGGACTCAGGTGGCACCCCTCAAGAGGCCATGCACTGATGGGGATAACCAGGGCACTGTAACCCCTGCCTACACACAGCTCCCTGCCTCCCAGCACAGGCGGCTGCATAGGGAGATGTAAAAGCAGCCTCTGGCCCATGGTAGTCACTCGCCAAAACTGTAAGCCCAGCCAGGCGCAGGGGTGGCTGTGCTGTCGGTGCCAGGCTGCTGCTGGGCCAGTGCTGTTGGACACCAGGGCTCAGCTGGGGAAAGCACTGCTCCCTGCCTGGGGGAAAGGAAAACCTGGCTAAAAACTGCCAGCGCATGAGAAGGGTCACCTGGATGAAATGGCAAAGTGTTGTTTTGGCTCTGCTGCTCAGCTTACGTGTGACACTGAGGAGAGCTAAACAACCTTGAGACAGAGTGACCCCTTCCTTTTGGGTCTGCCAGAAACAATGTTTTGCATCTCAGGTTTTCTCTTTTGCTGCCAAACTCTAAAACCAATTTTTCAGCCAGCTCCAACAGTGACTTTAACACCTAGCCAGGGAAGATGTGAGGTGAGGTGTCTTTTCTCTGCGTGTATGCCTGTTGACACTGTTCACCTCAGGTTCAGCACTCAACGTGGTGGTGCTAGTTTTTCCTCCCTTCCTCCTCTTCTTCTCTGCTTTGTAATCACCAGGACTGGTTCCTGCACTTACAAAGAAGTTGTGTGTCCTCTCAGGACAGACGAGGGATTGTTTTTAAGTCCAGCATCTGTCGTTTATTGTTTACTATGAAAGCTTCAGCTTTGAGTGGAGATCAATGCGGTTTCTCTAAGCGTTGGAGAAAGTGTGCAGTTATCACAAATCTCCCTGTCATTTGCTCGTGGTCATCTGCTGTGCACTCAGGTTCCAGGCCACAAGCTCCAGCAAAGCCTCCAGAGCCAGACTGCAAAGGGAGACATGAAAGACACACACACACACACACAGAATTATGCCAAGCTGCTGAGATTAAAGCTAGTTAGAGCGGTGTGAAATGCCCTGCAGGCAGCAGGATGGTGTCTTTCTCCTAGGACCCTTTCGCTGGGTAAGGATGAAAGCACAACAGCCTCTTGCTGTCCTGCCTTCGCACGCGAAAGCCGTGTTTGCTTTGCCAAAACAAAGCTGGTGCCTCTCGACTGACAGCAGAACTGCTCGTGCCTCGAAGTGGCCCGCCTTGCCTCTCCTGCGGCATCTGTTGTGGCCACATCCAAAGACCCCAAATCAAGATGGGAGCGGGGCTGTGGTAGATGCTGCCGAGCGATACGCTGGTGCAGGAAGTCCCACACCCTGCCACAAACAGTTTCCACCCTGATGTGGGACAGGCCAGGGGAGCCAACAACCGCTTGCGAGGAAGGTCGTGGCTAATGGGAATCCGATCAGCCTGGAAAGCATGTTCTGGGAACAGCCTGATCCCTTCAAAATCACTCATAAAGGAACTCAAACAAACCCTTGTGCAAATAGAGCCAGTTTTCTTTGAAAGCTATTCCAGCCAGCTCTCGGTGTCCCTCATGGGCTGATGCAGACCGTTGTTGCCTTTGCGGCCCTGCTCCGTGCGGCCAGGGTGGCACAGGCCCCTCCAAGCGGCCGGCGGTGCTGGGGGGAGCAGGCCGGGCGGCACCGCAGGGCTGCCCCATCCCCTGCCACACAACACCTGCCGCGTCCGCCAGTACCTCCTGGAGGGCTCCGGGCGAGAGCCACGGCCCCTTACGCCTTCCCTAACTCTGTCCCTGTCAAAAATTGGGTGGAGGTGGCCCAGCCCCACACAGCTGCGAGGCAGTTACAATGGGAACACGAATTAAAGCCACCCATTTATGTAAACTACCTCAAAGTACTGAATACAAAAGCAGATGCTTAGAATTGCAATACCAGTTTCAGGCAGGATCCACCGGAGCACAAGATGAATTATGTACATATAGGATTTCAAAGGGGATCATTAGGACAGGCTGAGTTCTGCCCACGTCTTAATGACCTGAATAGATTAGCCTCTCCCTCCCCGCCACCTTGTGCTATCTGGCTGGGGATGGAAACTGCAGAGATTTTCACTTCGCTTCAGGCCTTAAAGAGCAGCTTCAGCTTCAGGGAGAGGGCAGGGGGGTGATGATGTGGTGCTGCATCCCAAGGAGCTGCCATCACCCTGCCAGGGTGGCTGGTTTGCAGGGACAAACCCCAGGGCCACCCTCAAAGCAGAAAACAGGCAAAAGGGAAGGAGCGGGAGCCTACCTGAGTGCACTCCAAGCGAAAAAGAAAGGACAAAGGGGAAGAGACTGCCTGAAGTGAGTGTTTCTATGGTGGTTCTCAAGCATCACTAGAGGAAAAAGAGAGAAAAAAGAGCATAAACAGCAGGAACAATGAAGGGAGAAGTATGATATTTACTGGATGGACAGTTTAAACCTAAAAAACCTAAGAGATGAATGAAGGGCAAAGGAGATGTCCCTGCACCTTGCAGATCCTTCTAGTATTTCCTTACAACAACTTCTCTTGGTCCCAAGAAGTAAGTGCCTACTGTCCCATGGTGGAAAGGCTGAGCATGGCCTCCCCCAGCCTGCACAGGGTTTCCCTGCAAGGCACACACAGCCCACCCCTGCGTGGAGAAGCTGTGCCCTTCCGGAGCACCGGCAAATAATCCCACGCTTGCACACCTTGCGGCGAGTACATTCTTCCTGGGTGAATACAGTTTTTTCCAAGTGATCAAGACAGCATAACCAGGAGTAAAAGACCAGATTATACAGCAGGGCCCATAAATTTCTATGGAAGCCCAGGAATGCTGTGTCGCAGGTAAGCAATGCCGTCACCTCTGTTATTTTCCAAGACCAATTTCCAAAGGTAATTTTTGGTTTGCAATAAACAGCCTCGGAGTCGCTCTGGGTTTATTCTCTGTAGATCACATCCATTGACTGTCCCCTTATCAGGACAGTCAGCATCCTTATGACCCCGAGCCTATAGCCCCTGATGGATGCCCGCTGCAGCCACAGCAAACACCCCATCAAGTTTTCCATGTCCTACACGCAGCACAGTGGATCTGGATGGCCACATTCTAAAGCCCACCCCAAAACTGTGATTCCTTGCAAAGCACCAGGAGACCTTTGGGTAGGGCAGACCTAGGCCCAACATTAGCATCACTTTAACCCCAGACAGGTGCAGAAGAGGTCACCTGACACAATCCATGTCCTACCTCTCTCTTTGCCGGGCAAAAAATGCTGCCATATGAGTTCCCATGCCATTTATTTTATACTCTTTTATCCTAAAGCTCTGGCTGTGTTCTTTAATATAATAAACAAATCACAGGTCTTGTTTTACATATCTCCACACACGAAGTCTCTTTCCGGCACTTTGTCTTTATGCTTGTCTAAAAAGGGCCTACCAAACCGCTGCATTAAAAAAAAATGAAGTCAAGCTTGGGGCTCCCGTACCCAGGGCCCTGGGGTTTTACAGAGCCTTCTTTGTGCAGCTTCTATTTCTGTCTGATTAAGCTATCTAATTCTCAAAGATTAAGCTATCTTAACTGACTGAGTACCAAAGCATTTAAAATGTAAACGCAGTGAGCTTTAATCACAGCCTGCAGACTACCCCCCTCTCTCTCTCCCCATCTGTATATGCGTGGGGGTTGTTTCCTCGCAATTCCTTGACGTTACACCTGCATCTAGTGGCACTTTCACATCCCACAATTAAATAGAGCACGCCGGGGTGAAGGACAAGGTGTCCAGGTGTCTGGATGCGGGGCTGAGGGTGCAGCTAGAGCAGCTGACATGATCATGGCTCCCCTCTCTGTGCTGCTGCCCCCACTACCCCACGCGCCCCGTGTCGGCACCCGCATCGTTGTCTTTCCCAGTGGCTTGGCTTGCCCTTGGTCAGGCAGCACCACCGCTAGCACGACGTCAGGGACTGGGCAGAAGGCAAAAACACAGTTCACCCCAAACAGGACACCAATTTATGCTCCTACAGCAATGCATCTCAGAGAAGTGAGAGCTCAAGGCCCTTGATTTTTCACATTTGAGAAAAATCCTTACAGAGGACTATTTCCAGTCTGCCAGAGTGAGCCCGGGGAGGAGAAGGCAGACACTACAGACATTCTGCTCTGGCCCATAGAGGTGATGGGGGTAAGAGTGGGGCAAACACGGTGCAACCCTGCAAGCCCCAGCACTCAACAGCACAGGGACTTCCTGAGCCACCGGCTGCATCTGCAGCAGCAGCTCTAACAGGCCTCCATAGACAGCTGCCCCATTAATTTGCCTAATTGCTTTTTGAACCAATGTGTAGTTTTGGCACTTGAAGCATCCCGTGGCAATGAGTTCCACCAATTAATTATGGTTGTGTGAAAAAGCGACTTCCTCCTCTAAGCCTTAAAAAATATCTGCCTGATGATTTCATTTAACATCCCTCAGCTCTGGTCTTATGAGCAACTGCTGCCATTCCTCCTGCTATTTGTCATGTTGCAGACTCCTGCTGTAGCCCGGACTTCTAGGCTGAAGTTGATTCTGCCTCATCTCATCAGGTAGCATTGCGCATCTCTGATCTTTCCCATCACACGTCTGCCTGCCCCTTCCTGTTTAAGCACAGCCTGAATTTCAGGAGCGCCACACACCCACAACCCCCAGCTTGTTCAGTGGGAACTAAAGGCATCGGGTACCGCATCCTTTACAAAAAATCAAATTTGCTGCCATGGGAAGTGCACCAACCTGACTGCAGCCACCTCAATAGATGTCCCGGAGGTGTTTGGTGCTAACCCTGCCTTGGGTGGAGGGGTGGTAGCACCAAGCCTGGCTCCCAGGGCTTCTGCAGGCATCGGCTCTGAAGTGCTACCCGTGGCTAGTTCTGGCACTTGTTTATTGGAGCCTCTGTCACTAAGCCCACAAACAATAGGTGACTGCCACAACATTTGTATTTGAGATCACGGGGACAATAGAAATAATATGTTCATTGGGCAATTGTAAGCATTACCTCAGTGTAACAATTATAGGCGCCTGCAATAGAAATACTGCAGATAGGAAGAGAAATGACCTCAGACAGGATCAAATATGCAAAGCTAACTGTGGCTGCGGACTTCTCCCACAAGATAAACAAGTGGCTCTGCCCTGGAGAGGAACAGCAGGAAGGGGGAATCCCAGAGAGCTATTCCCATGCCAGGTTTTTTTTTGCAGGGATTTTGCAGCAACCATGTGTGGGAGCCCCGGGACGGCCTCCCCTGCCCGCCCGCGGCTTCCCAGAGCCCCTCACCCACACGGGGCAGCAGGCTTGTGCCTGCTCTGTGCCAGCAGTTGCTTTGAAACAGAGCAGGACAAAAACATAGGCAGAGGTTTCGAAAGGAGGAGGGGAATATTTACAAGGGCTGGGCGCGTAATGTGACTTTCTCTTGCCCCCGAGATGCAGAGGTGATTCCAACTTTCCACTCCGAGACAGTCACATGGAAGAAAGACAAAATGTGGGGCAGAGAAGAAGCCGTGATTCAAAGCACTATGTCCACCTCCCCGTATCCCTCGGCTGTGGGATAGCAATCCGCCAGCCACTTCTCCCGGTGCCACGAAACCCGGGAAGGGGGGGGGACGGACACCGCAGCGTGCCAGCTGGGAGATTATCTTTGCCATCTCTGACTCTTTTCTAGCTCAGTTTATAATCCGTCTTTTTAAGTACTCTGTTTTTCTTAAACAACGTTGCCATTCCCTTGAAAACATAGCTCTGTTTATTGAAAACAAGCAAGGGTTGGTATCGCACCACGCCAAATGGCAGCCGCCTTGCTGCTGGGTGGCGCTTGACAGCGCCGAGCTGGGGGTGACAACTCCTTTTTCCAGTAGGTGAAAGAGGCAAGTGCCAGCAAGGATGTGCCCATACTAAACCACCACTTATCTGTTGGGGCAGGGATTTTTCCTCTGGTTGCCAACACGGATTACAGCCTGAATCTTCCTTTTCTTTAGCAAAAAGCATTTACAGACCTTTCCACCGTTCCTTCTCTAAGGTTATTCTGCAAAAGACGAGCAAAACAATCAAATTGTTGGCTTAGCTGGAGCGAGACAGCTCTTCTTTAAAACAGAGGATTTTGATCGTGCCCTGTTATTTCATCTCTTTAGAATATTCACTAGACAAAGTAATTTTCCTGTCTCTGAGCAGTGCGAAGCTGTCAGACTCCTTTTCTCTGAGCAAAAGTAGTGCAGCATCTTCTCCCCACACAAGTGCTTTTTTTGGAAAATAAAAAAGAAAAAGAAAAAGAAAAAACACCCCCACTGGTCACTTAGAGGCATATGGTTTTTAGGAGACAGCAAGAAGAAGAAAACTGTGGCTATTTTTGTAAAACCCCAGCACCCAGGAATCAATCCTAGCAGGATTGTCACCCCAGGAGAGCCAGCCCCACCTGGCAGCATAACATCAGGAGGCTCATTTAGCAGCTACAATAACCCACCTTCCATTTAATTTTAAACAGCCGTGGGGCCGAAATTCAGCCTCAAGCAGGATGGGGAGCGGGGATGAAGGATGGGGGCAGGGTAAAAAGAGATTACCCAGAGCCCTCCCTTGCAAGCAGCGCAGACACTGCCCGTGTTGTTTCTTTAATTGGGGAAACAATGTGCTCTTTCAGGGGCTGCAGGTGGCTCTGGGCATTGCAGAAAAGGGACATTATGGCTTTCCATGATAGCGTGGTTGAAAGGTTTGGAGCCCTATGTACAAAAAAGCCTTTGCTGAGGGTATTGCTGCTGCATCAAGTATCAATGAAAGCTGCATATCTGCTGTTATGAATCCGATCGCCGCAGAAAATGAATGGGAAGCATTAAGAGTAGCAAAACCGTATTTCAAGCTGCAATGAACAGCGTCCAATTCATCAGTGAATAGCAGTGAAATAATAGCTCTGTTTGAAAGAAATATGGAAGAGCCTTGAGCGGTCTGCAGGAGCAGATGTGCAAAAGAAGTGACCAAAACTGCAGGCGCTTCTGAGGTCTGATGGAGAGCCAGCGGTGAGCACGGCAGTCTGGCTGGGCATGGGGTCTGCAATCCCCATGTGAACCAGTTTATGGGGCCTTTGGCAGCATCCCACTCCCCTGTCTTTGGAAATAAGCTCCCACTGAAGAAGAAAAGCAACCTGTATGTGCACTACAGCTCAGCTTAGCTCACCTCCACGTGTCATGGCCAACTCTTCAGAAACCAAACCGGCATGAAAAACATGAAGGCATTAATAGCATTTTTACAGGCAGGAAAAGTAAGAGCGTGTAGTAAAGCCAGAAGCAGAACTTGGATGTCCCAGTTTCCCATGTGAAATCCTGACCCCGCTGCTCCACCAGCCCCTGTTCCTCTGATTTCTGGGATGCTGCAGTGATGAGAGCTGCAAAATCCAACAGCAAGCCCTGCCAATGCCGCCGCAGCAGCAGCACAGCCCAGCCCTGGGTTGTTACCAGTGGGTGGCAGGGACCACGTGCCAGACCAAATGCCTGCCTGCCCACAGCAGCAGCCCAGCTTGCCCCCTTGCCCGGCATCGGTGGGCTCGGTGTGGGTTTTTTCCAAGGTGTGTGGTCGGACCCTGCTGATGGCATCCTGCCCACACCTACCGCAAACCAAAGGGATGACAGGGAGGCCACATGCTTGGCAGGGAGTTAGCTGGGGCTTGGGTTCTTGGTCCGATGGCTGCTAGTCCCCAAGCTGCTGGGGGTTGCCACAGGGCTGGGCCAATCCCAGGATGTGTCCCCCCAGTTCTGCATTGCTTTGGGCTGCACGCTGGGCTCTTCCGGGGAGATTTCTCTGCCTGACCTCTCCGTGGCAGATGCTGCCTTCAAGGGGCGGTGACACAGGAATAGCAAGGCAGCTGATAAGGTTTGATGGCTCTTTACTTAGGGGAAATCCTCCTGACTATTGCCCAGGGCAAATGAGTCTCAGAGGCCCGAATTCCCAGAGGAGGCATCCATGCACCAGATCAAAGTCTGCTCCCCCAGCTGTCACCACAGAGGCATCACCTCCAGCCATAACAGGAGGTTATAAAAACAAGGTCTCTCCCTGACACATCCCAGGCTGCACAAAGAAACCTGCTCCAAAGGAGGGAAGGCAAGGGAGACCTGGCTGCAAGTGCTCTGTGGGCTGTGGAGGATGTGCCGGAGCCGTGCAGGAGCACAAGTTGCTTGGCTCTGCCTATTTCTCACATCAGCTCCCGTAGGCAGGAACTTCTCCATTTACTTCCACTCCTACAGTCTCACGCAAGGGGACTTAAATCCAGAGCACCATGAGGCTCTTGAGTTATTAGAAGTTCTGGGCTATAGTCCCGAGTTTTTAAACCAACAGGGGCATGGGGTCCTATCACTGGAAACGTGATTTCTCACAGGTGGAGGCTTTCCAAAAAGCCTTCCTGCTGCTGGCACCTGATGAGGAGCCCGGCTACGGGTGGGCACGGGCTCTATCACCCCACTCATCGTAACAGCCACCCCGGGCTCTCACGACGGCCAAGCTGCCAACGCTGCCTGCACAAAACCATGCCGAGCCGGTGCCAGGAGCAGCCGGCAGCCCCGCGGAAAGCTCGCCCGGCCCAGGAGAGGCCAAAGAGTTGAGCTGTGTTAGTTGATGTTGCTTTGATAATTTATATCACATTTTACAGCTCTTGATGTTACAACTCCTTCAAGGCACTTCAGCATGAAAGATGGCAAGGTCCCTGCCTTGGAGAGCTCACAGTCTAGTACAGACAGGTAAACATAACAAGTAGAAACATTAAACCTTAGGTAGGGAGTGGGGACAGGTTGAGGGAGTACGTACAGAAATTATCTTTGGCACATCAAAGAGCTGGAAGAAGTCCATCAGAGGGACCTTTAGGCTATTTATGTATTTCAGGTAGCAAGATAAAATCATGAATAATGAGTTCCCCTGCAACCTCTTTGCAGACCCAGCGCTGAAGCAATGCTTACAGAGGCACTTCCCTGCTAACGTATGTCCTTCAGATGGGGAATGCCGAATCCTCCCCAGATTGACATCGCTGTCTTCTAACCAGTAACGAGAAAAGAAATAACAAGCAGCACAAGCACACCAGCATCCTTCCAGGTTGTGGTCCCTGTCCATGGCTATATGAACACAATGTCTATACGCCCAGCACCATCCTCAGCATCTTTTTCTTCTTTTTTTCACCACAGACTGCTTTTTCTGAACTCCCAAGCTACTTGCCCCCCCAAAACCCCATTTTGAAGTCTAAGTTCCCAGTCCTTAACCCTGCACACCTTAGTTATACCCTGTCCGTGCCATCTTCACTGAAACATCACTGAGCGAGGAAATTTGCACACCAAAGACAGGAAACAACTAGACCCAGCTTCAACAGAGCTCGCTGTCGCCTGGGCTCCTGGGAGGTGCAGCACAGGGGCCATCTTCCCCACACAGCTCCTCCGGATGGGGGCAAAGGACTCACACCCAACCTGTTACAGGGTCTCAAAGCCTTTTGGTGCAGAACCCAGGGCTTCGTTAGGGAAGCAGAAAGGCAGATAACCCGCTTGTGCCATGCTGTCAGGCAGGGGGATGCTCAGGCTCACAAGCGCTGGAGAGAGTTGGGGTGCAGGAACTGTCTCTAGGTGATTCTTCTCATTTGTGAGGGCTCCCCCCCGGACGCAAGTCGAGCAGACTGACGCAGGACATGAGCTCTTTCCAGTTCAATGCAAAATCATATCACTCAAAAAAAGACAAATGTACGTGGCAGCACTGTTAGCTGTTCCACTGCCTAACAGACCAAGCCAAGTTTGTTGAGCAAATCACAAAGGCGTCCTGTGTGTCCAGAGGCTGGAGACCCTTTGCGCCAGACTGGCGGAGTTACTGCCAGCCAAAACCCCCGCAGCGATGGCATGAAGCAGAACTGTTGCAGAAAAAAAGCAGCTCTTGCTGCTCCCCTCTCCTGCCCTGCCCTGACAGCCCCAGCACTGGTGCAAAGAGCTGGGTGAAAGAAAATGATCCAGCTGAAAAACAACCTGGTGAAAAGCATTATTTCCTGGCCAGATAAATTCTGCTGTCCAGTGCATCCCAGAGCAGCACCTGTGGGATCTATCATGTTAAAAGCTAGTCAGGCTCCATCCTTCAGCATCCCCCGGGCAACTGAGTTGTGACTCTTCTACTTGGTGGCAAATAACTGCCAGAGACTGCTGTTGGTTTGTTGGTGGCATTTTTTTCTCTTGCTGTTTCAGCCCCAGTTTGCTGGTCACTGTCTCTCTTGTGGTTGCTGGCAGATCAAGGAGCTTGGTGGCATTAGGATATTTTTGACTGGAGAAGGCTCTCCCCAGATAACTCGCACTGCTTCCCTGCAGCCTGGCCTCGGGACACATGGAGAAATCTCAGCAAAACCACTCAACCCGACAGGAACAGCAGCCAGGATGGGGCTGAGGTGGAGAAGGGGCTGGCAGGCCCTTCCCCTTCGTGCAGCTGGGGGGGCACACGGGGCCAGCGAGAGGTTGCCTCTGCCTTAGCCGCCTGGTGAACTCTAAGACAACTGTCAAATTTCTTTTTCCTTCCTTTTTCTGCTTGTGTTCCCCCTGGCCAGCCCCGCTGGGGACCTGCCCTCCCGAATCAGCCAGCGGGGACCTCCCTGTCCTTGCAGCTCTCCTCACGCCTTTCCCCATCGCTGTACCACCCGCCGGTTGTGCAAGCCGGGATGCACCTCCCTCCCGGTCCCTTCCCCTCACCTACAGCAAACACCCCCATGTTTCCCTTCTGTTTTGACGACTCTATCGAGCTGCTGTGGAAAAGCAGAGGCAGATCTCCAACACCTCCTTCTCCTCGGGCTGGTGGATAAACAGAGACACAGCGTCAGGGAGGAGGCACTGTCTCCTTCAACCCCTGCGAGCAACCGCTTACATCTACAGAGGGCATACAGGTTTCGAGACACAAAGTGCTCCACAGTGTACGGCATGAGGAGTTACAAAAAGGCTTTTACGTCTCCAGACATCCCCTTTTCCACTGATTCAGCAGCGGACACTGTAAATCCATGGAACGCTGTAGACTCCAGCTCTCTGAGGATGGGGTCATCTGCTTTCCCTACTGGGCAGGGAGCCCAGCGCTTTGCACACAGCAATCCCCAGCCCTTCCGGGCTCCCCAGCTATAAAATCCAAATTAAAAAAAAAAAGCACCATGTAAGTGAGCGGAGTTACCAATCACTTAAAGGCAAAGTAAACAATCAGAGAGGAAAAAAAAAAAAAAAAGGTTTGTAAGTGGGTTGGCTTCATCCATGCCAAGAGTAAAGGATGTTTGTTGCACAAATAGAGTGGGAGCAAGACTTTCCTGCCTGACTGGTGGAGAGGTCTGTAAATCAAGACTGGAACTCCTTGCCACGTATATGAATCAATTAAAGCACTCGATGAATCATTTATTTTCAACATAGGCAATCAGCAACAATGGTTTGATGTTCAATTGATTTCTCATTTGTCTTGCTCCCCTGAGTAATGACGAACAGCTCACCGCTGACACGGTGCGTGCCTCAACCCGACCGCTCCTGGAGCGGCTTCTTCTGCAAGGAATCACACTGGGCACCTGCTCCTGCCTCCTGACATTTCACACCTCTTGGTCACTACCCACCGATGCCTTTGGCCCTGCTCGTCTCACTCATCTCACACCCCATGCTCTTCCCTTCGGGTTCCTCCCTCTTACTTTCTTTAAAATAAATAAATAAATAAATAAATAACAAGCCAGATTCCTCACTAGAAGTTATCAGTGTCCTACTTCTCAAAAGCTGAGAATATCAAAAGTTGCCAGAGAAGCAGCACAGCTCTGTGTGCAGCAGATGATATAAAACACTCTAAAGAAAGGAGGGAGTCTTTAGAATATTTTCATTTACATACCATATCCATACAGCACATTTCCTTCATCCAAAGTGCCTTCTAAAGTGCTTTGTGTAGACCTCTAATTCATATTTTGGATGCTTCATGGTACATTTCACGCTCGTTAATTAAACTCGGGTGCGTACAAAGGAAGCTCTCGGTTCAGACGCTGGACTACGCTGCAGTGGCAGCGATGAAGACATCACGCCAACAACCAAGAGTCCCGTAGTCACACGGTTAATTTTAGGGCGTGCGATTCGCACAGCCCCAGATTCCTGTCCCGAAACAAGAAAGCTTGGCTGGGGCTGTTGGTTGTTCCTAGCGGATACAAGGCACCCCTGGGATCGGGCCAAGATGAACATTAACATAATCCTATTATGACAAATAAACTGATAAAAGACAGGGGAGGAAAAAAAAATATAATCGTGGGGCACTCTGAGCTTTCCCATTCATGAAAACAAGGTGCCCGCACCCAGCTCGCACTGATCTGGGGACACAGAGGCTGAGTTTCCAGGGGGAGTCCAACGCCCCCCGCCCGTGTTCCCCGCTGAGGAACGTGGAGGCAGGAGCTACGCTGTGTCCTACACCTGGTGGGACGGTGGCCCTGGCTTGGTCACTGCCAGCACACCAACACCCAGCAGCACTGACAGGCAGCACAGCGACTACGGGTGAAATTCTGGTGGGGGTGAAGGATGAAGAGCAGGCTCCTTCGGCCGAATTACGGTGATATCAGGGATACACGAGCTGTGCTTCACCTCCAGCTGCCTGTGGTCACCCAGGACCATCCCCTCCCTGACACGAGGCCCCCAGGGCTCCTTTTCCCTGCTCCAGTGAGCAGGGCAACCGACCAACAGATCTCCTTGCTTCTTTGTCCTGCCCCATCATTACGTAGCTCTTCAAAAATCATCTTTGGCCATATTTGTGCATAAAGCAGGCCCGAGAGCGCTCTGGGATAACAAACAACTTGCTTCCTCTGGGCTCAGAACATTTCCAGGCACTTCTGCTTTTCAACCACTTCACCGGAGAACATCTCAAAAACCCTCTTCCATTTATAGCCATGACTCAAAGATTTCAGCTCCTTGGCCCACCTCCTCATCTCTAAAGCTTTCAAGAGAGCAAGGGCCACCTCGGGCAACCAGCTGCGGGTGCTGCGCTTCCAGCTCCTGTAGGAGTGAGACGAGGAGAGCGGCGACCGCCCCGTGCCCCGTCCCAGGCACACAGGCTCTGACTTTTTAAAGCCTGCCCAGTGGGGAAATATCGGTGTTTTCAGGATTTCCCAAGGCACGCGTGCTGAAAGCTGCTGAGACACCTCTCCCTGAGCGCCAGCCTGGTGCCTGGTGCCGGGCCTGGGCAGCGCCGCGCTTTGTGACTCAAGAGAGCGAGCGCAGCGGCGGAGGACAAGGCCTTTCCAAAGGCTCCAGATCCGCCTGCAAGGAGCACGCTCAGAGCTCCCCGAGCCCCAACGCGGCGTTCGCTGCCTGGTGTCATGGCGATTGCAGCACGCTTCCTTAAACCCCTGCAAGCCGGGACAGAGCTGGGATTCACTGAGGCCGTGCAAAAGTGCCCTTGGAGCTCCGGCTCGGGCCACGCTCAGATGCACGCTTGCGCTAGCGAAGCAGCTGTTCTGGAAAAGGCAAAGAGCCTTTTATCTGATAGTTTCCATCTTATCTGTAAAACCATTAGAGAGCTCTCTGGGTCATGGAGTGCATCCCGCAGGTGCAGAGGGATCCTTTGCCCCAGTTCGGCAGCCCATCCCTTTTACCAAGGATGAAATCGGGCTGCCCTGAGATGGACAAACATTAATATCAGACTGGGAAACTGAACAGAAGGAGGAAAACACACCAAGCCAATTTTCACAAGTACTTCAAATGCCAGGCTTCATACCTGTGGACTAACATGCTGCTGAGAACCATCACGTTCATCTTCAGTTGATATTTTCATGAGGCTTTTCCATGACACATGCCGATGTTGAGCCTGGGGAAGGGAAAATTAACAGACATGAGTGGAGGTGGGCTTGGTGGTTCAGCCTGATGGTCTACAGTGAGGAAGTCCCATCTGAGGTGTTTTCTTCAGTCCTATCAGTGCTTAGCCCAACAATTTCGTTATCTAGCCTGTGCTGTTAAACATGATTAGCCAGCAACATACTCCTAACGGAGTTAAGGAATGGAAAGCAGCTGACAAAACATTATTTTGGGGATTGTCAGCACTATCCAATTAGCACCGATGCGTGGGGATGCCTTGCCCCGGAAGAGGGATGATGGCCATCATGCTCACAGCCCAAGGAGCGAGCACGTGTGGGAGCTGGTCCTCGCTGACAGCTTCTCGCCACAGCCCACTGGCTTCCCACAGCCTGGGCACACGCTTCAGAGCCAGCAGATTTGGCACCTTGAAACGCCAGGGATCTCTGGGATGAAGTTTCCCCCTCCTCCTGAGGTCTGAGCTCTGGCTGTGAGCAGCAGAGGCAAGGAGCATCTTTGAGCTGCTTCACCGTCACAGACGCAACTGTCACCTTCATTAAATCCACCCCACCAGCCTTTCTTGACAAAACATGAGTTGATTTTTAATTTCTGTAAAATTCTCAGCCTTGTACAATTTCAAGACGATAAAAACAAACCTAATGATTTTCTGCACTGGTCTTGATTTTACAAGACCACACATTTTGAATAAATAACTAGCACTTTTCGTAGCATTTCAAGATTTGTCTTAGGAGGAGGAGCACAGGGTTATTATTTTTTATATTTTAAATCAGAAAAGACCATTTGATGCCTGCTCAGAAATCGACAGCCTCTTTGAAATAACGACAAATCAAATGGAAAGGGAAAACTGCCATGAATTAATTTTTTAGAGGAGGCGAAAGCATTTGATTTCAGCTGGAGTTGAACTTGAGTAAATCCTTCAGCTGGGCTGGGCGAGTGAGTTTGAACCAGTATCGCAGTATAATTCAGCTCCATGGGCAGGACCCGGTATGCAAAGATTACATCACCAGACCTCATGTCGGGATCACCCAGGATAGGCAATACCACTTAGAGAATCATAAAAGTAAACGAAAACAGGCGACGGAAAGAGAAAATAATTAAAAAACTCAGTCCTTTGCAGACCCTGTGCCATATCATTCCTCCTTGCCTTAACAGGTTTTGTTACGAAAGTCACCTCGAGTTCTTTGTATGCATCTTGCAGTCTCTTCCTTCCTTCCCTGCAAGAAGGATCTTTGCCCTGTTTGGTCCCGTAACACTGAATCACATTCCCGCTTAGGTCACCTGCAAGTTCTTTGCTGGGGTGCCATTTTCCCCGGCTCCCAGAGCGGAGCTCCACGTGACTTTACCCTTATTCCCCTCAGCCGGCAATGAGATCATCCTTCTGGTGGCCCGGGAATTGCTGCAAGTCCTCTCAGGCTGCAGTGATTCACGGGGAAGCTGCCGGAGGTGGCTTTGGTGGAGCATGGCACCCGTGACTCACCGCCGCGCTGGATAAACACCCGCGCCGCAGTCAGCTGGCGGGACGCCGGCCCAGCGCCGCCGCTGCTGGAGCAGGGCTGGTCCCACACGGCAGAGTCCTTCCCCCCTCCCTCTCCAAAGAGTACAGCTCCTTCGGTTGCCATAGCACGGGGCTCCCACAATAACATCAATAAAGAAAAAATGCCCTGGGCCGAGGCCATCTGCTTTATAGTTCCCTCAAGGCGCCACAGCCAAGGTGTCACGCTCGGCGGAGAGACGTTTCGCAGCGAACAGGAGCCACCGTAGGCTCAAAAAAGGAAAGAGAATGGAAAAAAAAATGGCAAGAGGAACCAAAAAGGAGTCCCCTCTCTCTAAAAGGCAGCCTTAAAATAGAAAAAAAAAAAAAAGGTCAACCTAGTCAAAAAAAAAGGTCAATTGAGAAACAGGTGGCATAGCCACCATTTAATCTGCAGCATCACTCCAGGCTCCTCATCAGCCTAAGCATAGGGGAAGGAGGGAAGGAAGCCCAGGAGAAGAGAGGACAGAGTCAGAGCTCCCTTTTTAAAGGATATCAGTAAATGAATCATCGGGTGTTATCACTGTCTCCTTAACTGCAGAACGCTCAACACAGTCCCAGGGGAGGAAGGAGAGAAAAAAACGCATATTCCTAGCTTAAGGGACAGCAGGACAAGGCCACAGAGCTGCAGGCCAGCTCCAGAAGACAAGAAAGGGGTGAGCCAATAGGGTTTATCAGCCTCCACATTGTCCCCATCAGAGAGAAAGGAACAGCGAGTACAACAGGTCTGACAAAAGACAGCCCCGGTGACTTCCAGCAGCGTTCAGGCTCTGTAACTGGCCAGATAGTGGATGTTAAAAATAAACATTTAAACACAACCATCACGTAGTTCTGAAACAAGTCCCTTTTGTTAGTCGCATCTTTAATGTGACAGAGCTTAAGCCTGGGTTAACAAGAGTGGTTTTGGGAAACCACTGCAGCAAACACATTTCTGACCTTCCAGAGCTTCCACCCCAAGTCAAAATAAACTCAGCTGGAGCAGGTTTCTAAATAGCTCCTGTGGGTCTCTCCTGAGGCCAGTGGGCAGGTGGCAACTCGCCGGCCAGAGCCACTCTCCCAGGGCAGCCTCTGGCTGCACGTAGGCATGGGGGGACCGGCCAGAGCCTGAGCTCCAGTACCTGCAAGCAGGAAAACAGCGCCGGATGCCAAACGTCACCAGGCCCTGCTGAGAAGAAGGTCCCCCCGCTTCAGCCCGATGGTGGGACCGCGCTGGGATGCCCTCTCCTGCGTGTTTCCACACCCTGAGCTGCCCCTGGAGCACAGGCTGGCCCCCGAGCCCCTGCAGGGCTTCACCGGGCAAAATCACAGCTCCTTCCCTGCAAAGGCTTAATCCGAGAAGCAGAAATCCGATAATAAGAGCTTGCCAGTTTGGCACACAGCATTGTAACAGATCCAGTTACCAGCAATTAGACACTCCACCCCGATTAATTTGTGCTAGAAATACTATGACAGTTTTAAACAGAGAGCTTGATTATCTGTTCAAATTGTTTACCGAAGGTTGGGGTGACGTCTCTGTCATTTAAAATGTTGTATATTAAGGCTGGACATTTTATTCAGAGCTATTTACTGTAGGTTAAATGAGACTTATTCAGAGACGTATTTTCATTAAACAAGAGGTTAGTCTCGATCGTACAATGGACCTCTGTGATTAGTCACGGACCCACTTTGCCAATTCATGCTGAATTTTCAAGCCACATATTCTCGCAAATCTCTGCTTTATATTCTGTCAGTTGCTTCTATGATTACAAAACGTCTCCTGCTGCATTTCCACATGCCTTTCTCCCACGGGCTGCTTTGCCACATTTGACATTATTTCAGATACCGTCTTTATGTGGGTCGGGGACACCGCAGCCCCCAGGGACCCCGGGGCTGTGCCCGGTGGCCTCACTCCTCCCCTTGCTGCGCAGGTGAATTGCAGCCCACGACTTCAGGGATATTTCTCACAATAGTTTAGAGAGCTCTCCCTGCTAACACCCCACTCCCGGCCACTCATCCCTGCCTCTCTGCTGTATCTTCACCTGGAAACTCATCTGTAAATTGCCTTGCAGGGCTCTGGCTTTGGTTGCTTATTTATTTAGTGGGTCCAAGAGGCCAGGGAGAATTGGTTACAACATACTGCAAGGTACACAAGGGAAGGGCAGGGGGTAAGATTTGGCTTGAGCATTCATGTTTCCCCCACAGCCATCTCTTTGCCATCTTACTCAATGTGAGGTTCCGCAGAGCATGGTCTGGGACCATCTCCACTGGGGTACAAACCAGTCTCGCGTATTGCAGAGGCCACTGGAAGCACCAGCAGGAGCTGCCGCGTGACACAGCCCACGCTCCATCCAGTCGAGTTACAAGTCTCTGGCAACAGATTGCATCGAATCCTTCAGAGCAACCCAGGCAGTATTTTGCTGCAATGAAAAAAATATTTGCCGGATTTCTGGGCTTACCAGTTGTCTGATGCTTTACACGCTCCATAGGAGCTTTTGTGTTACTTGGGGTGACCACAGCAGCTCTACTGCAAGTGTGGGGGTGCAGATTTCATTACTGAAGCTGTGTTGCAAGAAAAGACATGTATGAGAAGTGTTGCATTTATCAGGAGACTTGCTGTATACACATAAACAGGCATCCCATCCTGCAGGACACAAGCTGCTCGTCGGGAATACTTACTGCAACTTTTCTATTTGGCCCTTAATTCCTTTAAGAAGAGGATAAGCAAACATCCGCCAGGAAGGGCTGAGCTACTGAGCTCATGAGGGTCATTCCTGTTTCCCACGGATGGATTCGGGCGCTGCCAGCTGCTGCCCACACTCGCCTGCACTCAGGTCAGCAGCACTGGACCGATTCACTGCCTGGGTACTGAAATCTCTCACCTCTCCTCCTCTGTCTTCATCCAGACTGCAAAAGTCCACCCTTTCTCACAAGCCTTTGCAACTTTCAGTGTTTGTTGGGTTTTTTGCTCCCTCTGGTTTCTCTCAAGCCACAAATTTATTTCTTTCTTGCACCCTATAGGTTCCCTTCTGCTTTCCAGTTTTTCGTCAGATTTCTTTCCCAACTCCTGCCTTTACTTGCTTTACTTACATCACCATCAGCCACCTAAGGCAGACCAGCATTAAAAATTGCCATATATTCATTGGACTATGTGGCAAAGATCTTTCAAGCCATAGGCTACAGAAGACCAGCATTTTCCCTAGTGTTTTCCCATCTTCAGTACCCTCATTTCAGCAGCTAAATCATACATCTCCCTCTTATGAGCACTTTGTACTAACAACACCCCCCTACAGCCCTCAGCAAAGTGACCTATGTGTGAAATTTGCCTTTCTTGGAGCAGGAGGCTGGGCTGGGTGACCTCCAGAGGTGCCTTCTCAACTCAACTATTCAATGGCGTAGGCTATAACCTCCTGGGAGGAAAGTCAGCCTTAAACAGGATTCAGTTCTTTTTAGAAAGAACACATGTGAACACGAAACACACGCAGCAACAAACAGTGCATACCCTATATAAATACAGCGTGCATGCCTTCCAAGCGCTCTCCATTTTATGCAGTGATTAGTCACTTCCAGCAGAAGAGAAAATGAGTACATGTTCTCCAGAAGCCATCTTTGGGCTTCCGAGTACCATCTTTTACTGTAAAAAGGTCTTGGTCCTCCCTCTTTGAGAGAAAAGCAAAATCTACTGGGCCCTCAGCCCATGCCGTGCAAAGCTACGTGCTAATTTAAGAAATGATAATACAATTATTTTGCTCTGATGCACGGTGAAATGGCACCGAACTGACTGCACAAATCTATTTGCTTGTGGTACCAAGATTACGGGCGGGGTTAGGAGTCACTTCGCCAAACGGCTTTTAAAGCTGTCGTCGACAGTCTTTCATTAGGGCTTTTTAGACTGGAACCGCAGAGCTAAATTACTCACACCTTTATTTGCACAAACTTTCCTCACCCACCTCTGCAAAATCACCTCATGCACTCAGCTCCCCCCTCTCCCTCCCTCCCCCCCGTAGGCTGTTCGGCGTAGGGGGTGAGCGAATTTCAGATAGAAAAGAGGCAAAGATGCACTTCTGCTTGGTAATCACCTCCTCCAGCTACTTGCCTGCAGCGACGAGGCAGAGCTGCAAAATCCAGACGTGTAAACCTTCAAAAATTGAGCCCATTTTGTTGCTCGATTCCCCCATCTTACTGGGAGCTGGAAGCGAAAAGCCTCAGCTTGCAGACATAGCAGAAAAGACATTTGGGGAAAGACTGGCATTGGCAGAAAGAAGCAAGCAAGCGACGGAGCAAAACGGCCACTGGAGCCGGGAAACGGAGAGAAAGCAGGATGAAGCGAGCGGAAGAGTACAGAGAGCCTGCCGTGTGAATGGAAGATAAAGAAGAGGGATGAGCTATTAGTGGAGGTTGGAAAAATTAATAGAGGATGGAAAATTATAATAGAGGAAACAGGGAGTGGGAGGAAGCGGTCGTGGGACGTAAAGGGGCAAATACAGCTGTAAAAGGGTGGGGAGAAATCAAAACCACATTTACACCCATTTTTCATCCTAAAAAAGGAGATTAAAGATTTGCATAGGGAATACGTCTGAGTCAGTTTAGAATGCTGCGTGAGAAACACCAGAAACCGAACCACAAAGCCAGCAACGTGTCATGCTTTCAGCCCCAGAACTCAAGCAACTCCAGCAGTTCCCAGTGAAATGCTTTCTGCAGCCACCCTGTGGAGTCGGGCGCAGGGGAGTCCCCGCTTCCCCTGGAGACTGGTTTAGACCTGGACTTGCCGGAAACAGCACACGCTCAGGGAAGCACGAGGAGGCTGATGACAGAGAGAAAAGGACCCTCATGGTTTCTGAAAACTTGTCCCCAGTTGTGCCTATCCATTTGTTGTCATCCCATTTTCCCTTCTGCACCTTTCCCTGATTTCCATTGGGAGCACATCAGTTGCTGGGCTTCTGTAACTCGTGACACCTATCGCGCATGCATCCATCTTAGAAATACATCCTGTTCCTTCCCAGAGCTTGTGCTAGCCCACCAGAAAGATGTAACATCTCATAGGCGGTCAATTCATTTGTTTCCCTCACCCTACAGAGAAGGGCCCTGAGGAGTAAGCACCAGGGAGATGATGCAGCTGCTGGTGGTGGGTTCGCACCCACCAGCCCTGCTTGACTGCTGTGATGCTTTTTTACTTCTAATGGTGACGAAATGGAGGAGCAATGGGAAACAAGATCAATTGTAAATAATTATTTAGAAAGGGAACCAAGTATTTTCTAGCCGGCTCCTTTCGGGTGCCCAAGTGAATATCGTCTGTGCTCAATTGCCAGGATTTGTATTTCAACTTAAAGAGGAAACAGTGACTTGGATGTGCTCTGGAGTCAAACAGAGTTCTTGCTTGTCTGCCTATTTTGCTGCTAGATCACTGCAGCCGCTGAAAATATCTGGTGCCCCTGTGCAGCAGAGGGTTATTTGAAGCTACCAGCTCTATTTATCAAAGTCCTATTGTTTAAAAAAAAAGACAAAAAAAAAAGTAGGTAGAGTTCATATCTTTCTTCTACTTGACCCAAGAGGAGGCATCAAAGATTTTTGCCTTTTTTTTTTCTCCTCTTCCCAATAAATAAGTACAGAATGTGATAAAAAAGGAGCTATTGTTCAGAGCTGATCAAAAGCAGAAGAGACACATTTCTGTTCAAAGGGAGTCTGTCCAGAGCCTCTGCTTCACAGGGGGTGAAGGGTCTCAGGAACTCCCTCCCCTCCGCGCAGACAAGGCCACCCTTGCTGGGCATCTGCTCGGCCACAGCAAACCTCACCCTAAACACCACCACCAAAGTCAATGTGCTAACATCCCCTCCGTGCTACCTAGCGGTTCAGCGCTAGAAGGAAGGGCATCAGCAGTGGGAGCTTAATGAGGATTTTTCTTTCCTTTTTAACGGGAGCAAGTTGCTGGCTGAGGCAGGGCACATCCTGCAACCTCAGCCTTCACCTGAAAAGGCACAGGAAACCAACCACGGGGCAAGGAACAACCGCTGGCTGGAAACAATTTTAAGTGCAAGTGGTTGATGCAGGTGGTGGCGATCGCACATTGGGAAGAGAAACACGCTTTCTTGCAACAAGAACCTTCGCCTCAGTGTCACTTTCTTTTACAGTTGCAAGGGCGTTTGCTCAGCCGCCAGCTTTAACAACATGCAAGATTTCCAGAATGCATCTTTCAGCCAGGAGAACAAGACACATTTTTTAATATTGGCTTACGAGTGATAAAAAAGCAATGTATTTCTGGCTATTTAGATAGCGACGTGGCTAAAACAAACTCCTTTGTTTTCAGCAGCTGTTAACAATACCTGTAGGGAGCTGTTCCCAAGGCAGTTATCTCCGGCACTGGCGGCAGTAGGATGTAAACAGCATGTATCAAGTTAATGGAAAACATCGAGCAGCCAAATCTGGAAGGAGCTGCGTTTAGCGGGGCCTCTCCGGCGGGGATCTCGTTCTCACGTGTAGCAGCAGCAGCAGCAGCAGCGATGGCTTTCAGAGGGCAGCTCTTGCGGGCCAGGGCTCTGCTGCGGCGCTGCCGAAGGAGCGCGGGGCAGGAGGGTTTGCAGTTCCAGCCGGGGGATACGAGCTCGGGGTCAGCGTCGAGCCGAGGCGCCGGAGGCCTCTAGCCTGGAGCTGGCTCGTGTCTGCTCGGGTCGTTGCCAACGTGTGGCTGTCTGCATCCGTCCACGCAGACATACCCTACGATGAGAAAGATACCGATGGGTTATTTTGAATGACATAGTCCGGGCTTGTACACTGTGGGAGGTGTGATGGGAACTCTTTCTGTCTTTCTTGATAATTTAATGAGCTGTTGTAATGAGGGATGCACTGAGCCCCTCATTTGTATGCGGTTCCCACATGAGATGTGAATATTAAATTCCTCTAAGTATGAATCAGCACCTCTAACTCCCACAGCTCTTTCCCCTATCTCTCCATCTCCACCAGCTCCACATCTCCTCATGGTGCCCTGGTCTCCCCCACTTCACTGCCACCTCAACTGCCACAAAGAGGAGAGATGGGGCCCTGGTCGCAGCCAGAAGCCATTCGGCAGAACAAAGCTGGAGAAAACGTCTCAGTGCTTTCTTGAAGGCTGACTGCAACCCGGCCAGCCTCGTGGCCTCTTCGCGTTTGGGAAAATTGCATGACATGGGAAATTAAACCCACAGGGCATCGCTGTCTCTGACAGCTGGTAGTTTAAGTAATGAATTGGTAATTATAAGCCCTTTTGAAATAAAAATGAAGTTTAAAAAAAAAAAAAAACACATAAACTTTTGAGACACACCTTTTGATGGTGAAGGGCTTTCCCACGTAGATTCCACCAGCAGCCATCACTCAGCGCTGGCAGACGGCAGGTGCTCGCCACTCCGTACGGGGAGAGACACACTCACCAAACGAGAAAAGTCAGGGGCTAAACAAGTTTGCAAATAGCAGCAATTCCAGTCCAAAAATCATTTCCATAGCAGAGGGGAGGAAGTGCTCCCTGAGGACAAGGAGGCTGGCTGGCTTTCCCTTTTTTTGCTGCTGAATAGATGTTCTTTTGTATGCAGTAAAGAAGGAAAAATAATAGGAGAATGGGACGAACTGTAAAAATTCAGAACTGCAGCGTAAATGTCACCACCTGCTCCTGCAAAACAGGCTATTCTTTATTTCCAAAGTCCTGGGAGTTGTAAACCAGGATTTCTCAATAAAGTGTGCTAAGCTAAAAGGCATGAAGATAGCGACAGATCCAGACTTGCTAGGGCCATGAACATTTGTCTTGGCCACAACATACAATGTGTACACAAAGTGCTGCATCTACCATCTAATGCCTTCCATGCCATACCCAAACCTCTGCAGAAAGTCCCGCCTCAGAAACGTTCAGAAACTGAGGTTAAATTGCATGTCTTAGTATAAAAACAAACCTAGCATTTCAAACGCCAAGGTTTCTGCTGTAAAGTCCTTCCTTTTGGAAGTCCTTCCTTTTCCCACAGTCACCTACACCCAGACTCCAGTCGCTTGAGATCTCCAGGACCAAAGCCAAGAGTGTAACATGAAGGAGAAAGTACAAACCTCATACCCAGTAAATGGGAACTTTATTAAACTACCAAGTTACTCCGAAATGTATAAATGTTCCATTAAATACATTCAGTTTTCTTTTACACAGATTTATAGAAATTTATTTACATATTCCAAACACATTTAAATTATTTTTCAAGCTTGCTACCAATAAAATTTTTGTTGTTTTTTTCTTTAAAAAAGGGAAAAAACCCCAATCATCCGCTCTTGCAGATGCACATACATACACACAGATACAGATACAAATAAAAAGGGAGATGCTTCTGTATCTAACCCACAAGGGAGGCAGTATCCAAACAGCTTATAGGAATTCAAGCAAAAATTTGCCCCTTGCCGAAAAGGCGGCTATATAAATTCTCCCTGCAGGACAGACTCAAACAAGAGGCCCTATGCAATACTTTACGGTGTTTGGGTATGATGTCTGCATCAAGAATCGCTGGTACGTGGGAAGAGCGAAAGGTCCCTTGCCAAATTCAAAACACAAAGTTAGCTGTCCCTGATACTAGCCCATGAGAAGCATGCGAGCAATTCAATGGCTCATTCCCATTGCGTTACGCTCTCCCAGCGCTGAGGGATAGAGCAGACAAACAGATCAACCACTAGGAAGTCAATGCCACTTGTCCGAAGAGATTTTCCTTTTTATTTTTTTATTTTATTCTTAAATGAGGCTTCATTCATGAGTGAATAAAAAGGCAACTTTTAAAATAAGATACTTAGGAGAACAGCGATAGTTTCCCCACCTACATACGTTTCTCTTGGGAAGATGCACAGCATGCTGAACAAGTTTTCCCTCATTCTCTGTACCTTAATCTGACAGGAGTTAAAATTTGTATCTGCAGGAAAAAAAGAGGTGTTTTTATTTTGTAAAAAACTTATCAAATACTAGTTTAATTTATCCTTTAGAGTCTTTAAACATTAAAAACCACATTTGAGGCAACCAAGGAAATCTACAAAAACATTGTCATGCGTAAGCTCTGTGTTTCATGCTAAATATTCATGTTGACAAGGAGAGGGAGAGGAGGAGGCAGGGAAACAACTTAATGGCTCAATCAGAGCCATTGCAACATTCAAGTAATTTGGTAGTAGATAAACCAGTGGAAACATGGAATGGTAAGAAAGTGCTCAGCACTACATCGCAGCCTTCAAGAGCTGAACTGCAAACACCCTTGATATGTATCATAAATATATGGCACTTCTGTACGACCAAAAGCTGGCAAGTTTGCTCGTGACCGAAACAAGTGAGGAGTAGTCATCATCCCAATGCTTACTGATGGCCCTTCCAACAGGCACAGCCTCCAGCCGTGCTACTCGAGGCAGCACCAGCCGTATCTACTTGTGCATGCAAGACAGTGCTGCCACATTCTTGGAGAATAAGCCTCCTGCCCAGCAGAAAGCCTTCTCCAGACACACATACACATTCATAAAACATGCTATAAATTCTTCAGTGAGGTTAAAGACAGCCACAAACAGCAAATGTCTCTTTTTACTATTTTTTTGGCCAGCAGTTCCCAGTCTGTCCAATTGCCAGCAATGGACTTTGCAACAGGCGAAAAGAGTTCCTGAATCCGAGGAATTGACGGAAAGCACAATCACCAAAGTTCATTTTCAGCACTGTTCCACAGGATTCACTTTGACATCGAAGAAGGAACCAACCAGCACAAAGGCTTGAGTCTTAGGAAGAATCTTATGTACACAAAAACTGGCCTTTATCCATGTTTTCTGCCACAAAGCATTCCATTTTGTCGTTTAACTTCTTAAAGCTTTTTGGCTTTTGGTGACCTTCTGTATGCAAAGATTTGCTGTTACACTCGCATTCCATCACAGTAGCTTCAAATACATTCAAATTCATAAAAAAGGATTTAGACCAGAACACAACTACTTGCCCTTTTCCAACAGTGTGCCGTACGTTAATGAGCACATTATGTTGCTTATCGGCAATGTTCCTGTTTTAAGGAATTTCACAATGTAGACATCCAGTGCTTGAACAAGTGTTCACATTCCAAGATTCAAAAAACCATCTCTCCCTTATTTCAGTAACGGCTTCAGTATTTTACCGATTGTGGTCCGGTTTGCATCTTTCAGTTTCAGAGAGGACTTTTCCACTGTTCCCTGCTCCTTTGGTGCAGGCTCCACTTTAGTGCTGACAGCTTCTCCCTGCAGGATGCTTCTTCCAACCACTCTGGCACTACTTGCTCTCTTTAAGGTACTCACACTGTTCTCCTTTGGACTCGGATCATCAGAGGTCGCTGGTGGCTTCGCTTTAGGCAGCCTCTGGGACACAGACCTTGTGATGGTTGGAGGTTTGGACGAGCTGGATAGATCCACCTTTGCACGCTTTGAAGAAGAAGCCACTGTGTTCCTCGCAAAGTTTGGGACAGCAGGTGGTGGTTTGGGAACACTGACTGTGGCAACCTTGGTGTCATCTGTAGGGGTCTGGGGTTTTACACTGGAGCGACACATCTTCATTTCGTCTGCCTTGGATTTGACATTACTCCTAACAGGTTTAGAGCTTGGCTTCTTGAGAGCGACTCTGTCCCTCTCAAAATGAGCACTGCTCGACGTGACAGTACCCCTTTGTAGCCTCGGCTCTTCTACCGACATGCTATGCCTGTAAGGACTTCTCGGCAGCGTGTCTGTTGTGCCTCGGACAGAGCTGCGACGGGACAGCCGACTTTCCACTGTACTAGTCTCACGAAGTGCCGGCTTGGCTTCTGGCTTTTTCACGCTGCTCGGTGCTCTGTTTGACCGAGAAATAGGCACCACTTTCCTCATACTTTCATTCTCAGAGGCGTTCAAAGTTCTTACAGGTCTGGAAGGAGCTGTGTGGCTAGGGCGAGTGCCACTGGATTTTGAGGAACTTGGAGATCTATCTTTTAGAGAGCTTCTCTTTGGTGCTGCTGCGTCTTTATTTTTTACGGGCTTTTCTTTAGTAAGAGCCTGCTTGCTATTGGCGTCATCCTTATCATTTCCAGCAGGGTGAAGATCCTTGGCAGAAGCAGAATTCAGGTTTGACAAGAATGTTCTAGCCCTATACTGAGTATCAGTGCCAGAAGAGCGTGCTTTCCCAGCCTCACTTCTTATTGCATTACCTGCTGATTTAAAATCATTTCCCTCTTCAGAGTCCAACGTCAAAGAACAATCAGTTGTTGTATCTGACACGTAGAACATTGGCCCTTCTTCCCTACTTCCTGAAACGCTTGTATCCATAGACACGGGGCTGCTGCTGCTGGGCTCTGAAGCTTCACTCTTGCAACCCACTGCCTCGTCTTTACGGTCATGGGTCTCTCTGGAACTTCTACAAGCTGGAGGCAGGTCATCATCGGCAGTGCTAAGGGAATGAAAGCTTAGATCATCTAGAGTCTCCAAGTCTGTTCCACCAGCATCCTCTAAATATATTAAAGGTGTATCCTCTGCAGGCTTTGCTCCTTGAATATCAAACTTACGTAATCCTTTAACAAGTTCACGCTCCTCAATTGCAAGGGCCAGAGCATTTATATCTGTGGACTCCTCACAGGACACATTGGAAGTGTGCATGTTGTAGTCTGTGCTTCTCTGTGTGTAACGGGCACCAGGACCGGTTGAGCCACTGAAGTGATTGGGCTGAGCTGGAGGCACCTGCAGCAGGCCACCACTTTTCACTTTGGTTTCAGACTGTTGGTGTAAGTGCAAGGTATTTAAGTTGAGATCTCTCGTTTCTTTGGATTCAGTCCAGGCTACGTTGGGTCTTGCTTGTCGGGTGTTTGCACGGGGAAGGCTGTTAAACTTGTTTGGATCCTCGTCTTTTGAGATTTCCAGGAAACTCTGCAACTCCCTGTCTGCAGTAATCCCCAAAGAAAGCCGAGAGCGTCTAGAATTGGGGTTTCTGTACGAAGGGCTTTGAGGTCTCTGCTGCAAGAAGGGAAGAAATTCCTCGAGTCCTTTTTTAGCCAACATCTCCACATCATTTTCACTGCTGCTCCGCCCAAAGCTCCCAAGCTCTCCAGCTGCCCAGGATCGACGCTTCTCCTCCAGCTCCTTTCGCCTTTGCAGATTATGAAGTTCCTGGATCTCTCGTTCCTTGTTTTCCTGACAAGGAAAAGCATAAATACATGTCCTATGCAGGAGAACAAGTCACACTCCTTTATCTTTCCCTTTGTTTCTTCCCAAAGTTAGCTCCTACTGCTATTGCCCTCCCCCAAACTCCAATACCTACACACATGAAATCACTATGGCAACCACAGCCTGCAGCCATTAACCCTATGGAGAGCAGCTCTCTGCATAACTAATGCTGGCGACACATCAGTCTGGTCAGCAGAAAAACAATAAATGTCCAAGTCCCTGCAGAGACCAAGAACATGACCTATCAAACCCAAGCAGATGTCAAGACCAGCCAAAGAGTTCCTGGTATAAGATGGAGAGCTTCAAGAACCCACTAAGATAAAGTTTGCAGTTTTATCAGGTGAGCAAACCTCTACCTCATCATTACATTCATATTTTAAGACAAACTTGTCTAACAGGCACACAGCCAATGTGTTCCTTCCATCCTCTCTTATTACAATTGCAATTGCTCCTCAGCAAGTGCAGTTTCTAAGGGGTGCTATTTACCTTTGACTCAAACATTACCGATTGGAAATGTTGCAAAAAGACATTAATTGTATACAAAAGGAAATAGAAAAGTTTATATAATGCCTCACGATAATTACTTAGACATCAACTGACACCACTCAAGGATCGTTAATCAATGCCTTATTCCAGTTTTGGATCTCGTATTCACTGTTGGCTTCAAAAACTGGCAACTACAGCACAGAAGCTGCCCAGGGCAGGCTGGAGATTTTGGCAGCTCGGCTGAGGGGTTTTGGTTCAGGAAGCCATAGAAAGAGGTAGTTTGTGTTTGAAAGAAAACACAGTAACACCTTTTTACTAAAATGATTAGCATTGGATTACCGCAAATATCAACATTTTAACTGTCACCTCTAGGCTTCAGATTTAATCTAGCTGAACCTTCAGTTGAACTTTCCAGGTTATTTTCTGAAATGGAGAACCTGGTTTTCTACAGCCAGTACAGCTGTAGCAAATGAAAGAAGGGGAGGCTAGTCTTGTCAGAGGATTTAAAAATTACATCATTTTCCAGCATGTTGTTAAATCTGTTCTGAGCAATGACACACTGTTTAAAAAATACACACCTATATTTGTCTGAAGCACTGTCTAGATTGATCTTCCTGTTGTTGTGACAACAAAAGAGCTGCACAACTAGAAAAAGTCGCCTAAAAGCTTTCAGTAAACAAAAGCCTAATGCTGAAGTTCTTTTTGATGAATGGGTTAATCTACACCTCTTAAAGTGGATTTGAGACTACACTGGGCTGTGAAAGATAAGATGCATTAGAGACCTAAGAAACCTGAACAGCTAAGAAAGGAAAAAGAAAAAAAACCTGCATTTCAGGAAAAATGTGGAAGGAAGCTTTCTTTCACAGGTATGGAATTACATAATGAATTATTGCCAAATGCTAAGGCTCAGCTTTAAATATCCCATTGTAAAGAGAAATGGTTAAAAATAATTATAGATATTATTATTGTATTCTATATTAGACACAGAACATTTTAACCTCACCCAAAACATGTTTCAGGAGATTTTATTCAAATGAAAACCGTATTTTAAGTATACGTAGATATGTTAAAAAATTGTGAAACATGTTTAGACATTTGAAATATGTACACGTGGCCATTGTGGTATGAGCCATCTTTTTAGATTGCTGGTTGTACTGTCCACACATCACATTCGTTTGTCAGAACTGCAATCTTTATTCTGAATTGTTCTCCTAATTTTGTAGGGACAGAGGCTAATCCACACAAAATACTTAGTGAGCAAATCTCCTCGATATTTGCAAACAAGAGACTAACTTGTCATTTTTAGAGTGTAACTACTTACTACAGAGAGAGGAAAGAAGATCCCCATTGGACCTTGAAGTAATAGCTATCCAACAACCACTTGTAAATGAACATGCATGAACTCACCTCTCACTAAAATGTCTGCAATAGTTACCACCATTTGGTTTTATAAATTTGTATCACGTTCACACACATGTAGAATTACATGCTATCTTGGGTAGTAAAAAGCAGGTAAACTAACAGTACAACAGACATGTTAGCTGTACATCCTATCGGCTTGCTATAAATCAAGATTGTTCTCTCTTTTCTGAACTAAAGGTCTTATACAAAGTGCTGTCAAACACAGATTGCACAAGCAGAAAAATAAAGAAATGTGTGGATCCATCTAATTTGTGCTATTTATAGAGGCCTAAAAAATATTTTTAAAAATAGGCAGATTTTGCTGAACCAAGACTGTAACCAATGCCAATACTGGTCCTTCATCCTAGTATACTTCTTGATTTATTTGGGACCAATTCAGGGTACTTAGCAAGTAGGCCTGTTTAATTTCTTGAGTTTTCACCCCCAAAAAGCATTTTAAAGAACAAAGTAGAACACACAGTCCTTACTTTACTTGACAAAGTGTGTCTAGTCACGTAAAGGAAGGCAGTGGAGAATGTGAGCTCGTGCTCATTCAGGCTGGTATGTCCATGTAGTGTAGTGCCACATCTCAAGGCCTTTCCACTGATCGAACACTAGCAGTCCAGGGCCTGAACAGTGAGCACTAGTCAGGAAGTCTGTGGAATCTGCTGCACTGCTCGGCTGAGCAATCGCCAGCCTCCTCACAAAAGGAGAAGGAAGGAGCCCGCTTACAAGCAGGCCAATAGTCTACCCTGGCAGAGCATCTCAATGGTCTGGAGTCAACCTGCAGCAGAAGATGCAGAGCAGCAGGACTGCACATAGGGCTGGGCAGAATGACCACTTCCCACCTGGCTTCTGGCAACGAGTGTCTGCTGTCCCCATTTGAACAAATACATCAAATACCACAAGATATGAAACCTCCCTTAAGCAGAAAAGACAATTTAATTCATGGGAGCCAGTATCTGTTTCAAATGCATGAGAATGTCATTCAGTGCTCTTACCTTAACAGCCTTGTCGAATCTTACACAGAAATCCCTAAATATCTGGAAACATTCATCCAACTTCATAGTTTCTTTGTCTTCACAGAAAAAGTCAATGAGAGCGTTTCCCTCCTTTTGTAATTCTCGTTTCTGGTGTTCAAGCTCCTTTAGATATCTTATAGCATGCTGTAGCAAAAAACATATATGACATGAACCAGACAGAAAAACTAAAGTCGCAACAGGTCACGTATATCTTAGGAACTTAGGAAATTCATGTTCCAACCTAGGAGCTGTTACAGAGCCCTGGACAGTGACAGACCACTTTGGAGCCCCTTGAAAGCTCAATGTGCCTTATTTTCCCATTTTCCCTGCTATTTTCAACTAAGCACAAGTGTATTAATTCCTCCTCCCTACTCTCATGGACACATATCACAGAATAGACTCCATCCTAAATTGATCCTAGACCACAATAAAAAAGGTTTTCGTGCCAGAAAGGTAAGGAACTGCTGGAAATATGTATATTTTAAGACATCCAGAAAACATCCCCATAAAGTAGCACTTTGAATCATAAGCGTAGAGCTATACAGACAGGGTTGGAGTAGATGAGTGGATTTCTCAGGAGGAAGAGAATAAGGCTGTGGTTAGACTTTGAGCAGCAGAACTGCTTAAAACACTTTCAGCAGTTGCCTGTATCTCCCTAATTGCATCACCAGCCATTCACTCCCACCCTTGCACAATCCCAGATCTGAGATCACACGTGTCACAAAGTAACCGAGGGAGAAAAGCTAATTTTGAGACAAATCTGTTCTCTGACACTGTCTAACTCATAGAATCGTTTTGGCTGGAAGAGACCTTCTTTAAGATCACCAAGTCCAACCGTCAACCCAGCACTCCCAAGTTACTACTAAACCATGTCCCTCAGCACTACATCTACACGTCTTTTAAATACCTCCAGGGACGGCAACTGAGCCACTTCCCTGGGCCCCATGATCACCTAAATTCTTTTGAGACTGCAGCACTGGGGTGGGAATAGGCAGCTGGAGGCACTGGTGACCATTTAAGCTAACCCTGCTGCCACAAAGCTACTTGGCAAATTATGCCAGTAGGGTAAGAAATCTTACTTGCTAATATTTAAAAAAAAAAAAAAAAAAGCCGCCAATAAAAAGCTGGATTGAAGATAAACCGGACAATTGATAAAAGCATACATAGAAAATTAGTTCCTCCCACATATTTCAGCAATTTATTCATGAGGATGAGATAACAAAAGCTGACTTTTAAATCAGCTTGGTTATCACCTGTAATTTAGAAACAAAAACCGGAAGTGTTTATGTAAGGTATGCATTTGTGAAATGATTTTTTTCCCAACATTTCTTTTGGAATGTGGCCTAAACAAGGTTGTAGTGTTACATAAAACTAGCTATTAAATTAAAAAAAAATCCCAAACATGTTAGAACATAACATTAAAGAGTCTGGGTGCAATGGATAAAAGCCAATAATTCAGAGTGATTGAGGACAAGTATTTCAATCTTTAACCCGCCCCTTTCTTCATCAACTTCTCATCTCCTGAAAAACTGCAGGGACTATTAAGTACATTTGCAAGTTGAAAATAAGGGTGGGTAAAGTTCCAGATCAACACCTGCTTTCTAACTATTAATAATTATCTGTAGCGTGAAACATAAAAATAATTTAATTGAAGTATAATACAGATTTCTTCAGGCATCACTATGTACTCAGAAAATACCAAGAACTCTGCTTCAAAGTTAAGTGCTATGCACATTCATGTCTATAAAGTCACTGCAGTACCAAAAAAGAAAAGGAGAACCCACCCAGAAGTAATGGTATGACTCAGAATAATACACTGTGTGCTAAGGGTGAATTAGTAGAGAAAACAGTCCCTTAACCTTCCAGCTTCTAACAATATCTCCCCAGTCACCCACCAATCAGGATTCATATGCATAGCACAACCTCGGCTAAAACTGACCTGCTCCAGTATCACATAACATGCAGATACTATATTTTGGGCAGCTACGGAGTACAAAACCAGAGACCATTCCAAATTGTCTTGTATTTTTACTACTGATCTTCATCAGTCATTTACAGGCATTAAACACGCTTGCCTAACAACCCTCGGGCAATGTACACTCAATATCCCTCCCTGTAAAAACACAGTCCTTCCAACACTCTTACTTGACAAGCAGCATGTAGTTGGAACACCTTTGTACAACTGATAGGGTAGACATATTAAAACAACGCTTCTGTTTATTAACATGTCCACACGAATTGCATTGAGCTGAGGAATGTTCCTGCATTCAGGCGACAGTAGCACATTAACACAGATATCCTACAAACCTGGAGAAAGCTTTCCATCTGGTGAAAGAGTTTTGGGTCTCGACGAATGCTATCTTTAACAGATCTTGCCTTGAAAGACAGCGAGTGGAGCTCTGCTTCTACATTATCAATGGATAACCTAAAAATAGCATATATAGAGAACGTTTATTGAGGGGGAAGGAGTCACCCACAGGTTGGCCACAATATGCTTCAAAAATGGATAAGGTACAACCTGGCTATCAAACAAGACCTGCCTGTCCAGGAAATCTTTCCAGAGTAGGCACCAAAAGTTAGGGGAGAGATAAGCGCATTTTTTCTTATTTGCAATCTGAAAAGATTCCCGTGGGGTGTGGTTTCACAATTAACTCCAGCTAGTCCTACCTAACATTTCCACCAGAAAGGGTAATGCTGCCCTGCCTCTGACCAGGCGTTCCTTTTCTCTCCCTGGTGCCTGCGCTAACACTCATTTTCTAAATGGCCAGCCATATCTGCGTACTGAAAATTAACCTAGGAAAAGGAAGAATGCAGTTTGCTTCCAGATGGATCATTTGCTTGGTACAGCCGATTACATGACTGTTTGAGTGCGGTAGCTGGCACAAAAAGGGGGTCACAAGGGATCATCAGCCAGGACTACCCATTTTGGCACTAGGCATTTGGCACCATGAAATTGCATGTTACTTTCTTCTAAGCAGTCACAGCAACGCAGCCTACACAGTCTCAGCCTGGCGGTTATAACATTTCATCCTTCTACCACATACCAGCAGCAGAGCTGCTCCTGGGGAGAGGGAACTCAGAAATCAAACACAACAGGAAAAAGAGCTCTGATCTGATGTAATCTAAGCTTTATCCTGGGAGACCCACACTCCATACAATGGGAGGTCCCACCCAAACCTCTCAGTCACTTTGAGGGTAAATATTTCTAAATCTATGGCATTTCCTTCACGGGAGAACGGAGCCTTGCCTAGGAACTGAAGCACTACAGTTTCCAAAATGATGAAAGTTTGTCAGTGCACACACAAATTAGTATCACGTGTGCTGGTTTTCGTCTGCTTATTTTATCTGCAATGGTTAGTTCCCTGTTCTGGGCAGACCATGGGTGTTTTTGCAAATAAGAAAAGTAGTAGAAGATACAGACTATATTTTTCTGCCTGTGAAGGAGGAAGAGGATGGCCTACAAGTAAAGAAGGTGAGACAATAAAAAATAAAGAACATAATGGTAGCTGTTTTAACATGCTCTAATTGGGAGGATTTATGAGCAAGTTGTACATGACAGTTGTCTCTAATAAAGATCTTCCTCATGCCCGATGGTGAGACATGTATGTCATTTTGTTTCATTTTCCTGTATAAAGTGAATTCCCTGAATAGATTTCAGCATGAGTTACAACAGAAGATTTTAAGCATTTACAAATGTGATCAAAGAACAACGTGGTTAGAAAAAATATCACCAGGTTTGTGATTTTGCCTCTTCCCCTGCTGTTTGCCAGGGGGCTTGGATGCCAAGGGAAGCTACATTCCCCAGCAGGCCACATGGCAAACTGCCAAAAAGGTGTGTGGGTTGCATGGCAGAGCGCCACACAGGTGGTCCCTCAAAAAATTTCTGATTAACTCCATGGCCACTCCTTTCTTCAGAAGATTTCAGAGTCCTCTGACAAAGATTACTTAACTCTGCATCAGATCTAAGGGATTGAATCCATTTTACAGCTGGGAAAAGAATGTAAATAGATTGCCCAAAGCTAAGAGCAAGGAAGAAGCAAAACTGGGAATAGAACTGCAGCACTGCTACCTTCCAGTTTTGGGTCTTAGATAACACTGTCTCACAAAAGCAAGTACAGTTATCAAAGCACAAATCAGGTTCAGTTTAAAATTATGCAGCTAGGGACTATGATGAAAACAATACAGAGCCCCAAACCAGCCAGATTTTCCATTCAAGACAGAAATTTTGGAAAAGCAAGCGAAATATCAAAAAGCATCTAACAGAAGCCAGGGCTTCTGTTGGTACCAGATCTGGTGAAGTATTCTAGCCTGCTCATAGGCAAATGAAAATTGGTTTAAGGAAAAACAGTAACACACTTCAGTTCAATCTCTTAAAAATAACATTCATGTACATGTATTTGACAGTGACGAAGCTACCAAAAACCTATGGAGATCATGTCATAAAAACCTGAAGGCACATTGCAGGCGTATTTCTGCTAGCAAGTGGAAATGAAGCTCCCAAAGCTATAGTAAACATTTGTAAAGATCTCAGGTTTTGTGCCAAGACTTCCCTGAATAAGTCTCATTGCTTCACAAATAAGAAAATTCCAAATCACAGTCTAACTGTAAATTCTCTGGGTTTTTTTTACTTACCTGGCAGCATCATGAACATCTCTAATTTTTTCTGAAAAGTTGAGAAGAGCAGCATCTTTCTTTTGGGCTTCCTGAAACAAACAGAACAAAACCAAAACACACACAATCCATTAACATTCCACCACCATGCCAAAGTCCCTAAGTCAAGCAGCTCTAAAGCTTCTGGGAGGGCACTTAAAGGTTTCCCTCCTGCACTGTTTTTCTTCCCATTCGATCCTAACACAATTGAGTGGAGGGCACCCCATAAAGAAAGGCAGGGATCAGAACTGGAAGCTTTAAACAACAGCTTCAGTTTTGCAATTCACAATAATAGCTGCTTCTGCCAGTGAAGACCAGCCACATGTATTTATAGGGAATGTCAGGGAAAGAACAATTTACTGGTGCCCCTTGTTTGAGCAGATACGATGTTTCCTGCACAAACATCAATTAATATCCCATTGTTAGGTCACTGGAAATCTGTTAAGCCAGTTTGTACGCAGATAACCAAAGTTACCTATGGAACCATTGAAATTCTCTCCCTTCTAAAGTCACAAAGTTTGAAAGGAAGAAAAAATAACTTATAAAAAGTCAGCAGCAGCTTTAAAAATAATTGTTGGTCACCGTGGGAGGAAAAAAAAACAACAACCAAACAAAAAGCTCTCTAGCAAAAGAGCTACTCAAAAGACTCAAGAGGAAGACGGAAAGAATATTTATCAAAATAAGCCACTTCCACAGTTTAAGAATTCAAGATGATAAGAACAAAATCCTACAATGAGGTAGTTAGATGAAGGCAAGGTTTTACATGATATAAAAAAAATAAATAAGTTTTCCATGCGTTTCTGGATAGGATGACCAGACATAGGTAAGCTAGTGAATTTTGTGGTAGCAGAAGAAAGGTGAAGATTAGGATCAAACCCATAAAAAAAGCTACTTTTTCTGAGGTACGTGGCCCCTTGTATGTCTACGGCTCCACATTTGTAGCAGTTGCTTATACCAGCAAAACAGGGTTTCAGTACCAGAGCAACAAAATGCAGCAGACTCATCCCAGGTTTGTTTGCTTTTGTGTCCGCCAGCTTGAGCAGTGATGACAATTTAAATCCAACAGCATTGCCAGCATAACCTCCCTAAAAAGAGAGGAGCAAACAGTTGAGGCATGACATCAATGGACTGCAATACTAACAAGGAAGTTTGGTCAAGCAGCCACCTCCGTTTTAGACGTCACTTACCGCATTCATAATATTTCCAGCCTGAAGGACCAAGTGCAATATGGAATGCAGTTCCTCACAAGTCATTAACTCTGTAAGGAACAAGAAAATTGCTGTCTAATAATTGTTTGTTTAGAAATATACACAGTCAGTTACCAAACTGCTCCTCATCTCAAGCTGTTAAAGGTGAAAGTTTTAATTTTAACAGGAAACTACAACAAACCAAAAAGGTCCTGGGGAAAAAAAGGTACTATGTAATTGAAATTCACAAGCATAGTTGACAAACCTCAAGTATATGTTCAGACTTCAGCTTTGCAAGTGTAGCATTTGCAAGGCACCTCCCAGAAGCTAACAAAACATTTGGGGCCTAATCCTGCAATGTGCAAAGTGTCTCATGCAAGCAGTTAAGTATCTTCACCACCTACTAATTCCAGTGTGAGGTAAGTGTTCTGCACCCTGCAGGATCCATTTGCCATCTGCCAGGATTGGGTTTTTGAACAATTATTCTTTTTTGGGAGACTTAGCCATAAGGCCTGAAAAGATAACAGGCAATGTTTAAATTTTCCTTGCTTATCCCACTCCCACTATGAATCATCATTTTATTTCTGTATGATCACCAGCTCAGAGCAGCACTTATTTTACTTCAGTCACATCAAAGATGATTTAGCACAAAGTTATATTCAGTGAGATGCAAAGAATCAAATGGAATAAAACTGCCTTTTAAAACTTTTCCATCACAGAAATCTGGTTTGTACATATTTCCTTTTGTTTTTTTTTGCAAAATGCACAGCAGTGCTCTATCTGAATTCATACAACTTTTCACCCAGCCACACATTAACACAGAACATTTTAACCACATTAACATGGTTAAAAGTCACCAGAGGGATTGCCTTAGAAATAAGATATAGAAATTCAGGACAGTAAAGAGTTAATAAATTAGCATCACACAAGTGGCACAACAAACCACAGAACACCAAATTTGCAAGTGCCCATATGGCAAGAGAAATAATGTGAATTTGGTTTAACGTATGGTACTGTATTTTACACTGCTGTACATAATAAAAGGTGGAATCCTTTCGACTGCAGTGTAAATACTTTTTAAAACTATTTTGCTTGGAAATGCACATTCTATAATTTACTCTGTGTTTAACTGCTCAACAAAATACACTGATCTATCAGTTTGGAAGCAGACAGCCCTTGTATCTTTGACTTCAGTATTAGTGGCCTAAAAACATAAAACTAATTAAATAACCTTTGATCTAACAAGCTATAGGTGAGAAGGCGAGGAGGAAGAAAGAGGAGACAATACAAAAGAGAACACCAAATTTCATAAGGCCAAGAGGAGAAGGCACCTTCTAAAGATTTTGCATAGTAAGAGCCTGCTCAGCTTCACTATGAGATACATCCATTTGCAGGCTAGATGAGAATCCATCAGGCTATTTAGACCATCTAAAGCTTAGTGATTATCAGCATTAGAATTTAAGTAAATATTCTCTCATCTTAATTACAAGGAAAGAAACAGGAGATAGGAATAGAAAAGTAGACGTAATTCCTAAACAACTGCAGGCTATCAACAAACCCTGAAGTGAAAAGACCAAATGGAGAAAAGCACATGACTCAAGTGGACTGAAAACAGGGAAGCTCAGTCAGTCTGATTTGCATGACTGGCCTGATGCAGGAGCTGGAGACCAAAGAGTCTCCTCTGGAGGGAATGAATTCATCAGTTCACAGATATCCTGGGTGAAGGACATGAAGGACAATAGGGTGCGGCTGCTTTTAGATATAACATGTTCCCTCACATATGTCTGTTGCTCAAAACACAAAGGACAATTATTTGAAAGAGACCCCAATAAAAGGCCAAACTCAAACCTCAGCCTAAGCTAAGGCACATTCTTCTGAGTCAAGAAGGACTAGTTTAATCCCACTGGCAGGAAAAACACCAGGCTTTTCTCCCTTTCATTTTCACTAAAAATGTCTACCCTAAGCACTGGTGCTCATAGTTGAATATTTTTACTACTGTGCTTTTTTATACCACCAGAAGCAGTCTAAACAGTGCTCTGTCAAAAAATCTGCCAGCATGAGATAGGAATTTCATACTGAGGAACAGGACAAATAGGTACTCAAGGCATTTGATAAGGTCCACATTCACATTTAACTGAAACCAGGAAATGAACTATTTTCCTGCCAAGAAGAAGACACCAGATTACTTTATGAATAACCAGCTGCAGCATTTCAGAACTTGTGAAATGTAGAGAAATAAAGAGAACAAAAACAGAAAACAAAGAAATAGCAATATATTAAGTCTCTTCAATAAAGATTTTAGCCCATTAATACTGGCACCTGAAAAGGCAATAGCATATACAGAAATTTGGAAACTATACAGTGATTTTCTCTATGGATCTCTGAAAGAGTGAGCAGAGAGGTGTAACAACCACATTCAGAGAGATATCAACGAATGGATAACCAAAAGGTGATTTATCCTAATTTGGCCATGGACACCTTTGCTTCTGTTGGTTTCAGATACACTGTTGTAGGCTTTGGTCATGTACTCATTACTACTGTGTCCAAAGTCTCCAGATTTATGATTTTGGAAGCAAAGATTCGTCCAGCACACCTTGATGGCATTTGTCAGAGGGGAGTTAGCTTCCTTTTAATAGCTAAGCTACCTGAAATTCAAGCTCTAGTCTTCATAATGCAGACTAATTAACATGCTAACAAAAACAAGAGTATTATGCATGTCCCAACATGCTTAATTACCTTTTGTTGCCCGTCTTATAATTTTCATGTCATCTTGTAGAGAAGCACAGGAGGGTGAGAACTCCCTCTCTAACACCATGGCTTCAATCCTAAGAGCATAGCTGGAGCACACAAACAAACAAGTTTAGAACTGACAGCCAAAAGAGAACATTTACTATGAACAGAATAAACCTACTATCTCCTTACTTTGGCACCTGGATTAGTAAATACATGAAGGAATCAGCTTGAGACAGTTTTGACACATCTCCATCAAAGGCTTTTAATTTCTTTACCTAGAAAAGAGAAAAAAACACTAGCAAAAAATGTTATCAAAGATCAAGATTAACTTGACTTTGGAAGGAAACGCCTTGAAAAGCAGTAAATTCAAGAGGAATCACTGGGGAGTCCACTCAGTGAATGACTGAATGGCTTCACTGTCCAAGCTCCTGTAATTTGCACATACCCCAACCACAGAATAATAAAGCCAGTAATATCACTTCTTCTAAAAACTTAGCTACACAGTTCAGAGGAAAAAATACAATGCTATGGTTCTGATTGGTGATACTGATTTCTGATCAGTGATTTCTCATTTCCAATTCATCATTCTGATTTCTGATCAATCTCACAGTGATGCTCTCACCACTATGTTTAGGACACTGCTGTTCCAGTTTCCCCAGGAGAACTGGCTCTTTTCTCTCCAACTGATCCATTTGCTGTTCTCTAGCTGTTTGCCCAGGAAATAGCTGCTTAAGTGATGATCTGAAAAATGATCCTTAACTTTTCAACAACTGTGATATTTGGGCATAGCTTAAAGTTAAGTGTGTTCAGCATTTCCAGCATAGGCCTGCCTAGATCTCTTTGGCATGATGCAGTTAAGGCTTAAGTTATGGGTTTTTTTCTTCCAGATACTTGCTTTAACCATTTCCTCTAAAACTCTCTTAAGAGGTAAACTTCATGCCTTCTGAGGCATGTATTTGAGAGTTTGTATTTTTTTTTCATCCATACAAATTATTTTAAATATTGTAAAAATGCAACCTTCCGTTTTAATTTTTTTGTTGTCAGTACTTTAAGAACACCATTTACATGCAAAGGAAATATCACTGCATTAATTTTGTCAATCTTCCTTCCCAGCTCTACCAATATCCATATATTTGCATGATCTGGAAGCCACTGATCTGCCCACATTCTTACTATTTGTTTATATAGAAGAACTGGAAAATATATGCACATATGTTTAAGTGTAACTGGAATTTCTTCCACATCTTCCAACACAGCAACTGTGTCCAAAATCAGAGCTTACTCTCAATTACACTGTTTCTTCATTCAACCAACAAGTTCACACCCAGTATCAATTGTATGTTTCCACTGATTTACACACCAGCCCGTAATCTTTCCTTACACTTAAAGCCCATTCACAACCAAAACCATTCACATTATCAACGCAGACGGTCTTCAGATTTAAAAATCATATTAAGCTATCCTGAAGAGAGGCACACTACATCAGGGCACCAACAGCTAGAAGGTTGCCATGATATCCACAGGTTTTTTAAAGCATCAGGCTCCAAATTATTACTTAGGTTATTTTTCTACTTTCACTATAAAAAAGTGACTGATTTGCAGCAGAAGACAACATATGCTATGCTAAATCAGGGATTTAAAATAAATTCTGGAGTAGCAGAAGAAAAGGATTCCTCTCACAGCTTTGTTCTGCTTTATTCCCATTCTTTTTCCACATCATAAAAAAACCCCAGAAATGTTGAGAGCCCATGAAGAATGAGAAAACAAAAATTACAAACTAAAACCAGAATAGAGAGAACTTCCTTTTCAAAATATAAAAAAATCCAAACCAACAAAAACTTATGACTGAGAAGGAGAATTCAAAGAGCAATTTTTATTCCGACTAGCTAACTCCATTTCCTAACACCTTCTCCCCCCAGTTCCCCCAGCTTTAACTCAAGACACTCAGACAAAAGCTCCTTCTAAAAGATAAACAGCATACCCATTTTTTTGAGGCCTGAGAAAACCCCTAATTTACAGAGTCATTCAAGAAGTCTGCCAACAAAAAACAGGAAAGACCAGACTTGACATTCCTGATATTTCTAAGGTGTTAAACAAGAGAAAGAAAAACCAAAATAAACACTTTTTCCTACAACATGAAATGGGGAGTGGGAGACATCTACTACCTCAATTAGTCTTTGCAGGAGTTCTTTAACCTATCTTCCAAAAAACAGTGGTCTGCATCCTAAAGAACAAAAATTGCAAATTCTCCAACCTCATTTTAATATGTTGCAAATACTGAAGTCTGCCTGAAAAGGATACAGTCATTCAGATTTGGGGTGGGGAGAAAGGGAGTAAAAAAGAAAAGCAGCCCACCAAAAAAACCATGCCAAATCACCAAAATCAAGATCATATAAACCACAGGCAATTACAGGAAAATGCAATTATAAGATTTAATAGCACAAAAAATGAACAACAAGAGATCCTGAGATACTCATAGGAATATTAACCTATTCATGCTACCTGTACTATATTAAATATACTTTTGACAGTTAAGTGGCAATCAATGTTATCTGTGTGGAATGTTAATTTTACAGACACAGGATGAAATCCTCTTTCTTCTGCCTTATTATATTAGGAAAAAATGCCTGGAGCGGTACAAGTGAGCACTAATTCCTAGAATTCATCCAGAGGAGGAACTTTCCTATCCATGTACAACAGAAGACATTGGCAAGGCTGGCTTCTGATGGGCAGGATTGGGTGTGAATGTCACACCGCAAAAAGCTTTAGCCAATAGTCAACCCAAAAGACAGTCTGTGCAATCAGCCTTAAAGCAAAGATATGCTCACCACCTGGATACACTTTTTCCGGCCCACATCAGCCATCTTAACCTCCACTGTCTTCACCTTAGATGTGCAAAACTACTTTTATATGAAGCAGCAAAGAAGCTCATCTGACAAGCCCAAAACCCTAGCAAGGTGGAGGATAGTGACCCAATTCCACCAACAGACAAAACAGAAACATAAAAGAGTTGAGAGGTCCTTTTCATCCTGGAAACTAATAACTGAGTTCTCCATATGTCTCTAAGTTTTCAACACAGGTGACTAAATCCCCTGTTAACTTTGCTTAAAACAGTACATAGCCTGGCAGTAGCTAAGGCAAATTTAGGACTACAATTTATGTTGTGTTCCCTCTTCATTACAAATTTCATAATTGAAGACGACCAGTTATCCAACCATGAAGCAGAAAAAAAGAAATGTTATTTGGCTTAACTGACACTACCTATAAAAGAAAAGAATGGCTTCTGAACCCCAAAGTCAAAAATTACTGAAATGCTGCCCCTACACATTCCTACTTAAGGCTACTCAAAAGCCCGTGGGATTGGCCTCTTTGCTCTGCAGTCACATTGACCAAGTCTTCCCAAAGAGAACTGAGATTATCTGATGGCTCCCAGAAGTGGGAGGCAAATTCAAATACTAAAAATCCAAATACCAAATGCAGCCAGGAACCACAAAGAAACTATGGGGATTGACAATTTTCACTATTAATCATGTTGACAGGTATAGTAAATGTGTTCTCGGACCTCATTATAAACCTGAGAGAGCTAAAAAATGTGGTTCATTTTAACATCACAATGAATACCTCTATCAGTTCTGGCGTTGACCTCCTCTCTTCAAGCACAACAAAATCTCTTCCACAACAGTACACAGCCACGTACCAAGATATGGCACGTAATGCATACATAGAAGAGAGTATAATTACATTGTATGCCCAGTTCTGCATTACTCAAATTGGGCGCAGAGCTACTAATTTGATTTTTCATTATATTTGTATATGGAATATGTATTTGCACTGTCCATGCATGCCCATGCACACTAAATCAGATTTTAGATACATAAGGTTCTCACATATGTAATTTGCTTCATTTTAAAAACAGTTATGAAAGAGAAAGCCTGATCTTTGATTTGATTTGTGAACAATTGGAGTAGATATGCATACTGTAAGTATCTCATTACTCCCCACAGACAGGAAAGTTACTGCATTCCTGCCACTCAAGTTTTCAGTCATTTTTGAGCTAGGATGTAGCACTTATTTAACCAGTGAGATTTTACTTTATGACAAAAACCAGACACGTTAAACCTCATAGAACAGAGGAGTGCATGTCCTCTGTTCTCTGTTGTTTGTTTTTTTTGTTTGTTTGTGTTTTTTTTTTAATATTTCTATACCCTTGCAAACATTCAGGGCACTAAGGAAAAACAGACCCAAAAAACACCAAAACTCTAAAAGGCATCACCGTGGAATGCAACTATAAGGGCACGTGGGAAAGCAGCTAATGCATTAGGTGGGGAGGCACCACTGGGCACATGCCTGGGCAGTACCAAACCTCTATCAGCAAACCATAAAAATAAAAGGAGAAAAACCTACAGCTATCATTAGGGGCAAAAAAGGAAACAGGAGATGAAAGCTATGAAGGATGATCAGCCATACACAGCACTGGCTGAGGAAAGGAAAGGGCAGTTAACTACACAAACATGGTTTGAAAAGGGTAGAGCTGACAGACAGAAACAATTCCAGTAAAGCAGGTGACAGATGACTAGGGTTTTAAAACAGAGTATAGGAGCAAAGGACAGGGTTGAGAGATTATAAAGGAAGTTAAGACATTCTGTTGATAACCTGGGTGTGCATGTGTGTGGGTGAGCTGATCAGCAGTATGATACGCTCTCTTCTGTATATATTTAAAGTACAAATTCTGGCTATTCTAGCTCATTAAACACTGGACTCTCTCAACTTTTACCAGTCTGGGCCTGCTGAAGAGTACAATGACATGTACATAAAAGCTGCTAAAAGCTTCTCCTCTGCTTTGCTCAGGATGCCAGTAAATGACAGCTGTCAGCCATTTTAATGGGACATTGTTAATAAACAGCTCAGAATCTTTTATCTTTTTAGAAGTGATATATCAGAAAAGGCCATTGCTTCAGTTAGGACAAAGACTCCATGGAAAAACCCATGAGCTGCAAAAGGGATGAAGCAGAGATTCAAAACAGGCACTTCTTAGCAGGACTTCTAACAAGGCTTACATAAAATCATTACTCATTAATGTACTGAGAATTTTTATACCTTTTCTTGGTCTTTTTTTTTTCTTTTTAATCACTGTATAATGGCTAGGCTGGTGCCACACCCACAGCCATGAACAAAGGATTGAGTGGAACTTTGCAACAAGCTCTAGGTTTGCCAGCTTCAAGAACTTGTCAAGTTTTTAAAATTAAACATTTGAAAATACCCAAATGTTTTCTGTTTGACAAAAGACTTCACAGCAGTGCCAATATTTTAATAATGGTCTTACTCAGTTTGACAAAAACATTCACCAAAGAGGCAGTATTTGCCATTCATACACAAAAATCCCAACAGCTTTTACAGCTGTTGGGATTTTTCATAGAAAACAGTAAGAAAATTATTAGTACTGGCACGTATTTCTGCATGTAAACAGAGTTTCTACATTGCAATACTGCAAAAAGAAAGAATGATTTTAAAGAAAGCAGACATTAAATGCATTTCTAAGCCCAAGTACTTAGCCTCCATTGTCAAAAAACTGTTCCATCTCAAAGACACTGGAACATCCATCAGGTGCCTGAAATAATACAAACTGAAATGATGTAAGATACGTCACACGCGTCAAACTGGTGACCGGGGGAATATTCAGGCAATGTGACTATATATCACAACACTTCTAGATAAGATAAGATTGGAGTATAAAAGCCAGTGTTTACTCACACTAGACAAACTATAGAGGTTGTTAGTAAAAAAGAAGAAACGTGAAGGTCCAGAGTTGCCCTTTCTACAGCTATGACCAGGAGTGGTGTTCCTCTCTCCCTCCTTTCACTTTCACAGACTAAGAATTTACGGCACCATGTAAAACAAAAGTACAAGACATCTCCAAACACAGTCATTGGGGTGGAGCACAGGCCTGGCAGGGGGTACTTGGCTCTCATTCCAACCTGCAGGCCAAGTGTGCTACTGGGAAACGTGACTGTAAAGAGCTGAGCTGCTGAAAACAGGAGCATACAAAGGGGAACTGCAGAAGCCCACCCACAGTTACACCAGGACAGTTAGCATTGGTAACTGAATAACAGCTGACCTTTTAGGATCTGACTGCTTAAGGCTCAGAGCAATTCTCAACCCCTACAACAACAAAGCAGGTCTTCAGAAGAATGGGAAGTATCTAAGGGTAATTCCATGCAACATTCTGCAGGGACAGTCTAATGTGATGACACCTTGCCAAAGCTACCTCATGTGATATGACCACCAGAACAAAAAAAAAATTAGGGACAATTAGACAGCATAGGGAACAGCAGAATAAATAACACCACTTCATCTGACAGCTGTAGTGATTTTGGATTATTTGTATGTGGGAAAGGGACTGTATAGTTCCAATGGCTTCCCCTTATCAAACAGTGAATCAGTATTCTAGGAGACAGGTATTCAGACTATAAGGAAGACCATAAATTAACAAATAAGATGGAGACATAAAAGGAAAACAGTGAATACACATTTAGGGGAAAAAAAATGCTGAGAAAGATGAACAATAAAAGCTTTGAGGCTTCTAAAGAGAACACATTTTTTAACAGTCTACACTAAAATTTTAGGAGCCACAGCAGTAAACAAGTTATTGGATCCACTTATTCTTTGAACACTTGAAGCCTGAGGACATGGAAACACTGAAACATTTTTCTATACCAGCAGAAGCATCAGTCCCTCACAGTCAAGATCTTCTCCCTGTCCTGGGCCACCACCCCAGCTCTTGCTGTGGTACTTCCCAGGAAGCAGGGAAACCTCCCAAGAAGAGAAACAATTACAGGAAAATAACAAAGGAAAAGGGGTTCCTTCCTCTTTATGATGGTGAGCAATGAGATCTCTGAAGCACGGAACTAATTAAATACATACAAACACCTGCATGTTGTGAACAAGCCTCTTTCCAGCTTTCCCTTGGGAATAGCAACAAATCTAACATCTAATGCCCCTTAATTTCTAATACTCCTCTGTACCATAAAATCTCCTCTATTAATTTCTCAAGCGCCTCCTTAAAAGCACTTAAGTGCTCTGGACCCACTATGTTGAGGGGCAGGCCTGTTGTCAAATCATCTACTAAGAAATAAATATACCTCTTCACTCTTAGCAGCACTTACTGGATATCTAAAGCATCTAGCTGAGTATTGAAGACAAGCTCCCGTGGATGCAAAAACCATGCACCACCTACCAATAGTTACCAGAAGGAGCACATTTTCACTGTCATGCACCAAAAAACAAAATTTAATAACTTACATTACAATTCCAGCTGAGTGTAGCTAAAATTTATGTCACATTAAGAGTACACTAAATGGAAGATTTTCTACTTGTGATAAAACAACAACTACCAGAAAGAGGAAAAGAATAAAAAATAGCTTTCTTTCAGTCTAATTGCTAAATATATACAAAGTTAACTAGGAGTCACTTTAAGTTAGTACTCCACTGTTCTCTGTCTGACTCTTTCAGAGGAAGGAGATAAATTCTGTTTTAATACAGGAATATGTATGAAATTGATGCAAAGACAAAAGGGGGAACAGTTTTACCTCCCAGATCTACTGTGGCCTCTTTTTTTCAAATTAATTACATTTCAACTTGCTGATATCCCCAACTCTAAAAAACATATTTCTCAAATATAGTAACAAACACAGTTTTTATAAGATTCCCTGCAAAAGCAACCCAATTTAGGGCTACATATTTGATAGCAAAATAATACGTGTTTTGCTAATGACTGGATCTGAGATTTGCTGCTGCACAGAGGAAACAGAGTGCTTTGGCAGTATGACCTTGAAGTGGTAAAGCATGTGAGTTGAGGTTGATCTATACGTGGACTTTAACTAGCAATTTCCCAGGTCTCAGCCATGGCTTTGATGTGAAGCACTCAAGCAATTCTAATGCTAATTTTGTCAAGTTTGTGGTATACATTTCTCTCAAGTACAGACAAACGGGTCAGTGCAAATACATGAGCAGACAAGGAACTGTGCATCATTAAGCAGGGCTCCCAGGTCAGTGGATGAAGCCTCACCCCTTTAATCATGTGAATGGACTTGAAGGCTAAGACCTGGAGAAAAGAAAGCACCACTTGCATGTTGGTCATATGGTGAGCACAGGGACATTGCAGAAGGTGCTTCTGGCAATTCTGTGCCTTCCAACACGTCTCCTTTGGAGCACTGAGACATGTTAACAAATTCTATGGGTGCTGCACAGCTGAGCTGCCTTTCTGCCCTGTTGGAACCCAATGACCCGGGCCCAAAAGCAGACAGATCCCAGATGTATCAAGCAGGTAGCAAACCAGAAGGGAGAAGAGACAGTAGAATAGGGCTACAAATATGCAACTCCCAGGCACTGCAATGGGAAAGCATGAGGCAGGTGCCAAAGAAGTGAACCTTAGTTCATTTGCATTAGGATATACCTTAATTCTGAGTTTTCTGAACCCCAGAGCAGAGTTATCTACACTGCACACAAAAGGGTTGCAGGTTTTGGTAAAGCTCTTATGGGACAAAAGAGACATCATAATGGAAATCAGGGAAATAAAAAAACCTTATCACTACCTTCATTAAGAAGCACCTTAAAAGTAGGTGAAATTGCATGATGTGAAGGGAATGACTACACTGCAACCTCAATACCACAGGTCAAATGAAGATTAAACCTTTGCACTCAGTGGTTTCCTATCCTCTGACCTCAGGAAGGTTTTGGGATTCCTCTTTTGCAAACCTTCATGTTGGAATCCTAGGCAGTAGAACTCTACATAACATTAAGTTCCATGTAAAACCATTATTTACCTCCTCTGCTTCTGGTAATAATTTAAGAAATTCATGCAGCAGTTCAGAACCATAGGGCTCACTTCTTCCATGATAAATATCTTCAATGATGGATTCAGCAGACCTTGAAAAAACAATTGAGCATACACGTTTCTAACACTTGCAGGGTGAATAGTCACACGAATTAAAAAAAAAAATCCCATGCCTGGGCTACTCAAAGGAATTATGAGGTTATGTATCAGTGTCCACAGCAGCACTGTTATAACGCCACTTTCAGTCATGCCTTTACTAAAGGTCAATATTATCAGTAAATAAAGATAGCACTGAATCAGCTTGCTCTTAAAAAAAATAATCCTCACTTCACCCCTTTCTATTAATTCTTTATAAAGACAGACAATGAAAAGCAGCTTCCCTGTAGTATTACATGAGATATAAGGGTTTTTTTCTTCTGAAAACTCACTTCAACTGGTTTAACAGTAGCAAACTCTGAATGTTTAGTGCTAAGTCATAATGGCACTCAAAACTAAATTTGTTTCTAATATAGAAAACAAATTACGAAATGTAGTTACTTATGACAAACTTGTATAGAAATGTAGACTACACAAAGAACAGAGCGTAATATACACTGCATTTGATGAGAACTACAAATAATTTCACAGATCTGTAGCTTGCACTAGCTGCATGGAAAAAATCAAATCTTACTTTTTGAATTGTTTGAGAAATATCCCAATGTTCATACTCCTTTTTGCATCCAAAATGGAAACCTGAGAGAGAAAACAAGAGAGATTAATCTACTAATACCTAAGAAAACAGTATGTAATGCAGATATTCCTTAAATTGCTGCAGATAATTGTTTCCAGTTGCCACCAAATCACCAGCCAAATGAATACACGGAGTCACTTCTTATCACCAAAGATCGTATATTACAGAACTAGTTTTTTACCATGGAAATACACAGCACACCCACAACTTTTTTCAAGTGAAACAAAGAAAACATAGTCATTTACAGAAGTAAGGAAACAAGATAAATCCATTGTCATTACAAAGTAAAAACATTCCTCTTCCTTATTTCATAACCTCGAATCTGCAAAATGTTGCTTATCAAGTAATATGTTGTATCACATTTGGAGGCCCCCAGGGTTAGCGAGCACCACACTTCAAAACCCACCTATTTCAGAGGTTTTGTAACAAATGTGAGGATGGACTTTTCAAGCAGAGGTCAGTACACGCTACTGATTTCATTTATGCAAACTAACAGCCATACTGATCCACGGAAAGATACATGAGTCAATCTTGAATCAAAACCTGAGTCAGATAATGCTTAAATCTGTTTATCTAAAAGCAAGCAGAACCCCCTAATAAAATAATAGTCTTCCCCTGCTTTCTATTTTAAAGTTGATTTGCTACATCATCTTACAAGCACAATTCTGGAGATTAAGCAGAGAAAAAAGCCAACACTTTTTTTTCCTCTAATTAATTTTTAAAAAATTTAAAATAAAATTGTTAATTCTTTTTATACTATTTTTTTTCCTCTCTGTTGCTGCATATAACTTCAAATCTGAGACGTTTGGGCTGTTTTAGCAAATTGTGTTCTTAAGGTTAAAATTTTACCACAGCTATTTTGGTGATAACAGCTACAAAAGTCATTAGATTTACAAGGACAAGAGAATTGTTTCATGTTAACAGTGCCACCCGACTGCTACAATAAAACAACTCAGTACACACAGATGTTCAAGACTGCTGTTGGATTCACATAATGTTTGAGGTTTTGACAACTGGAAAGGTGTCTTGACCTTTGTGACAGCACACAAATTAGAAATACATATATAAATGCAATGTTGGCATCATCATGAAACTGAATTAGCCTGCAGTCAGCTGGTGACAGTGAAAATACAGGTATGATTAATGTGCTATCCTCAACATACACCTGGGAGACAGCCTCCTCATCTGCTGAAAAGAGTGAATCAAATCAAAAGTTTTCTGAAATTTTGGAATTTTCTCTCTTTCTGAAACCAGCAAAGACTGGAAAACACAGGAAATATCAGCGTATTAGTTTTAATTAGATGATTGCTAGCCTGAAGCCCTTCAGTTTTAACATATGCAAAGATAAGAGGACAGATTGTGGTTTATTCTCCTGTTATCTTAGGAGTTGAGAGGCCCCCAACAGACCATTAAGGGAAAGCCCCTTAGCATAGGACAGGTTCAACTATCTCTCCCCCTGCAGTATCTAATCTTTTTCAAATGCTTTACTGCAGGGACCTCTCAATGACCTCTCAAACTGCAGCTCCAATCTCCAATTTCTCTGCTCACTCCTAATTCCCTGATTTCTCTGTACTACTTTAAGCCTATAAGCTTTGCCATGATAATTTGGCTTTTGGTTTGTTGGTTTTTTTTTTTTTTAAAGCATCTCACAGTTAGCCTTCCGTACATATTATTTTCAGTCACAGTTAGTAACTGTTACAGTAAGACTGACCATCAGCTGGGTAAACCTTTTGTTTCCATGGCACAACTCAGATTTACAATACTTCCTCAAACAAAACTAGAGATTTTTTTTTAACATCTTCCCTTGAAGAAAAACAAGAGATGGCAACATATACAGCTGTATTTGCCTTATCAGCACAATATAAAACAAATGCCATAACTGTTTTTCTCTTTTAAGTACAAGGATCTTACACACTTCTTCCTCTGTATATGATTGTACTCTTTTTTTTTTCCCATTTTCTTTTTCAAGCATACAATCAAAACATATGGCTCAGTTTTCAGTCATTCTTTGCTTGGTGTCCACTTCAAGATTAGCAGAGGTGATTGAAAAAGCTATTATTACTTAACTGGCTTCAAGGAGCTTCTAGATGGGAGTGCGAGGAGGAAAAAAAGGGGAACCTGGCAGATAGTCCATAAATACAAGTTCCTACTCCTTGCACACAAATATAGTATCTTCCATCTCACATTCAGTACCATGTTGCATATTAGATTCACAACCTTAGCCTTAATTCTGTTCCTAATGTCTACTCTTCTTCCCGACAGAGCTTTCATTTGATTTCGCCCTTGCAGAAAACTGCATATGACTTCCTACCAAGCTGTCCCTTTTTACCCTTTAAACATTATCACAGCATTTTACAAAGTCTGCTCCTTTCTTCTATTCGTACAAACCTTCAGCACTGGTGCCAGCACAGCATGTTCCAAATCTCTGTTGACACCTAAAGAGACTTTGAAGTGCTGTCCACCAGTGACATCCTTTGACTTCTTGACTCAAGAAGTCTGGACTGTAAGAATTGAGAAGCAACTTTCCTAGTCTCACTGGGAACCTCTGTACTCATATAGTTTCTTATGATTTACTTTAGATAAATTCAGGAGAGCTTTCTCTATTCTCATCTTCTTCAACTCTCATGCCAGAGAAAGCTATTATTTTTTTTTTATCCTACTCTTGAAATATGATAGTTCCCTCAGATACTTTGCACCATCGCAACACCTGCACTTTTCCTGCCAATGCCAAGTGTCACTGCCTCACAGAATTGCCACCTCTCCTTCACAAACAGTGCAATCCTGGAAACAAGAACAGCTGATTCACTCATGAATCTGCTTCTCATCACCACAGCACTCAACTCAGCATATTTCTGAAATCTGCAGCAGTCACAAATCATGTGGGGTAATAACAGCGTCAGTTTGACAAATGTTAATCCACCACTGAAACATTCGCTGTTTTAGATGTATTGAAGGAAGGGGAAATTTAGCTAGAGCACCATGGTGAAGCTGTAATGATGGTAAGAGAAGATCTACTCCTGAACTCCAACAGAAATTTGCAATCAACAGGAAAGATTCAGAGGAGTGTTCTGGGAGACACAAAAAGCCCCGCTTCAATAATGACTTTGTAGTGGCTGCAGAAATGCAATACAAGTTTCTTGCCATGAGACTGTCAATGAGGAACAGGAACATGACAAAGTGGATTTATAACAGATTAGTGAAAGCAAAACATTATATGTATTCTTTGGATAAGAACAATGGGGTTTCACATGGTGAAATATAGTTTACAAATTACAGCAAGCATGGAACAGCCTGGTGGCACAGGCTTGGTGCTGGAGGTTAGGGAGGGTGTAAACAGCTTCCTGCTTCAGTTCCCACTTCACTTTACAATGCTCTAACCATCACTGCTGAGTTTAATATTTTGGCCTCTATTCTCCGAGCCACACACACTGTCTGGAGTGGTTGAGGAAAGGTACACTTCCACAGTACGGCAGAGTGAACCTAGCAGGTTACTACAGGGCTGTCCTGCTCCACGTCACCCTCCCTGTCACGTTCCTAGCCTGCTCTTTCCCTTAGGCAGGCACTGGTACTCATCTCATAGCTTTTTTTGCTGTGTTAGTCCTCTGCTGGATTAACAGGTTGAATCAGCTCTCAAGAAGGTGGAACGAACACCAGAGCCAGTACAGGAAAATAGAGAAAGGGCATGGCCAGGAGAGGGGAGAAGAGACATCCTGTTCACCCCTTCCATCTTCCTTTTCTCTTCCTCTCACTAGCCCCTTGCACAAGCTCTGGAATTCACTGCACCATTTCACAAGCCATCAAAACTCACTAAAATAGCAGAAAACTACTCCAGTAGAAAACAAACAAGAACCCCAAAAGGATTCTGCTAAGCTACTAACTTAAATCTGTTTACAGAGGGTCCAATGTCTGCCAGAGCCAACACACAGATGGGGGGAAGTGAGGGACAGGAGCAGAGGGACAGATCAAAGAAGAAAGCAAGACCAGCCCCCTTGGCTGGCAACAAGCTGTTCTGCCTGCTCCACCGCCAGGCTAGCTATAACCTAGGTGACTTATGTTGTGCCATACTGTGACACCACTAAAGGATGGGGAAAGTAAATTGGTGTGTAAACTTTGCTCTACACCCCTTATTTTTCAAAGGCTCAAATTACATGAAACCATGGGGTAAATTAAGCCTTTAGTCAAGGAAACATGTTAATTAATCTCCTAAGGCTTTGGCAAGGAATTGTTTACGAAAAGGAAAGCATTTACTGTAGGAGTTTAACTCAAATCTCAAAAGGGATTTCTGTTATAATGATGATGTTTAGTTGTGAGCCTCCAGAACCATGATTCAATACCCTGAGTTGGGCATCTAAATTCCCTGTATGAAACACTGGCGAGTGAGGAATTAAAAGGATATGCAGTTCTGTAAGGGAGAACTTCTTTCAAAACTGCTCATGATTTCATAGTTAACAGTGATCTCTGGAGAAGGTATAAAAACTCTATCTCCGCCACAGTCTCTGGAGGAGTGCTCTCAATTCTGGCTGAAGAGTCACTCTTCACTGCTCCCACTGAAGCTATGCCACTGCACCAACAGGAACTCCGCTGAGCCGAAAGAGCAGACTCTCCAGCCATGCACTTTTGTACAGCACTTTAGACACATGCTAGGTTTTTTTCAGATTTGGATCAAAGCAATGCTTGAATTTAGGCACTTGAAGTTATCTTGAAACTTCACTGTTAACACACAACAATTAGACTAATTCCCCTATTTAAACTCCAAAGAGCATTTTTCACTGTTAGGCCATAAAGCACTTTCTAACATCAATTGTGTTTTACTTACACAAAGGAATAGAGGTACTGGAACGCAAAATGTCTTCTCCACCGTCCCCTGCCAGTAAAGCAGCCAGGAACAGAACTAGAGCTTCCTCAGCCCCATGCTAACATGCTCTCCACAAGGTCACACAGACGCTGTGTACCTCAGCCTGTCCCCAGCTCTGTTCAAGCTCCTTAGGTTTTACTACAGTGAACTGAGGATAACCGTTCGGTTCTGTCGGTTCTCACGTCCGGTTTCTCACACCATCATACCATTAAAGCAAGTAAGCAGCAGCTGACGGCACCGATGACAGAAGTCACAAACGTTGCCTATGCCTCAAATCTCCATTCTCTTGCTGAATGATGCCCGTAGTAACGTTAAGCACGTGAGCTGTTGCGTATCTCTGCTTCCGCCCTTCCAATAACACATAGCTCTTCAGGATTATCTCCTTCCCTCCTTACTAAGCAGCTGGTACTGCAAAGTCCATTAGCACACAAGAAATTGCTCATCGCTGTCTGACACACTGCTGCGGCATGCTTGACAAAGCTTAGCAACGGAGTTGAACATTTTGTCACTTAAGTAGCACAACTCAGAGGCAAGTCCTGTTGCCTCACCGCCTGCCACGTGCAAAGGCACCGCGTGGGAGCCCCGAACTGGGGTGGACAGGCATCAAGCAGTAGAGATGCACAGGACCACCGTATCAGCTCCAGATGGATGCACAAAAACATTAAATTGTAGCAAGGCAGGTTTTCGTTTCCAAGGCACTGTCACTTGGAGAAACCTATGTTTCGCAGGCCTGTAATTTTAATCTCTAACACTGCTCTTAGCCTCCCCAGGACACCCCAAGTTTCAAGCTGCACATGAAAACACTTGAGTTCTGGAGCACGCTGAGGTTTTCTCTGCCGCAGCTACCGTACGCTGGGGCCACATTCAGTTTACAAAACTCACCATCATTTTTGCTATAACTAGATTTTCACCACACTGCAGTCCTGAAAGGGGGAGCTCCTAAGGACACACATGGGGCTGGAGTTGTGTACATCTGTATGCAGCACAGGAAGTCCACTCACTGCAATCCTGATTTGAAGATGAACACAGTCTGACAACAGCGCAGAGGTTAATGACTACCTCTGATGACGGCCCCAATTACTCCCTCCCGATGTCAGGGTTTGAGTCTGCAATACACATGCCTGTTTTAAATCCCTTATTTTAGTCTATGTACAACATGCACGCTGTCAGTACATTGGTTTCTCACCTCATCCTTGCTGATCTTATTCAGACATCTTCTGAATCCTGCACGATTCCACCAACTTCAAATCCCTGTTTTGTCACTTAAAACTGACATGTCGTTACATCTCTTAATCCTGTGCCCTCTGTATTTTGTTTACACACTAGCATGTATATAGACACACACCACCAGTGATTAAATCTGCATTTCAACCCTCCAATTACTTCACAGAAAGATCACTTGAGACAATTAGTTCAGGCTTCACAAAGATGCTGTCTACAAATCAGGATCTGAGAACTAGAAAAGCTACTTATCAGTTCACTGAAGAGTGTCTGAACCTGAAAGTACTTGGCATACACCTCCTCATCACCAGAACAGAAATCAGTAACAATGTTCGGACCTTATTGGAAGGTTATTTTAGTGTCCAGAAAAAGCTGGGTAGATGAAATAAAGTTTTAATTAGCAGGAAAGCAACGTTTATGAAAGCCGAAACTTTAAAATTATATCAATTAAATAACAAATTACCTTAATAGCCATATTATATTTTATTTACTTGCTGTCATATTGGGACTTCCCTTCCTGATGTCTTTAGGACATCAGGAGTATATACAGCATTAACCCTTGCAACAGGATTCTCTTCCCTCCCGCCTGGTGCATGTTTGCATGTAGAACATTTTGTTTGGACAGCAGACATAGTGGAAGACCTGAAGAGAAGTTACTATTTACTTACGTTTCACACTGAAAACTCAAGGGCTATCCGACATGAGTAAATACAGATGCCTTCAGCTCCCTTCACTTATTTATATTTATTTTAATAAGTGACCCAATCACAGCACGTACCAAGTTAAAGTAATAAAACACTGTTAGTTCTTTGATAAACCAATGTGTATCACTAAGAACAAAGAGTTTATCCTCATTGTTGTTCCCCTCCCCTTCAAATCAAGAAAGATTTGCCACAAGGATGTAACATGACAGAGAAAGAGACAAAGATGAGTCAGAATCACCCCAGTTCCTTCAGCATCATGTAAAAGAGAGGTTTTACTTCAGTTCTTACCTCCTCTTTAGTCTCTTTGAATGAAGACTTTAAAGATCGATTTCTGGGGTCCTGAGGTTTGGTTTCTTCCTGCTGCCCAAAAAGTTCCTCGATTGTCTTTGTATCAATCTGATACTGCGGTCTTGCAGCAATTGTCCAGATATTGGTTTTACCACGGACTTGTTCTTCAGGGATAGTCTTCCAGAAAAA
>JAHREE010000245.1:19964259-20009979 GCA_033628505.1 Tringa tobata
AAAAGTTTCTAAATTTGGTTAGATCTGAAGAGTTAACTTTGAATACAAAATGTGAGCTTGACTTATTTCATAAGCACGTATATTTGAATGGGGGCAAAGAAACAAAGTCGAAGTACTACAAAAGGCAATCCATTTACTATCCTATTGATCAGCTGAACACAGAACCCTCCTCACCGAGGCTATCAATTACAACAATTGCTTCTGTGAGCAAAATGGAAATCATTCTTCCTTCTCCCTGGTATGAAACAATACACAGATTTTAGCAAGCAATCTCTTTTGTCTAACCCTTACTTCCAGGTGAAGAGACTCTGGCTGTTTTAAGCCATTGCAAAAGTTTGAGGGTTACACAATGCCACAGGGGCCATTCCTGATTAAGGCAATTTCAGATTCATGTTCACTCTTACCGTTTCTGACAGATGAGTTCCTTCTGGGCAGGGACTATCTTCAGGAGACGCGTGAATCGGAGGTAGAAACCAATGGCACATGTTCCATATGTATCCTTTTCCTATAGGGGTCTGAAAGCTGATATTTCAATTGTAGTCAGCAGGTTTGCATTCTTCATCCCTGTTATAATGCTGCCACCTGCATTTCCTAGCTCAATTGTAGTTCTACAGCTTACTTCTTTCTTGCACCATCATACCGCACGTGTGCCAAGATTCAGGGACAGTAGAAGTCCACAGCTTCCTGAAAGTTGTAAATGTAAACTTCCTTTAAAACCTTCAGAATTACATATACGGAGAGATTTGTTTCACTATGAGTTTACATTCAAGTTGAACTTGCACAGTATTAAATCATCCTGAAATAGAACAGCATCTAGTACTGCTTTACCAGGGATTCTTGGGCTGGGGTGGCAACCCGGAGAAACAGGACTAAGCTTTCAGTGCAGAAGCTGTGTCCTACTCTTAACCATCACAAGTCAAGGAAGTTTGACTGCAAACACCTTTAATATGAATACAAAATTCACATAGGATATACATTCTGGGGAACATAAATGAACTATTACAAGAGATTCTGACAGAACAAAAACATAAAGAAGGCTCTGCCAGACCAAGAATTTAATGAGGAATGATTAAAAAGTTTGATTTACAGTTACATTACAGTTGTGTTAAGCACTGAAAACTTTAAGAACATCAGCTGAAAGGCATTTGAACATACAGTACATAAATCATACAATCCACACCGCTGTAAATAACATATTTGAAGTATTTCATTTTACTTAATAGAACACAAAGCAACATAACATGTGCAAATGAGGACTCCAATATATTGAATTTAAAATGTCTATGATAAAATTGACGTAGAACTTTACATTTAAGGACTACACGATTGATGGAGAAATTAAAAAAAGCATCCTCCATGTTACTCTCATTACCGAAGTATGCTTTTCAATTAAATGGAAAAACCATACTGGCCCAATTTCCTCTCTCAAACCATACCTGTCCATGAAGATTAACTAAAGCTTTAATTTGCTCTAAGCGTAAAACAAAACAGCATTTACACAGTCTCCTTTTCCCCTTACTGGGAACTGACAAACCATTATGTGAAAGGGTTCTTGGACTATGTACACTGGTGGAAAATATCTTATAAAAAGGCACATACCTGTGATTTAAGGCTAGTACGGTATTTGTTTCATAGAGAAAGTAAAATTTTAAATGAAATTAGTACATTGTATGGTTGGCCTCACTCAGCAAACCACTTGGTGCAAAGCAAAAATATGTGCTTAGAAGCCTCAGACAGACAGTGATTCTTGCTTTAGTGTTTTACTTTTTCTTTTTTTTGAACCTATGACAGAAAGGTACATCTTTTAAAAAGCCATTTGCTGCAATTCCACTAGTCAATGATCCATCTGCTCCTGTTGCCTTATATGCAGATATCGCATATAGGCCTTATATTATTAATCTGCAAAATATTCTTTTAACTCTCTCCTTTTTAAAAGTCATATGAAAATTACTAAAGATGTTTTCTATATTCATCTATAAAATACCAGATGTTGGTACAAATCATGTAAACCTCCATTTGGAAATATTTTGACCAGCCACCAAAATGACCAGAAATCAAACATCATTTGTCAGTGCAAATTTATAATAGTTTTCTTTCCCCTCCCGCCCTCCCCCATCCCAGTTACAGAAATAACCACCAACCTTCACATACAAAAGGAGCGCTCTATATATTTGAAATGACAGAAGTTATGTTTGGTTACTTTAAAGTCACCCACTTTCCCACCAAATTCAGTTTTACAGTATTACAAAAGGGGAGGAGGGGGAATTAAAGCTGTCTGTGCAAGAATCACTACAACAGTCCTTCAACCCCAACCTTTAATTATCATCTGATTCAAAGATTTCAGGTTAACATAGGGTCCTCTTCTCTGATCCGATTACTGTTCTTCAAGCCAGGATGGGGCATCTGCTCCAGGAGTTTTCAATTTGATGTGGAACTGTTTAAGTGTCTGTTCAAGCTGCTTTTGATTCCCAGCAAAGTATGCCGCAATGGCATTGTGGAACAGAACAAGCTGATTGTGCAATACCTTAACCTGCAGGCAAGGACAGAGACAGGTTAAGAGGAGGCAGGAGACATTAACAACATCACAGGCCAGTTATTTAAAAAAAAAAAAAAAAAAGGTATATTTGAGATGCTCAGACTTCACAGGTTTTTTTGAATAAAAATTTAAAAGTACAAATACAAAGTGCAAATCCAAAATTCTTTAACATTAGAGCCATTTAGAGTTTTTATAAAGTACGCTTAACAGTCAATACCAACTCAGTAGCATGGACCAAAAGCAATTCACTAAACAGCATAATGTTATCCAATATCAAACACTTGGTTACAAGTAGTTGATTCCTTGAAATTAGATGCCAAACCTCCTTTTAAGATACCTACCTGCAGGCCAAACGGACTTCCCTGAGACAGTACATGGCAAATCACAGAATGGGGGTTGGAAGGGACCTCTGGAGATCATCTAGTCCAACCCCCCTGCCAAAGCAGGTCCACCTGGAGCAGGCTGCACAGGAACATGTCCAGGCGGATTTTGAACGTCTCCAGAGACAGAGATTCCACCACCTCTCTGGGCAGCCTGTTCCAGTGCTCTGCCACCCTCAAAGTAAAGAAGTTCTACACATGTTTAGATGGAACTTATGTTCAATTTTGTGCCCGTTACCTCTTGTCCTGTCACTGGGCACCACTAAGAAAAGCCCAATAGCATCCTCTTGACACCCCCCCTTTAAGTATTTATAGGCATTGACCAGATCCCCCCTCAGTCTTCTCTTCTCCAGACTAAAAAGACCCAAGTCCTTCAGCCTGTCCTCATGAGAGTGATGCTCCAGGCCCCTACCCATCTTTGTAGTCCTCTGCTGTAACCCTTTCCAGCAGTTCCCATTATGCACTAAGTACACAGTTCATTTATTAGCTGTCCCCCTTGCAGAGAGTTGCTGTTTTCCAGCTCAGATATATCCAAGTCAAATGAAACTCATGTTCTTTTCCCAGCAATATTTCTTGCCTGTCTCCTGTAACACAGGGTTATTTCCAGCACTTAGTCAATATCTTGACTATAATATTTGTGCAAAGCAGTCATGAAACACACAAAACCTGGGGAGAAGAGCACAAGAGTAGCTGGAGAGCATCCCTGTTTTTCTCTTCCAGTCTAGTCTATAATGACAAGCTACAGCACTGATGAAGCCACAGTTAAACAATATAGCATTTTCATCCTAGCACACCAGTAAACCTCAAGTTGTGAACGATGAACAGCAGTATTCTGGAAAAAGTATCTGCCTAGTTTCTCCTGCAGCTAAAACTTGTACTTTTTGTTCTTGAGTGTACTCTCAGTCCAGCACAACCCTACTCTTGTGTGAGAGCCCAAATCCCTAAGGTGGTGGCCCTGTGCCTGTTTTCAGCCTACAAGACCTTGAGCCCAATAGCATTTAGCCAACAGAGAACAGAGGAATAGGACGGCTGACTGAGCCCAAAGGGAGGATGTGGTAGGCAGATTTAGCTTTCTCTACTCAAACTTTGGATCACCGCCCCATCTGTCAGCACAATCCACAAGGGAAAGTCTACTCCTGCCATCCTAGGAAACAAAACTGTCCTCGGGCCAGGTTTGGCCTATGCCTACCAGTTGGCCATGCCTGTTTTAACAGGTTACTTGGCTAACATGTTTTTCTGAAATGCATGCGACTTAATACAGAGGTACTTTATTGCCTTCGTTTAAGAAAGGATCTCAAATTTAAAAAAAAAAAAAAAACCAACTTGGATTAGACATGCTCACACCAGAAGACTGTAACATTTACAGTCTTACACAGAAATGTAATAATATAAAATAAAATCCTTTGAGAAACAAAAGGGCTAAGCATGTGTGTGTGTGTGTGCACGCATGCACACGGGTGCATATAAAAGCTTCAGCACCAAAAGTTGAAATTTCTTTTGAGTATACAACAATTTCTTTTTTTCTACTGGATAGTCTCATTTCACTAATCAAGTTTTGCCCATAAACTGATAACTGTACAGACCTTAGTATCCTACTGCTGCAGTTTAACCCCAGCCTGCAACTAGGACCATGCAGCCGCTTGCTCACTTCTTCCCTTCCCCAGAGGTATGGGGAGAAGAATCAGAAAAACAAGGAAAACTCACTTAAGTGATAACCTCTCTTTGATGACCCAAATTTTGGTCTAAGTTGCTCTCACAATTTGAAAACTGATATACCTGTGTTTTCTCCCCTAATAATTCAGATTAATTTAAACGTAACACATGTGAAGTAACACAGTTTTTGTCTCATTAACAGTGTAAAATGGTAGGTTCTTCCATCAGAAAGCTCTCCCAAGAAGAAATATGGGAGAGGCGGGTATGGTGAGAAAGCAGTCTGCAGTGCACATCACATCTTGGGACAATGTTTTTTTTTCATTTACAATAGAAGAATTCACTAAATTCATGAGGTACAGACAAATATTTAGGAGATGTAGAATATAGCTAACTACACTTGTTCAACAAAGGTACAGTTCAGTATTTCAGAGTCAGGAAAGACTGCCTCTTTCAGTTTGTGTGTGAATACAAGTATATAAATAGACATATTTTTTGTATCTTTAAAAATCTGTATTTTCATCCCAAAAATATAAAGTCATACAAGTGGAAAACATCATGACATCAAGAGATGTAAAAGTCCAGAGCAAGTATAAGCTTTTTTTCTTGAGCAGATTCTTTCATCAGTGACATGTAAGGTTGCACACAGTCCAAGGTAGTTCTAGCACATTATTAAAATGCTACAAGACCTTTATTCTGTTTATAGTAAGTCAAATAAAACAAGGGTAATTAATCCACCCCCCCAGCCCAAATTCATCAATTCGAGGTCAAATTTTGTATACTTACTTAGGGTAGCTTTTAACACAAAGCTTTTGTGAACTTCCCTGAAGTTTTCTGATAATTTTATAAATTCAGTCAGGCCTCAGCTTTAATGTGTGCACACACACAGAGGCAGGAATTAACAACTGTAGAGGCAGATGGTTTGGATTGAAAAAGTATGATTTGTTTTGGTGGTGTTTTTTGAAGTACCAGAGCTACCTCATTGTATGAGGTTCTATCCCTAAGCCAGAGCTATCTCATTATGGTGTAAATTTCATGATCTTTATCAAACGGGTTACAGAGGTTCAAGGCATTACAACTTCTGCTCTCCTCCTTCAGAAATTGATTGCTAAATGAATCCCAAAAGTGCTAGTGGGATCTTCTTATCCATAGCTTCATTCAGGTAACTTAAAATTTCTAGAAAGGACCACTTAAACTGACACAAAGAAGCTCTACTATGAAGCAGCGGCCATCAAGGCAACAGAAAAAGCCGTAACATCTCAAATCACCTGATATCCACTGCAAAACACCTGCAATCACAGCTAAGAACTGGACGACAAATATTCACTTAAAGCCAAGTGCAAATCTAACCAGTTTTCCCATGAAAGAACCTCAGCTTTGCCCACTCCCGTATCCAGCCATTGATTCCCACTTCCACACACTGCTTCACCTTAGCCCTCTGTTGGCAAAACATTCATGCAGTTATGTAGTCAGTTGGATCAGGGAACAGATCTAGATTAAAACTAACCAGACAACAACATATTTGCTTTAACCTGGATCAGTTCCCCAATCTGATTCTCTGCACAGCTGCAAAAACACTCCTGTAAGCACACAGAAAGGCAATGTGGGGGAAGGGGGAAAGAGGATGAAGGGACCACTTTTTCCTTTTTTTTTTTCTTCTTTTTATTTCCCCACCACCACCACCACCAGTAAAGCCTTGAGGTGACTGTCAGGACCACAGCACTACAGGTCAACTCTTAAGCGCTAAGCGGTAGCACCTATTCCAGTAAAGGAGCATTTGAAGAGTTACCTTTCAACCAAAGAATGTTAATAGTATGCTGCTAAAATAAACGTTCCAGTGTATGACTAGCATGTCTGTCAAAAAGCCATCATGTTTTACAGTTGAGCATCATTTAAAATCATTGTTCCTTGTTAATTAACTACATACAGCTATTTGCACCTAATTATGAGCAGAGTAAGCACTCCGTAATAGGCTTGGCAAACTTAAGTCTCAAAACAAAACTGAACTTTGTGCATAAGCATAAAAAATGGGCATGCCCTAAACAGAAGACTTGAGTGACATATAGATAAGATCCTGTAGGCTGGGTTTGTCACATTTCCTCTGGACACTCTTAACTTTTCATTTCTTTTTTAAATATTGTCTTCTTCCCCCCACCTCCCTCTGAACACTGTATCTTCCATGGCAAAGTAAGTACAGCCTTTACATCCTCCTTATTCAGATTGTTTCAGCCCAAAAGAGTACACTCATTCTAGTGTTTCTGTCAGTTTGTACCTCCTCAGAACTGTAACAATCCTTTCTCCTAGCTACTTTTATTTGAAGTTATTTGATCTAAACAGTTATGTCATCTGGGTTTCCATTAGAGTGCACATTGCTTTCATTTGTAGAAGAAAGCATTTAAACATCAAACTCCTGAAGTATAACTCACAGAAGTGCATTCAATTTCTTTCTTTACACAGAAAGATTTGACATTTCTCAAGTGCATAAATGAAAAAACAGTTTTTCCTTTCTCAAAAATACAACACCTTTTCACAATTTTTTCAGTGGCAGAAATCTTTAAGCTAGGAACAGGCCACCATCTTTATTAAAAAAAAAAAAAGATTAAAAACTGTACCTTACAAATAGTTGATTGCAGCTATTCTTATACTCACTACCCAATGTCACAAATTTCTACAGAACTCTGCCAGCTGGAGGTAGCACCAATATGGATTTGCAGTAACATTAAAAAAAAAAAATCAGTTCTAACTTCAAAACCAAATGCTATAATGAAAGTGAATAGAAATATTGTTTGTCTTGGGTTTTACAGCCAGAAACTTGCAATCCCAGCTTTACTGCAATTCAGCTTTCTGAACCTTTGAGGGCTTTTAAATGAAATATTAACAATTGAACACAGGAGAACAGGCACAAAAAGACAAAAAGATGCCTTTTTCTCCCCTAAACGTAAGGCCAGCTAGATTACAGCTGTTTGGTGACATTTGCAGCAACACAGACCAAACCAAGCCCCCCAGCCAGTTAAACTGGCTTTATAGTTCCTTTGCAGGGACAACTTGAATCACCTCCTGGTTTTCCCTGCACTCCTCATGTCATACTTAACCAAGTACAGGACAAAACTTTTCAGTGGGAACATAACTGAGTGCATCTAGTGGAGGTACATTTACAAAAGAACATCTAGGATTCTGTTTTGACATTAATTTGTCACGAAAAAATATACAATTTATTGGTTTTAAATATTTAATATTGATTAGACTGTAAAAACATATTTATTGAGAGATAATAATGAACTGCTTTATCTAATCTAAAATTAAACCCTAAATTGCTTAATTGCTTTGCTATGGCAAGGTTTCATTACACAATTCTGTTTTCAACACAGAAGTGATAATAACAACTAAGCTCGAGACTACACCGTACTACATCCTGTAACAATATATGTAAGATGAAGCCCAAAGGTTAACAATCTACAATAAAAAAAAGTTGTATGGCTACCATACTATTTTCTTACCTAAAAAGGCTTCTCTAATTAGAAACAAATATTAATCCACATCTGGATTCAGCATCATGACAATACCTATTAATAAAGTTGATGATTAGAGATTTGCATGTTCTAGTATCTGTAAAATGAGTCTGGCAAGGCTGTGCCTTGATATAGCTGCTTAAATACTAGCCCTCATTTGCCTCGTATGCAATAAGCCTGTAACAGCACAGGCTTTCCAAAATAGGCTACAAAAAGGCTACTTGTGAAAGACTAAGTAAAACTAGTATTTTGACCATCTGATCTTCCTTTATTTTGATCTCCCATTCTATTAAACAGGCACCAATGTTGTCCTGAGAATAGATACGTAAAACGGCAAGTTCCTGTTACTAAGGATATAGTACCAGTACAACCAGTATAATCCCTTCTCCTGGACTACTGTAACAGCTTAACAATATCAAATTCACCCTTCCACTTGGGAGTTCAACATCATATCAGGTCTTCAGTTTAAGTCACCTCCTAAGCAGCACCCTACTGCCACAGCTGATGCAGCTGTGTTAGACACTCTCACAACTGTACCCATTGTGCTCTTCCTCTTTCCTTTCTTCTTCACGTTAGGCACATGCTGTATTTACACATGTTTAAATTACGATGGATCACAGCAATTGTTACCATGTACCTTTGGAAAAAGTAGAACATCTGAGATTATTCAATCTAACTGAAATTAAAATGTAATTCCTATAATTACTGATCCTATACTTATTGAGTTAATAATCCTTTAAAATATAAAAAGTAATTGACTTCAGAGCAGTCACACTTTGTATACAGCTAAAGATTCAAAGTAATGTTTATAATGGTTACATAGTTGTCTGGCAAATCAATCGTGCGTTCCAATTTCTTAATACTAGCTGCAGGACAAGAATGAGGTCTAACAGGAGCTTCCCTCTGCTGACATTATTGAAAAAAATAAATGGTTGACACCACAAAAAGGGATAAAGATATGAGATTGGTAAGAACATCATCTCCCAGGTAACCACTACCTCCCACTACACCCCAGAAGTATTCTGGGCAACAGAAGAATAAAAACTATCAGAGACAGATGCAAGATGGAAAAAAAAGTGCTCCTGAAATTAAATTTTAGTATTGGGATTAAGATTACACATCGTTTACTATGGAGAATCCTATATAATAAATAGAAAATACCAAAGTTAATCTTACCCAAGTAAAGCTCTCCGTGAATAATTATATTTAACCCAGTATTTAACTGTAAAGGAAGTCCTTTCTACAGCTTTTGGGAACAAAATTGCATACACCCTTGAGTATTTTGAACATCTCTACTGTCAAAACTGAGAAATGTCAACCAGTGATAAAAAGGCTTAAGCATGTGAAAATCTCTTCTGTATTAATCTAAAAGAAAAGGCAGGAAGGAAAAAACAATCTCTTTCAGAAACAAAATTTGTAGGCTGTGACTCCTAACAGGATGCTTGATCTAATTCAAGACTGTCACTAGGAAGACAATTTCATTTGTGTTCCATAAATTATCTAATTTTATTTTTAAAAAAGTACAGACACTTTTTTGTACACAATGGAGATAAAATGCTTTCACTCTGAAACTTTCCTATCTGTATGAACGTAAATTGATCAGTCTGCTATATAGTTAATGCCAACCAAGAAAAAGCCGGGTAAAGTGCTATTTTCAACCAATTTGAACTTAAGCATCAGAATTCCTGTACAGATATGAGCTGGAAGTATCAAACAGTTTCAACAGAAGCACACTGTATTAGTAACAAACTACTTACTAGACAATAAAACAAAGCGGGGGGAGAGACACCTTCAGTATACCTGTTTTCAATCTAGCATACCTTTACAAATCAGTTCTTATGAGCATTTTCTAATTTAAGAATAACTATCAGCATTTAGATTAGACTTCAACTTGTTCAAGAAAATTAATTTCAATATGGATTTTTCCATTTGAAAGTTAATGGACTACAAGTTCAGCAAGAACAAGAAATGGAAGTCAGGGCAATACCAGTTTTTAATCATCTGATGATCTGGTTCATTAGCTCTTAATGGCTATGTGATTCCAGACCCCTAGTTCTAATGCAAATGCCTATCTGAAGTGAAAGTGCTCAGGAACTGCATTTTTAGCATATATTGTTTTGGAAACCAAAAGGTTTGTTTATTTTCTCCACTTTTTTCTCCTCATCTGTTCACAGTTCATGTTCCTTTCCTGTCTTCCATCTTTAAGTAGCTCATACAACTGCATACGTGATAATATATTCAAGAATTCAGAATAATAATCAGGTTTAATTGATTTAGCTTGTCCCCGTGGTTTTCCCTTAAAGTTTCCTCCTTTCATGCAAGGAGCCTGGTTTGCTACTGTTGTCATTTGGGACTACTCCTGTATTCTCTGACAGACAGTTGTTACCTATATTTAGAAATTTAAAACATGAGTTAACCCATACTGAAAACGTTAATCCACTGCTGGACATGGACAAACTAACAAACTACTACCTTTTATGTAAGTTTTCATCTTATCTTCTTCACTCTGACGACATAGGAAATATAGTCATAGCAATTATAACCATTTCATTTACTATGAGTATGAAAAAAAAAATCAGATCTTGAAACACCATCCTTTTTACATCTAATTATAAACAATGTAGAATGACTTGTTTACCCAAAACCCCACAGTTTAAGAGTGTGTTCCATATGGCAATCCTATTTTCACATGGTAGACAGAATAAGAGGGGTAAGAATCCCATCATTAAGAGGGTATAGATGAAATTGTATGGTTGGAATAAACACGTATGAAGAAAAAAACCCTTGAAACCAACAGTTCAAGAGCCCTGTTTAGAATTAAGAAACTATAAGGGCATTAGAGAATTGTATTTCTTAATTCAAGTTATTAGCTCAAAAAAAGCTTAATTTTGAAGAAACCTCTTCACAGTTCTCTCTCTTTATGTACATCCTCCATGACAGTGTTTTCAAACATGAGTTTTACTTTGAATCTTAAATCAGTAGTTATATGACTCATTTAACCATTAAATGTAATAAACGGGAAAAGTAATGCTTTTTCCAAACTTGAAACCTCCCATATCAACAAAAAACTTACTGCCATAGTATTTGCCATTTGTAGCTGGAGCAGCTTGATTAGGAACTTTTAAGGCAGACTTCTTTAGAAGTCTGTCCTCCAGTGACAGAGCAAGAACTCAAAAAAATTCAGCTTCTTTGAAGTGAATTAAGATGTATTTTAAGATATAACAACTAAAGTATTTATAGCAAAGCAGAAATTTACAGGACAAAACTTCTAAACATAACATTAGAAGTTGTAGCTTACCTTGTTTTCTTCCAAAAATTTCAATTTGATAGATACGTCATTACGCATTTTGTCGTATTTCTCTTTATGCACTTGAAACAGTTGTTGTGATTGCTCAATCTTTGGCAGAGTATTTGCATCACGAGGGCCAAGATTCAGCTCTTCTAGGTCTGTTCGATATGCATCGTATTCAATCCTGAGAAGAAAGAGGGAGAAAAAAAATAATCTAAAGGCAAAGCATCTCAAAACAGACCTTACATATAGGGCCAAGTAGATGACCAAAACAGTCAAGTATGGAAAAAAATAAAAATCCCAAGCAAGTTTCTCCCCCCCCCTTATTCATCAGGCAAAACCACCCTTAGGTACACTGTATAAAGCTGCCTCAAGTACCCTCCCTCTTCTGTTCCTGACTCAGCCACATGCTCCCAATCCTCTGTTTTGTGTTGGCTTCAGTAGTCAGAGCCTTTCCTGGAATATCTCAGCTTAATCCAGATAAAATTACTATTTTTTTTTTTCAGGTTATTCTTTTACTTTTGAATCAGTTCCGTGAAGAGTTTGTGTCCAATGCAAGAGAAGAACCAAGAGCAGAACATCCCCTTTAAGGAGATGTTTGAGCAATGGCTCACTTCTACCAATGGCTTTTTCAGCATGCTCTAGGCTTCCCTGTATGCATTAACTGGAACAGTTTTATAGTTTTTCCACAAATAGTTTTGCGAGAACTTGTCTGTCCTAGAGATAACTAGCCTGCAAAAAAGATGATATCCTTGATATCCTTCCATAGTAGACTGTACCCTTTTATTACATGAATAGAGATGACCCAGTCATACCTTCTTACTCATTTTAATGAAATAAATCAAAATGTCTAAAATTTATTTTTAATACAGAAATTTGAATATTCAGTTTTGTCTTCAAAAACATTGTTGGATGGGTTTTTTTTTTCAAGAAAGTTTATTTAAGTTAAGCTTTTTATTCACCAACGTGTAACATTTACAAGCGGGAAAAGCACCTATGGAATGTTAATACTTTAAAGATTTTATCACTAAATTAATCTGCTTTCCAGTGTTACCTACAAGTCTACTGAACACTGGATCCTTGCCAGATAAACTATTTTTATATTTAAAAACATTATTGCAAATGGATGAGACAAATGTTGTAACAGCCTCTAACTTTTTTCTTCCTCCTCTGACACAAGATCTGCACTTGATCAGGTACAGCAAAAGACAATAGCCAGAAATCACTCCAGGGTCATGGGCAGACCTGCCCAAAGCCTCACTCTTCCTCCCACACCTCATTGCAGTTTTCAAATAATAGGACCCAGCATATCAGCATGTGATAGATGCCAATTTTAACAGAACAAACCAACCTATTCCTGGCTTTTCAAATATACAGTCTCAGGCATTTCTAAAATTGGGTAGGGGAAAAAAAACGGTCTGGACTAGAAACTGGCTATAAACACAACTTTTCATTTGGTGGTGTAACTGCTCCAAAATAAAATATAATATTTTCAGAAGTAAAAGGAATAATAATATTCACAGGGCTCTTCCTGATTCTCATAGCCACTACAATTCACGCTTTATCTAAATAACTTATTATTTAATTGCAAAAAGGAATCAAACCAATTCAGAGTTGACAGAAGAGGGGAACAGATGAATGCTGAAGTGCAACTGGGGACAGAGAAGAAAAGGCACAAAAAGTAATGCAATGTACTTTCATGTAGCAAAATGATAGACTGGCTATGTAAGTGAAGAACCGTTGTAATTTGCCTTATTGAAACGGCAAAATACTTGATGTCTTTAACAAACAGAAAAGGAAAGTAATGAAGGTATTTTAGGATGGAAGAGCCATACATGGAAAATGACTGGCAACAACAATCTTGGCAGATGTATTTTGTACAAGTTTTCAAGGTGATACCTGGAAAATGTGTGAACCTTTTTTTTTTTTTTAATACTTTAACATAAGAAATAAAGCAATACTTTACATTCAGACATTCATTCCTTTTGAAAGTTTACCTAAATATCAAAAGAATAATTCACTATTTTGCTTATAGATTAAGCATTAGAACAGAACAATGAAAAAAAAAAAGGGGGGCAGGGAGGGAGAACTTCAAAACTCAAGCGGTTTGCAATTTTTGATAAAAAAAAGTATCACAAAACATAACACGCATAAACTACATCCTTTGGCAAACTAAAAGATACACACTTTATCTTACTAAGTGAAAGAAAGTCAGAATGGAACCAAGCATCAGAAAAGACCACAAGTCCAAACCCTGGCAGGAGAACCAAACTGGCAGGTTTTAGAGTACTACGCCATATCTGAAAGCAATCTTCTCCAGGGTAGGAAACCCATTATCTACTGCTAGATATTATTCACTCACAAATATTTTTTTTTTTTCCTCTTTCTGACCAAGTCTACAGCTTCTGCATAAAAACTGAAGTGTGAATTACACATAGTGTGTACCAACAGAAGCCCAGCATTAAGTGTTCTTCTATTACAAGTGTTCTATTACAATGTAGCTAAATAAAAGAGTTAATCTTGAAGTGTCACGCTGCTTAGAAAGCCACCTTAATCTAGCAGACAGAAAAAAGATAACTATATAATATTTATATAATATATATATAATTATTCTTAGACACAGAGCTAACAAGACTAAGTCTACAACAGAACATTTACAAAACATTTGAAGATACGTGCAATGAGGCAGTTAACTGTAAATCCTAATTATATAAGAGTTGCATTATAAGGTATCTGACGGGTTCATCACTCAAATACAAGGACTAAAGTACAAAAGTCTGGTACAAAGTCTGTTTCCTGAACATCAATTTGTAATGAAAATAGCTAGACATAGAATAGCTACCTGGCACTTTCATACTGTTTCACAGTCAATAGTGTATCCTCAATTGTTTTATTCACCAGTGTATTTACACTGGCAATAAAAAAGTTAATAGCCCCAAGAAGAGTTTCTCCATTTTTAGCTAGAAGTTTCTGCGTCTCTGCATTGTAGCCAAACTCCTCCTATAAAGACAAAGCAGAGAAAACAAAACTGTAGATCATTTAAAAATCATAACATTCATCAGCAACTATATAAAAAAAAAATACAAGCACACAGATGTGGAAGTTCTGTCACTTCTGTTCGGGTATGGTTATGATTAAACAGATACAATTTCAATACAATATTCCATTCACAGTGTTTATGAAATCTCTCTAACATCAGTAAGACATGTTTTGCAATTGTTACCACGCATGTTAAATTCTACTACATAATGTGATTTTTTCTGCACTTAGAAGTCTTTAACGTTAGTTAAAAGTGCTAATGTAATCTTTACATTGTCATTCAGCAGGGTGTTAATCCAGCATCTCTCATGTGGTTGTCTAGGTAATGCTTTAATACCAACAGGCACCACTACATTAAATACAGTAATATAACTAAATTCACAAGGGCATACAGTATTAATTAGCTATTAAGTTTTATTCTTGCAATCTGGAAAAGAGCACTGCAGAAAAACTCCAGCACCTATCACAGTTTAATAGGTTGTAAATAATTAAAGAGCAGAACACCATAATGAATAGCAAATAAAAATGATAATGTAGCTCACCCAAAAATTCTAAAGGGACAAGGGCAAAATTATTTCCAAGGCATTTCAGTCCCATTTGGATATATGTTTGTTCATGTATTTGTTAATAGCAGTGTAAGCCCTGACCAAGGCTGCAAAGATTTTCCCAATGCATGGATGCCAAACAAGTCCAATTATTATATTTATGTCATCCATATGGCATCTTCATGTTCTGCAGATGGGAGTTCTCACAAAAGAGTACAATCTCCGGTTGTAATGGCTGTAAAACACACTAGGTTCATATTTGGAACTTGTTTTTTCTTTTAGGCTTGCACACTGCCAGCAACTGACTCAGAAGTGCTGTATTCTCCCAGTTTCATCTGTCTAGAACACGAACACCAAAGCCAAATGATATTTCATGTCAACATTAACTACTTCATGAGGGTAAGGGCAACAGGCAATAGTAAGGGAAGAAGCCTCTAGAAATGGAGGTGCAGTAGAAGTGAGCAATTTGAGAGAGAAGAAAAAAAGGAAGAGAACTTTGGGCAAGTTTTCATGAGCTAAACTCTCTAAACACCACTAAAGATCTGTCACCTTTGCTTTGCATAGCTGCTTGCACGGCAAAAGCCACCAGCCAAATCACTACAGAACTTGCCGAAATAAAAAAATTAAGTCTTTTTCAGCTAGTTTTGCTCTAACATTACCAGCTACACAGTAACACAACCACTAGCAGAGGGATGAAGTAGGAGCATAAGAGCAGAGACAGCAGCAGGACTGCCCCTTTTAGCTGTGTTTAGTCCCTTTTCACTCCTGCAGGCAAGATTGCAATTAGTTTTCCAGCTGGTCCTCTGACCCAGATCATCACAGACCCAAATGAGCAACACAACCAGGTCAAAGGGGCAGGGTAAGGAGGATGGATGGGACTGCAGTGGCCTGCAGTACTAAGAAACAGGCTAGCTGCTGGAACTGTCCTTCTACTGGTTTGTTCAGTTTCATGTAAAGACTTTTGAGTTTCATCCATGACCTCTGAGGATATCTCTTATGAAACAGACAGGAAATCCTTCCTCTATCAAGGGTTTACACTCAGTTCATACTCTATGCACAGGTCAATTAAAATTGGAATTCATCTGTCTATATAATTAGAGGCACATGAGCCTGGAAACAGGAGTTATCTTTGTATCCAAACGAGAAATGGCAAAACATTCACATGATGTGGTATCTACAGAGGTATTACTTCAAGATCTCATTTTGTTAACATGTATAAAATAAGAAATACTACCTTAAGAAGTGGTGTTGATTTTAGTTCTGGGTTTTTTAAACTTATGTACTGCTATCATGTGAAACATTAAAAACTAACTGTCCAGGAATTTTACTTTTAGTCTTGCACAAGTTTTAAAGGCAACAGTGCTATCCAACCATCCAAGAATAGGCCAGGCTACAGATGGTAATACAGTACAGATTAAACAAAGGGGAAACACAAAGAGGAAAGAGACAAATATCAGGCAAGTCTCCAAGAGGCAAAGGTTAGATAACTTTTATTATAGCAGCAGAAACCTTTATTTGATTTGCATCAACAGCCCCATTCAATAATCTACACAAGAGATGAATGACTGAAACAAATTCCAAGACCAGTACAAGATGCTGAAACAACCTGGAAGAACAGTATTCCCATTAGAAGTTACAAGCTATCCACAGAAAAAAATCTCCAACATTCATTAAACAAAAGCATGATGCCAGATTTAGTCCAAGTTTCAGATGAAGCATCCAGCTTCAGCACATACTTCATAACCATCACTAAGTTCTGACCCAAACCACATGCCGATATTTGTGTCAAAGTAAACTCATTATCAAAACCAACTTCTTTTAGCAGATTACTTAATTTCTTTGCTGCTAGAAGTGTTCTACTTTCACAGATTTTCATCTGTCATGCTCTAATATTAAAAAATCCTGTACTCTAGGTGCAGGAGGGATTTCAAGTTTTTCAGCTAGCTATCAGTTAGGGCTCCTCTGCGTAAGCATGAACTCCACCTCCTCCCTTAAAACTCAATGGGAAGAGAAAATCATGAAAACGGAAAAATAACCAGCCAGAGATTTTAAGTTTAATACTCACAAAGGTAATTTGGGCTATTTCAGCAGTTACGTTTTAGGGAATCATTAAGCCCCTTCATACTGATTTTCCAAAGGAACAGTAGCAGTATCAAATTCCTTTAACTTTGGAAGCACAGAACAATCAACGTAGAAACAAGGCACCTATGGTGTTTTGTACGCAACATCTGCCTTCTCTCTACTGCAGACAGATTTATTATCAGCAACAAAAAGTGCCAGTGTTACATAAACTTCTAAACCAAATCATTAACAACCCAACAACAATCATTAAATCATTAACAACCCAAATGCAGATACCTAAAGATTGCCTCTCTTGCTCAGAAACTCCAAGCGGCATAAGAATACAGATTAGTCCTGTTAGTAGCAAAATTCTGATAAAATAAGGACTTTGAGATGAAATCTCAATGCCTGAATATCCTACAGAAAAATGATTTACTCACATTCAGTGTGCACAAATGAAGTAATGTGCCCTATTCTACTTACTCCCAGGCATATTCCCCAAAGACATCCTGTAATTGAAATGACGTAACACTCTGAACACTTTGATGACATTTCATTAGAAGCAAAATGAATAGTAAAACATATTTTCCATACAAAAGAAAGTTGTCAGTTCTTTAGTCCAACCATTAACTAAAAGCAAACATTTAAGAAACAATAAGAACTGCAGTAATTTCAATAATTTCCTATAGTTTTAAGTGAATTACATAAGCTTTTAACACAAATTGCATATAATATATCGTTAACGACGATGTTTAGAAAAATAGCTGCTAACTACTGTATACACTCTGTGAGTCAATTAGGCTTATCTTCATCTCTGCCATTTTATTTTTTAACACTATAAAAGTCTTACATGAAGTTCCAATGATTTCAAACTCAGGTCAGCAAATGCATCTCCAAGTTGCCTTTGGGTATGTACCATCTGGAAGAGTTGTGTGGACAGCGTCTGTGCCAGTTTCAAGATATTTTCATATTTTTTTTTGTTATCTCTCAATATATCTATCTGAGCTTCTAGTTCCAGATCTACTGTTCTTGAGCCACGACCCAATTTTTCAGAGATGATCTGACGTGTACACTGGGAAAAAAAAATTTAAATTATAAAGAATCAAGTATATTCAAGACAACACAGCATACACCCATTTTCAGCTTCAAGGGACATATAATTACACACAATTCTTTCACAATCACCCCTCCCAATATAAGTTTGCACAACAAACTGAAAAAACAACACACTCTTTAGAAGTTTATCAGGACTCAGCAAGAACAGTTGGACAAGTCTCAACTCCTACTAAGATGAATATTCAAGTTAGCAAATCAAGAGCATAACTAATTGTTTCTCGAGTAAAAGAACTCTTATCTCTTTTTAGGTCTGGTGAATCTCATTAAGTTAAAAGAAGCAATTTAGCGCACTGCATTAAAGTCAGTTAATGGGAGTATCACTAGTTCTGCATAAAAATATCTAGTTAGTGATCTTTTCGGCTTTGTCTACCAACCATCCGATTCCAGATCGTCCATGTTACGTTTTCCAAAAATTTTACTTTGGGAGTCTATTTGGGAGGGAGGTAAGGAGATGGTGATTTTCAGCATGTTTTTTAAAACTGACTAGGAAACTGGGAATTCCTACTGAGAAATATGTAAAACTATTAAAATGTGTTTCTCATTATTTACACATTTATAGAATGGAGCTGTCTCAGAAAGACTTACTACTTCTTTTCTCTTACAAGTCAAATTCTGAACAGATCTGCATCAACACAGTGAGCAGAAAATGTGCTCTTCTTACAAGGCTGTGGGCACCTCCACCCAGCCGATGGCTGTGACAGCTGAGGCTACTACCACATTCCACTTATCTGTGGCACATTCTCTGCCAGAGATTTGAGCCCAACTTGGCAGTGAGCCTCCCAAGATGCACATTGGGTTTTCCTTGACTGAGACATAGGAGAAGCCATTTGTAAAGCAAATGTGTGGCAAAGCCGTACAGTATGTCTATGGAAAGCAGGGACTATTTAGTGTTATAGTAAATCACTTAAATTATCTGTAATCCCAAGAGGTGATGGGATAACCAAGTTACACGTATGAAGACTTACTGGTAGAAACAGAATTACAAGGAAACTAAGGTAGTAGTCAAGGCCACAACTACTCTTAAGGGAATTGAACTAAGTGCAAAGCTGCTATTTCATTAGGTGAAATAATGCTCAAGCCTATCTTGTATCACATTCCCCAAACACATTACATCACTGGACTCACCAGGGTTTCCAAATGCAAGGACTTTAGTTTAATACAGTTTTACTTACGTACAAATGAGATACACATTTGACCTCCTAGAACTTTTATTTCCTTTCTAAATTGAACAGACACAGGAAAGAGTCAAGAATGATCAAGAAAAACGAGTTGGTCATAACTCCTAAGCTTTAGGTTGGAAGGTACAGACTATTTGGGCTACTTCATTAGATTCAACCAGTTACAAAGCAAGACCACAGCTATCTGGGAGACATTTGCCTGTCAAGAATCAGAAATTTGGGAGAGCGTAACAAATCATATCAACACAGAATATAACTTTGGTAGTAAAGTCTGCAACAGAAATTGCAACATAGAGCTTAGCAATGAGTATGGTCAGAGCATAAACAAGCAGTTCACTAAGAATTATGGAATTGATTGACAAATTTTGGATCTTTTCCAAAAAAAGCTGAGAAACAAACACACACCTATGGAAATGCAAGAGAAAAATCTGAATTGTGGAAGGCAAAATTTTTTGGAAGCAAGAATAAATTACAATAGAATAGATTATTTTCAACCAAGGAGTATTTGCTTCAGAAGTTACAACAGAACACCTAAAAAAATCCAACAGGGACAAGTGAGGAAAAACTGGTAGTTTGAAACTCACGCTGCATACTTTGTTAAATGAGATGTAGCTAAAGATAAAGTTGAACACTGAGACTGAACAAGAGCAATTGAGAAAGATGTGCCTTTCTATTTTTACTTTAGTTCTAAGTGGACTAGTACAAACACAAATTGCTGTATATTCTCAGTAGCAAACAGAAAATTCCACACATTAATTCTATTTTGGTTTGTTCTAAAAGAGCATCTACAAAGAACACCATCCTGAATAAGGCCACACTCCTCAAAAAGAAGTCACGTAAGATAAAGTTTAAGACGAACAAGTCTCAATGAAAAAAAATCACCAAAAATACATTTAATAGAAATCTATTTTAAATTGCATACATTAAAAGATGAACAGACACATCTCAGAAATAATCGTTACACTAGTAGCCCAGTATTAAAAAAAGTATACCTTGTAAAACAGGTACATTGGTTTTTTTCCCCCTCAAACTTTAAGAAGTTGTATGAAAACTGAAAACAAACAAGCTTTTTACTAGAATTGCTGAAAGTCAGGAAGAGATACAACTTTCTTGTGCCTATGTTTTCTTGGTAAACTGAAAATGCCTCTCTCATCCAAAGGGGTAGGCAAGGGAAGGGAAAAGAACAGAAAAAGCTCTTGCCACTAGATTATGGAAAGACAGGCAATTTCTTTTGATGCTAACTCATGATTACTAGGGAGCATAAGACTGGAGAGAGAGAGAGAGAGAGAGAAGAGGGACAGTAGTTGAAAAGGAGACAGAATAATCTTATGAAGTTATAAGTTACAGGAAAAAGTTAAATACAATCTATGAAAATTCATGGTTAGGTTAGACAGAACAGCTTTAACCTCTTGTGATTTTCAGCTGGAAACAGAAATAAAAGTGGAAGATAAAAGCAATTGTCTCTCATTCGCAGAAATGCGTATGGGACAAAAAGCAAGGTACTCAAAATGTATAAAAGCATACTTAATCATCTTTTCACAGATGGGTATGACTTCCAACACATCCAATAATATGGATTTGACAACCCCCAATACAGAGAAGCATCAGACAGAGATCTGACACGTCAGATTGCTGAAGAACTTCCTAACAGCAAGTTTCACCACTAAATCCACTTGCAGATTAATGCCTGGTACATTGAATAGCATGACTTTCAGCTCAGAGAGGTTCAACTGCAGACTTCCCTCCACTAACCGTTTACTCCTGCCTTTTTTTTCCCTTACATCTTCTGACCTATGATTAGTTAGTTATTACAAGATAAGGAGGAGGCATCTTCCCATGATGTCCCTAAAGAGAACCAAAGCAAGCCAATATGCTCACAAACTGAAATACTGTCCTTAATCAAATATGCTATTTTTATGTAGCCTATAGACAAACTGTTTTCAAATGTTTGTCATCTCCAGGGATATTTGCATAATGCTCGCTCTATTCAGAAGGAATTCATAAGCTCTCTCTGAACAATCCCATTCCTCCAAAAAAGCCGCACAAGAAGTCAATATGGGACTCCAGAAAAATCATAACTGACAAATCTCCTTAGACATACTTGGGAAACAACTTCAAGCTCACAGCTTTCAAGAAAACAGGTTCACTTAGTTTTCTGAAAGTGCTAGTCTGTTTGCTATGCCATAGCTGGTGAGATTCTGGGTTGAAGGGAGATTTAAGCCAAGAAAGAAATCTAAAAATCCAGACTTTTTGCAAAGACTACAGACAACAAAATAATACTCTATACAAGGATCTGACACCACTTTTTCCAGCATTTTTTACTAGTCCTCTGGCTATTGTTTCACATAAATAGGTTTGCAATCCCTCTGCCATTGAGACGTAGGGCTTTTTTGGTTTTGTTTTCTAAATTAAGGCACCAAAAAAAGAGAATAAGGTCTAGTCCTCTCCCATTTAGTTGCGGTATAGCAGATTCAATCTCAAGAGTCAATGTTTTTTATAGACAGAGAATTTTAAAGAACAGCTTCAGCTGAATAGCACATATTCCAATTGGATCACAGCACGTTCCAGGAGTAGCTGTCAGAATTCTGCAGTTGCTACAAAATTTAGATTACAAGATGACTAGAAATTCTAAATGCCACTTAGACACTAAAAAGATGCAAACTTCTGATCCTAATAGAAAGAACAGCATACACATTTACTAGCAGGTAGAATGTCTCCATCCCTGCTTCCCATCCTCATTGGGGAAGAAGTCCTTATCTGGACTTAAGAACACTGGAGGAATTCAGACCTGTGTTTTACAAGGAAAGTTGTTTCCACAGATTCTTCATTTCTTCATGGCTTGATGGAGATCTCCCTGATGCACAACCCACCTGTTCACACCTCTGTCATTTAAGTTGCAGGCATATCATAAAGCTATTTTCCAAAACTAGTCTTTGTTTAAAACTCCTGATAGCAATGTATTCCCTGACAATTGTTCCTTGCCTTTTGGCTTTTTAATGAGTCACTTCTGGCAAACCAGTGTGCTATAAGCACCTTTTCTTTATTCTTTCATAATTATTTTAATTTCATCAAATCCCAACTGATCAAAAAAAAAAGCACAACACTAAAGTAAAATACACAAGAATTGAAACAACAATTCCAACACTCAAAAAACCCAAGCAGCCAAGACACAGCAACAACAACATCAGAATAGCAATTAACAAGTACGGAACTTGTAGATGGGCCTGACTTCTTCCCATCAGCTAACATTCTATTGTGTCAGGAACCAACTCAAGGATAGCAAAAAGATTTAATTATAAGCATTAGTGCTGAAATACGTACATTCTGTATGTTGAAGGCAACATTAGAAAGAGTACATTCTCTACCTTGTTGAATTAATAATACCTATGAAAGATTTTACATTTAAAACCTTAAAGCTTACACTTAAAAGGGATTTAAAAAGGCTTACAAAGAATGCTACACTAGGAAGAAAACTAACCCTTCTCTAGGCTTACACTCACTGCAACAACAGACTACTTTCATATAGGAGTACAAGACTTTGTAAGTTTTAGTCTGATCTAGTAGCAAACTCATTTCTAGAATACATACATACATGCACAAATATATGTCTGCATACCTTGTAAGTGTTTAGGCTCCACTTTCTCACCAATTCCAATTTCTCCATTGCTGGATTCTTTACTTCATCTGCTAACACAACAGGTCCACTCTTCTGCTGAGCTCTGCCCCCTATGTCAAACACAAAGCAAATCTTCAAGGCCTTGGTTTCTTTTTCTTTTTCCAAGGGATTAATAGCAGGTATGGAAAATTTGTGCAATTGCACATGCAAAAGGAGCGCAAGGTGACAGTAAGAAGATAAATATGCAGATTTTCAAAATCAATTACAGAAAGAAAGAATTATTTTAAAACTGATATAAAGTGTACACGTATCTCAGTATTTCATGTAGTAATAGGCTGAATAAAGCTTACCTGTACGGACAGAGCTTTACTAACCAACCTTAAAAATGCTTCTGAGACATGTTTATTACTTAATCTATGCTTTAACATTCCAACAATTTAATACCTTCTTGGATTTAGTCAACCTAAAAGTCTGTTTACAACCTGCAGACCACTAAATGAAAGTTAATGGCATATAAAAACTGTCAAAGAGTACAACTAATAAATTTCAAAACACATTTTCTATGTTTTCCAATGAAAGTCATCCCTTCCAGAAGATGTGTTCTGCCAATATTTATTTATTTCAGTTTTATTAGCTCATAGTATTAGGAATAATTAATTCTACAAAACACCAGTATAAAAACAGCAACAAAGAAAAGATTTAAAGTAACAAACTAAAATATCTAGGGCCAATCACCACACATTAATTGCCAACACATAGCATTTTCAAGCTAATATGGGATACCACAATGATTCTAAGTCTTAATTTTGCAAAAGTATTTCTTACTGTCCTAAATAGTAAGAACTGCAACGCACGACCACTTTTCAAGCAACACTTATTTATTAATGTGCAATTTTGACTACTCCTGCTTCTAAACCCTACTGCTCCTTACAGTCACCTTCGCTGTGCCAGGTTATTTATGTAAATAAAAGTTTGGAAAAAAGTCTATACAGATGCCTCGAGATACTCCTTTAGCATCAAGCTCTACTATGTTCTTTATGTCTTCAAAATGCTGTGCAAACATTAAGTAATTAATCCTCTCAACACCCTTATGAGGTAACTGAATAGGTTTTCTCCTTTTATATAGAGGAAACAGACAAAGATGTTAAGTAATTTGCCCATAGGCACAAAATGAGTCAAGTAGCAAAGCCTAGTTTGGGTGTTGTGAATTCCTAGTGGCCACCTCATATTCTATTCTACTGGAATACATGATCATTTCGGCAAAAAACACCAAGTTTCAGGTTTAACCTAAATAAAAGATTTTGGTTACTCCCATTTTAGCTACTGTTTGTTATTATTAATATTTGATAATTATTTTTTTAATTTTATAAAGCAAAAAGCAGCATACAGGAAGAAAAGCAGAGGTTACTTTGTGAACTGTTAAAAGCCAGAAATGAGAGCCACCAAAAAACCCCAGAAGTTATATTTCCAACTGAAAGTAAATCTAATTATTATAGACATGGAGGAGTTAGTACAGTGTCAGCAGAGACAAGGGCGTTATCCGTTCGGTGCTATGATACCTGTGGGAACAATTAAATCACAACCTTGTCCAGCCAGTCTGCTAGCTGCTGCACTGCTAGGAGATATAACAGTTGATTTGGGTGATGCTGAGGAACCTGAAAAGGGGACATATTTAACCATGAAAATCCATCATCTTCCCTTAGAAGGCAATGTGCACTTTTATACAGATAGGGCTTTTTTCAAAACAAATAAACACTTGCTTAAACAACACACTAAATAGAAGCAGTCACAGAAAAGTTGCTGGAATTTCTAATAGAAATGCTTTTTTAGAGGCACAGCTGTTCATGTGAACTACTCCAAGTTTTCATGATTTAATATTTTTCTCTAGGTCATGATGCCAAACTTCTTTGGGTTTTTTTTTGTAAGAGTAATCAAAATACAACTGACAGCTTCATCAGTAAAGTATATACCATCAACAGAAAATTCCATGACAGGCTGTTATATGCAGCTTCCAAAGCTGAAACCTCATTTTTAAGGTCTAGGTAGATTTCACTCTGCACTGCCACTGAATGGTACTCACAGCATTAAGGAGTGAAGTAAGCTCTGAAATCTGTGCCAATTTCAGATATACTCGATTAACATCTGCTCTGTGTAAACACCCAGCAATAACCTATCCTGAAGATCACACGAGCCATTAGCTGTTAAGGTGTGTAATCTTCTTCCCAAAAGGAAGATTTTAAAGCATTTGCTTGCTCTTTCAAAAAAAAAAAAAAAAACAAACCCAAAAAACCAACACTCCACAAACTCTGTTTTAAATGACCTGCACCACGTGTGTTCTTTAAGCTGTTTTAGGATTACGCTTTTCAGAGCTTTGCAACTCTCTCATATCCCAAATGTGAATCGACATTCTTGTGAAGCTTTCAGGATTTAAATCCCAAACAAACATATTAGCTTTTTCTCTGTAGTGATGAATAATCATCATATTGGGGAGGAGGAACTTTTATTGCTTTTGCTGAGAATTTCTGAGATACTTCAGGGCTGACAGTGTGTTGGAGGAAAAGGAAATCAAACCTAAGTTTTAGCAGTTTCAACAAAGTTTGGTTATCAGTAACACCAGAAAATATCACTCAAAGGAATTGAATCAAGTTAGCTTTTGCCTTTTAAACATCCTATAGAGCACTACTAACATGAGGAACAATTAATCCAATGATTTGGATCCAATTGCACAGAAAAGACGAGATTGTAAGATAGCTCACTTGCTGTGTCCTTCTGTAGCAATACATTGCATAAGAGCTGCAACTGGATTCATCCAGGCGTAAAAGCCTGACTGCAAGATCCTGCTAAAGGCCTAAAGACTGAATCACTTCAGCGAGCGAGCTAAGACAAGCAGTTTAAAAAATCCTTATCATTTGACAGAGTATTAATGCAGCCTTACGCATGCTTCATCGTTCAACGTCCCCAAATCCTAAGCCCTTCCCCTTCAGTATTGTCTACTTTGCATTCTAAAATGAAGCCTAATAAGGACACTGACAAAAAAAAAAAAAGGAACTTTTAGAAATAGGGCAATCATTCTACTTTTGTCCATAGTTTCATAAGAAGCCTTAGTTTCCACCATTTCTCTCTGTCTGATTTGGTTAGAGCATAAGGAAATATCTGAAGAAAGCATCCTTGAAGGAAAACTGCGGTATCTGAAGCATCAGAAGTTATATGTCCAGAGCTTATAATTTGTGTACATAACTTACTGAGAACATTTGGATTTCAAACATATTAGTGTAGCTTGAAACACATCCTAGATTTCCCTTACAGGCTAATGCACTTAACAGCTGCAACAGTTATCCTGCTAATAGAATACAAAAAGGCAAGAATGGTGAGCACTTTGCCATCTGCCCAGTTTTTAGCTAGGTATTTTGCTAATTTCAAAGACTTAAAGAAACCACAGCACTCACTTTGTAATGTATGTTAAGTACAGCATGTAAATCACTGTTTACATAAGCACAACATTTTACCAAACAGGAAATGAAGCAAAATGTAAATTAAATCTATGACTACAAAGAGACTTATTTTCACAGCTGCTCATTTAAGATCATTTCAAACCTTTCAAACACAGAAATTGTCAAAGCTACATAATTCATTAAAATACCATTTTCACATACTATATCATGGCACACTTGTTTTTAGACAGATGGAAAACACTGATATTACTGACTTGTTTATCACTTCGTATTTCTCATTGTTTAATACTAGCTTAGATTCTCTAAAACATACATTAATATTTGCATAGTGAATTAATTATTTACTAACTAGAATCCTTCTGCTATAAACAAAGTTTTCTCTGCTAAGAAAACAGGAAAATAGACTCTTTTTCATTAGATAGTACCTGGAAAAAGAGACCCAAAGCATTATCATGCCTAACAACAATACATTAAAGTAATATACATAATATAACAAGAAAAGGAGAGGCAAGCCTCAGGGGCAACAAAAAAGGATTCCACTCAATCTGCTCTGGGTAAGTGAACTGTGTAGCAAGAAATAAAAAACTCTCCAGTTATGCTCCAAATCAGAACAATACATCAACATTTAAAGAAAACTTCAATGCAATGCAATAGTAAAATGCTTCAGATTGACACCATTTCAACATGCTGAAGGACTCCCCTTCCTGTAAAGGCCAATTTAACACCAAGTAGTTTCCGCTAGTTCCTTGACAGAAACAAGTGTAGCATGTATTCTCTATTTTAACAACCCAGCTACCAGAGAACATAAACAGGTTATCACTAAAGCACATCTCAATGTGTACATTCACATCAAAACGCTCAAAGGAGCTACAGCAGCTATTCTTGACCATATGAAAATATGATGAAAGATTTTAAGTTGAGAAATAAAGACAAAAAAGCAGTTACCTTTACCTGGAAATGGTCCTGCCTCAACAACTCCCTCTTTGGTGCTGTCAAAGCCATGAGATGTTATTTTGGTTTCAGCAAGTCCAAGTCCAACTGGCAATGAACGTTTCAAGTCCTTGGAAATATTTGAATAAAAATGGAAAGTTAATGTTTAAAAACAGATAGAAGTGACTCACAAGTATTACAATGCAATTTCAGCAACTCTCAAGACAGGCAATTTTGCCTTCAGCCTGGAATGTCTTCACAGCATTCTACTGAGATGCGCAAACAAAACAGAAATGAATGAGAATCACTGTAAGCATAGCCCATGTATTTATCCTAGAATTTTTTTTTTTTTTTTACATTGACAAGCAACTAGAATACCATCTCTTAGAGCAGCGGTTACCAAAAATGTGGCCTGCAACATCATGGTGTGTTGGTCCAACCGACTATATCAGTTTAATAATGTTTCCAGTCAAAAGCTGACGGGGTACAAAATCTAAGAGCAGACAACATTTTACAAAGCAAAACTGTGGAAGTAATTACTGTAATGTTAAAGATATTTTTTTTTTAAGTTATCCCACTTTAAATAAGAAATAATTCTAAAATTCACAGCATTCTTAATTTCTACAAACAGCATGTGAAATCTCTGGAATATCTGACATGGGAGGAACATCCACAGGGGCTGTTCCTTCAAGAGCTTCCTCCTGAGCACCTACTATACATCACAAAACTTCTGATTGCTTTTGAAACTCATTGATTTAAAACTGCCTATGAGCAACTTTTGAGAGCTAGATTAACTACAACAACCAACTTTCAGGCAACTGAAGTCTTCACAGAAACCCAGTGAAGGCCTATTATTCAACTACGAATTGAAACACCGTAATTCATATAGCATCCTACTGCCCATTTTTGCTATCTTACCCACCTCTACAAATAGCTCCCCAAAGCTTTCTTGGACTGCATTTCCACGCATCTAACTGAAGTTTAAGCATCTGGTGTTATGGAATATATTTAGTGCTTCAAAAAACAGTTCAGATATTCAAAGCAATTTAAAACCTCTAATTCGTTAAAGTAAAAAGTTATTTAAAAGCTACTCTGGAAGTGAAAGCAAAGAGCTTACAAATGCACCTACAAAAAACCTGGCAGTTTCTGGAGTCAAGTACTCTTTTGTATCCCCTTCTGCTTCCATACAGAGGTAAAAGAGATGAAAAGGTATAGAGAAGCAATAGTGAAATTTGCAGAGAACAACTATACATAGCTTTAAGATGTCAGTGCCTGGACATGTGCAGTAACTATTTATGAGGTATGAAATGCTTCTAATTACAAAGAATACACAACCTGTAAAATCCAATCTATGTTTGACATATTACTGTAGTCGCTCAATCCACAAACCAGAAGCAAGCTAGTGCATAACAATGATGCTGCCTAGAGGCTCAGGCTGTCAAGAAGTGGCTTTGGATCACATTCTCACTGATTTACCTAGCCGTCTTTAGTTTAAAACAAACTCAGAGGAGGAGGAAAAAAGGAAGACCTACAAACATATGGATTCCAGCAGAACAGAAATCTTACTGACAATGAAAACCCATGATGTTATTGCAATCAGAGTAACCAATTCCTATAGCCATACTTTCACTCCTATGAAGCGGCTATTTAATAGTAGATTATGCTATGTTTGTGTATCTGAAGCATTATACCCAGAAAAAGGCAAAAATAAGCTGCATGAACAATGAATAGTAGTCACATGAAGAACCTGATCTCACAAATTAAGCATATCACAACATTGGATACATACTGTTTTCAGTCTTCACAACTGACTTAACACTGGTGCTTCCATTTAAGTACTCGCAGTTGATGGTATACTGGAAAGCCTTTGCTTCAACTTAGTTTAGCTAATAGAGTCCTTTTAACTCAAAATGTAGCAAGTCACTAGGAGCTGAAAAAGCAGAGAAACTTGAAAAAGGATAACCAGGCTGCAGAGGAGAAGATGCACTGATTTAACAGAAAGGACATGGCAACATTTTTTTTTTCCTGGAGGTACCTTGGCACATTGTATAGTTTTCAGAAATATCTAAATAAGTAGCCAAAGAAATGTAGACAGCTAACCTGCTTAAGCATGTCTGCAATAGGAATCTATGGAATCATCTGTATTTAAGGTTAATATAAAAAGCATCTGCTTTGTAAAGACAAAAGTTTATATCTAAACTTAAGGAATTTTACTGCTTCTATAGATTCAACTTAATTCTAATTTGAAACTAAACATAGTCTGAACAAACTACAGAGTTAAATCAGAATATTACAACACATCTTTCTCTTAAATAAAAAACTGATATTTGGAAGATGAAAACTATTAAGACTTACAACTGTCTATATACACTCATGAGGGTTTTTTACATAAATATATGCGTGTATATGTACACACATTTTTGTTTGAATCAATCTACACTTTCTTCATTGGCAAAAAGGCAAAGTTCAGTGTAAAGAGCTAGATTCAAATCTGTTTTTAAACACCTATATTAACCAGTTGAAATATACCCTGAAGAAAGATATCCTTGCATATGAATTTAAAAGAATGATTTACCATTTGTTGATTTATATATGACCAGAATTGTCATTAAAAAGTCAGTGATCATCAATACACTACCTTTTTATTTATAAACACACAAGATACTGTTCAGTGGAGACATGCTTCTGCATGTCAACATCAATTTTTAACATGTTGTTGCTGAAACTGATTGTGCTTGCTTCCCCCCACACACACAAGTGCAGATAAACAAAAAAACTCCAAAATCTGTAATCATTCTCACAAAGCAATTTACCCCTTTAACAATTTACAAAGAAGTATAATTTAGAAACAGCTTTAGAGTAAGAAAAGACATGCACAAAACTTCACATTTAAGAGAAGGTATGACAGTACTTAAGGAGACTTTAGAATGGTAAGAAATCAACGTAAATAGCTTTTTTGTTCACACCAAACATAGGTTTGCTGTTGTAACACAGAAAGTGAGGAAAGCTTCCCGTACACAGTAAGGTGATTATATTTTGAGCATTATATTGCTCTTCTAGCTAAGAGGAAGATTTTGGTGATCAGAAGATCTGATTTCCTTCCTTCTTCACAAAATGGAAATGAAGCTTTTAGAATTCACCAAAATTTGTTGATACATTTCAAAACCACAAATCTGTTAAGCGATCACCATCACACACACACACACAAAAAAGCATGCTTCATTCAGAATTTTCAACTGAATGAGGCTGAAAACCATTGCATGTTTATGCAGTTATCACCCAGAAGTATTTTAATATTGTAACTTCACTGAGATACAGAGCTAGAGGTATAAAAACCTCTACAACTCGGAAAATTCCTAAGAAGTCAAAAGGCTGGATTACCTAACCCATTCTCAGCCATTTACCATGCTAAAGGCTCAAAGAGGCAAAAGCATGAAATGTAAGTACACAGAACAGCTGCATTAGCTTAGTCAAGACACCACAAACCTATCTTGTATAACACATTTAAACCCTTTGTTAAAATCCCATTTTAATTAGTTCAAATCACCATATAAAACTAAATGCATTTTTGTAAGGTTTATTTACACGACTAACAGGGATATTAATCAGTTTATTATGCAGATCGTCTGGATGAACCAGTATGAATTCTTGACATATAAATCCTGTTGAGACAGTGAATTCAGCAAAGAAGTCGCTCAGAATGCATGTTCATGAAGGAATGTTGGCTGAATTACAAAACTATTTCCAAAAAGATACTTCCCATCCATGCTCTCCAGAACAATCTAAAATTAAGAGGGGAAAGATACCAGAACTACATTGTTTCTCCACCAGCCAAAGCTAGCAAGCAAACAACATTGTGTAAGTTTCTTAGTTATGTCAGTCCATTATTAATGCATGACGAAGCATTATCTTTTGCTTAGTACCAGCAGTAAGTTTAAAAGATATGAGTTTACTTGCCTTTACTACCTTGAATAAAGGTATTTTAAAATAACCCCCATCACTAGCTAGTTCAAGGAGTCCATTAAAAATGGAGCAACTAATCTGGGAACAACCAAATGCTCATTTATTTTTTTAATGGTGAATAACATTTTAAATAAAACTACTCAAGTTACCCTTAGGAAAAATTTGCAACACAACTTACTGTAAAGTTCACTTTTAAAGATTACAAGACCCATGAAACAAGATGTTGTGTAGACAGACAGAACATCTACCCTGTAAGATCACTGCCTCTGAACTTCTTACCCTAATTCGAGTGCAAGGGAGCTCAGCATTTTCTTCTTCTCTTCACCCTATTATATCACTCAGCTCCTGCTTTCCATGAATTAAGTCACTAGATCCTTACATCAATATAAATTCAAGCATAAACATGGAGGAGAGCTGAAGGCATTAATCTATGCCGAAGTGACAAAGAACATGAACTGACGTATTGCTTCTATTCTCCAATATGCTGCTCTAAACTCAGGTGACCCTTTCTTCTACTACATCCCTTTCGACTTACCTAATGTCATACAACAATTGACTTTTGAATTAGTTCCCTTTCTACTCTCACCATCAACCTTCATATCTTTGGTTTTTAAGAGTGTACGAAGCAGACCGCTTGGCAACAAAGACCAGTCCTTTTTGTTGCATCTCCTAAAAACAGTTTTCTAGAACTGACACACAGAAATACATTTTAAATCCGTCTATTTCACTGAATTTTAGAGTTGGAAGGGACCATAGAGATCATCTAGTCCAACTCCCCTGCCAAAGCAGGACCACCCAGAGCATGTCAGATCATGCTATGGGTCATGTCTATGTTAACTGAAATATGATTGCCCAGAGTAAAATCTAATTATGCCAGTCAACATAGCAAAACGTAAGAGATGAACTCAGAAGTTTGAAGTAGAATGTCAGTGACAAGCCTGGCTTTTTGTTTCAAAAAATCAAAAGACATAAAAAGAATTAACTTTATCTATTTGTGCAGTCTGGCAATAAAACTACAGAACAAGATACCGAACACATGCAGATTCATCATATCCCAGATCTTATATTGCAATTTTAGTAAGATAAATTGAAGAATCACAACAAAGTTAATTTATTTTTTGCAGCCTGAAGTTTATTACTGTTATTATATACATAGTTAATAACAGTTTTGTCCCCATAAGTACAGAAAGAGCCAGAAGAAAGTCTATACTGAAAATGAAAGGAAACAATCAGAACAATTTCAGAGACTCAGACTGACAAAAACTTTATACAATAGTTTAAACACAACAAATTGCTCACAGGTGCCTGAATACCTTTACAGGCAGACCAAACAGTTTTGATTAATTTAATTTATTCCTGTGCAACTTTCACAATATAAAGCATGTTACTGAATTTGGGATAATATATTTCCTCACTCCTTCCCACAGTCCTCAGCTCTCAATCCCCTCAGTGACACTAAAACACCACTATTCTAATCACATAATTATAATAACATGGGAGGAAAACTACGTTCTAGAAGTCAAGGATAAGTGAAATAAACCAGTAAAGAATATAAACCAACACGACTTTTTTGCTGATGAGTTTTCTTGTACAAAGTACTAAGAAAAACATGTTTGATTAGGAAATGGCTGAAGTCCTCTGCTATTAAGACAGAGTAACAAGCGTCCAAACATTGGCAAATAGTTCTATGCACCAAGTTTTTAAAGCGTGACTTCGAATAGAGATTGGACAGCCGAAAAACACTGGGTCAAGCTTTTTCATAATGAAAGGACATCAGACATTTCATCCAATGACAAATGAAGCTACAGGCTTTTTTAGTTTAAAAAAAGTTTCCATCCATCATACGGGCAGGACAAAACTTGTCAGAATTCCACAGGCATCTCTTATTATTACAAACAAGACAGGATTAGAATGCAGTAGCATATTTCTGAATGAGACTTTACAGTTAGGCAAACAATTTAAGTTGCCTTATAAATATGCTTTTGATTCTTTTTCTTAAGCATAAGGAACCAAGAAGATGCATCAAGTAGTGCTATATCACATTCCCACAAGACTGGAACTAATATTCTTCCCTCTGAAATGACATTATGGCAATCTATTCTGTCTGATGTTCTGCACAACTAAGGGCATTTTTCTTCAAAGGAGCAACCCTACTTGCCACTTCCAGGTAAATACATTTGCAATGCATTGCCTTGCAAAATTAAATACTTCTCATGCTTAAGTACATACAAATACTGCATTTGGTGGAAAATAAATGTGCATTTTCATGCCTGAGCAGCTTATTGATGAAGTTTGATGGAATTGCTAAATAGAACGCAAGGCTAGAGGAAAGTTTAGTTTCGTAATTAAAGAACCTTGAAAAAAAGGTTGTACAACTACCTCTTTGCTCAGTCTATCAAAATCATACAAAGTTGCTCAAGTGCTTGTTGCAAAATTGCTGTAGATGAACAAATATAAAAAATAGCATAAATGATGTTTTATTGTTTACATCTTAATTATAAAACACCTAGATGAACAGCGCCCTGACCATAACAGTAACAAAAAAATAAAATAACCTGGTTCCCCAGCTTCCCAAGAAGGTGTAAAGGAAATCGGTATATTGGAGTTTTGAGTGCTCTAAGTTCTACTGTGGTCACATAGTCTTAGCGAGCTCTGTGGTAACAGTACAACTTAAAGTGGTAATGGTTTCTTACCACTTTCTTAAGCGACCTCCTAAAAATCAGTACTTGGCTTGTCATTTCCATAAGTCGATAGGAAAAAAAAGACCCCTGAAAACCTGGCATAGAAATTTTGTGGTGCAATGCATATTGCTTTAGGTTAAAACAAAAAATTACCTGGCAAGGAAAAAAAGAGAAAGCATAGCATTAAAAATAACAAACACAAAGCAAGATGAATAGAAGCTAAGTATTAGAATTTGAGACTAACAGATTAGTAAACAGACCTAGATGTTAATTCCAAGAAGTTTGTTTTCTTTGTTTTGTTTATAAGAAGCCCCGATTATCACATATTCTGAGTTTAGGTCACACATGCAGGTGTTAACTTGTACAAGACAGTTCAAAAAAATATTTGAAGTGCACTTCATCTTCACTGATCTCAGAATAAGCATTATGAAAATAATTACAGCAGCAAACGCAACTTTGCTTGCGTACTATGAGTTTTCTGCAACTCGACCAAATATTTGACCAATTTTTGTGGAAGTGGAAGTTTCAAATCTAGTTAACTCCAAGCCAGCAAAAGCCTACTTTAACTTTTGTACATGTTCACAAAAACTACTTGAATATTTCAACTTTCCATAGAAAAGAGCAAGTGAACAAGGGCTCTGACCCAGTCAAGAGGAGTGCAAATCCAATTTTCTGTAACTAATAAGTATTGGATGCACTACACTGAAGAAGCAATTAATACATAAACAGAAGATAACATAGACTTAAAAACAGTCAATCTGTTTCTCTACTTCCAGGTGAGCCCAAATTCATTACCACTTCAAGGTGTATTTTTGTTGTGCCCCTCCTCCCCCCAACATAGGTACATCTTTATCAAAATTTAGTTTTAACTTTATTTCATTAAATATCATCTTCATTTTTACATTGTTACTTGGTAGATCTTAGTTGAACAACAAGTCTTAAGAAACATAAGCCTTCCCTTGTTGCAGTGCTATGCATAAAAAAAAATCATGGCCCATTCAGCATAAGTAGAAAAAATGCACAGTAGTAAGTGCAGTATTTTTTAAATAAGAATTCAAATACAGATGCATTTTCATCTAATGAAGTTTTATACTTTTTTTACAGCCGTGTTCACTATACAGCTACCCTTCAATCATAGTCAAATGGCCTCAGATGTTGTTTTCAAGATGCATTTTATTTTTTAATATTTTTAAAAATACATATTTTTACATGTTTAAAGAACATTTTTAGTTATAATGATAATATAACAAACATGTTTAATAATATACTTTTTATATATATTTAAATGCTTATTTTCTTTTTTATGAATAAAATTGCTGGATTAAAAATCAATATATTCAAAGCTTAGAGTCAATAATTATCATGCATGCACTTGATTGTGCATTACCGAGCACCCAATACTTCACATTATTTAACATCCAGGAAAAAATTGCCGCTACTAATATACCTTTCATACAAAAAAAGTTATTGCAATGTGCAATATCCTGCTTCAACCTTTACAATAGCTTATCACCTTTGGAGGACTTTTTCCATTAAAGCTAAAACCAAAAGACAAAATTAGGCAGATGCTTACTTTACCGATATTCATGATGTATATGTAATTTCTTTTAGAACTTATGAAGGTTTCCCCCTCTAATCAACATTTTAGTAGGACAGAATAAAATGTTGAAGTTTTACTCAGTATTTCTTTTAAAAATAATCCTGCACTGCAAGTCAGCATGGGATTGTTAAAGCGTAGAGATTTCCTTAGAATCTAAGTCTCAGCATATATCAAATAAATATGGATAATTAACTAGTGTTCCTATTTCCAACTGAAAAGCAAAATAAAAAGAAAACCAACCCCTAATTACATGAACTATACCATAGCACCCTCTGCTGGACAGCCAAACACAAGAACTGATAGTAAAATATATCAAGGTTAAGGGAAAGAACTCAAAATTGCATAGACATGATTATGGAAGTATAATTTTTTTTGTCAACATACAACAGATAATATGGATTTTTATATATCTTATCTATATAGCATACAGGAATACAGTAGTATTTTTTCAGTTTCAACACAAGAAAAGTTACTTCTCTCCTATTTAGAGCTTCAAATCAGAACGCAACTATCTTTACTTTTAGACAGGTTGCCTCCAAATTTAATACCCCTTAGAAGTAGCTTGCCTTGAATAATATGATACTTCTTCATAAAAAGTTTAGGATTTTGTAGTCTGAATTCACAGGATCTGTTAAGTCTCATATTTTTAAAATGTTTGTTGTCCAATTTTAACCCAAATTGTTGGGTTAAAAACCAGTATCAAAGACAAGAACATAGAAGCACATACACCTGATTGTGCACTACAGATCACCCAATTCTTTACACTATTTCATGTTCAGAAATATTTACCACTACTAGCATGCCTGTTATACAAAACAAAAATTTATTGCAATGTGCGATCACATTATGTTATGTCAAATTTGACAATAATTTATGAGGTTTTCCATTAGAGCTCTAGAAAACTATGCTCAGTGAAGTCTGCTATATGTTGCATTGTAACTTTAGCAGTTCTGATAATGGTACCTTGTTAGCAAAGAAAATTCTTACCCTGTTAAAGCTGTGCTCATGAGAATCTTCCAGCTGTCCATTGCTAGTCACAGGAATTTCTGCTGCCGAATTTTTAGGAGATTCTTGAGCCATTGCACCTTCCTGTAGTATAAGAACAAACATAAAAAATGTTAGCATTTGTCTAATTTTTATATAGATCACTCATTGGAAATTTATTTGGTGTATAGGTTTCATAACAGTTGATTTTATTTCAAACCCCTGTTGGTAATACTCTGATATACTAGGTCTGTATACATTAATTTCATCACATACCCAAATCACATTAATAGCACAGCTCAGACAGAAGTAATTTAAAGCTTCAAGATCTAAGAGAAAAGAAACATTGAAATTTAACTGACTGATATTGGGAGCCTTAGGGGTGTGCCAGACACAAATGAGACATGTGGGGCCCGACAAGTATATTTCTATGCACACTTGATCCTTAGTTTATATATTTTAAAAAATAAAAAAAGATAAGCTTGGCTAAAAAAAAATAATGTACTGGCTAACGATAAGCAAGAAGTATTAGAGAAGTGCAATGAATTTAATCATGTGTTACAAAAAGAAAAGTAATAATGCCAAACTTCAAAATAGTTTAACTTGCTTCTTATTTTATCATAATATAGTGCCACCTTCTGACTAAACTGTTGGTATGCAACTCTCATTCAGTCAACAGCAGTAAATCTACAGTGAAATGCAGAAACAAGAACTTAAAAGCACCAATGCAATTCAAGAATCGGAGTTAGTTTCAAACTGCAGCTGCATTATGCACAGTAGCAGCAACTGTGAAACCACTGCTTTCGAGAATGACCCAAGGTATAACCTAGAGGAGACATTTCCAGAAGAAATGCACACCACTCACGAGCACCTGAAGAGGGAATGGCACCCTAACACTCTCCAAAATTAAGAGAAACTGAAAATTCTGACCCTCTCAAAAAGCTAGCCCTCGCTCGGCCAGACAGCCTTCATTAGTCAACTAAAGTGTAAACAGTAGAAGAATCAACACAACTGAAGCAGTGTTTGTTCAATTACTTACATAAAAGTTGTCCGAAGTCTTCCAACCAGCCAATGCACCTGTGCAAGACTGGCAAGACATGGTACACCATGAACGTGTACTTGAGAATAGGTGCTTAAAGGTCCCTTAAAGCTCCAAATCATCAAGCTGAACTAGCTCTTTGCAGTCAAAGGGTGAGGAAGAGGTCTGGTCTGAGATCACGCTGAATTACAAGCAGCTTCTCCAACCACACATAGCTTTTTACAGGATATCCATACAACACAAAGATTTTACTGGTACTTATTCAGGATCACCTGCATCATTCTTAATTGGCAACATCTTCTGTCATACGCCATTGCTATTATTTCCCCCACTTTCACCTATCACTACTTCATTTATTAAACTTCATTTCCTTAGTAAGCTTTGAGGCCTCCCAAGCTTTTGTCTAAGTAGTCATTGTCTGTGGGCTTCAATAAACATTCTCCACTAACTCCAGAGAGCTTTCAAAGCTATGTTCCCATAACTTCTCCCAAAGATTGTAAATTACTGAGACTTCACTTCTGTTGGTCTTTTGAAGCAGAGCTCGCCACTCAAGCTTTACTTGGTATGTACAAAATCTGATTTACATTTCTGAAAGTGAAATAAGCTTCTTCAATTAGCAGCATAAAATACCACCATCACCAAAAAAAAAAAAAAAAGCAAGGAGGCTGAAGTCCATTGAGTTGTGAGTAAATGCTGTCTTTCACCCATACAGAGAAGAGAAAGAAAAAGACCAAGGACAAGCCACTCTAACAACCATACACATGAACTACAATCTGTGGATGCACACCCGTAAAATACCATCTGAGGTGACATATTTTCCCCTTTGGAGGATCTAGACTTTCTCTACAACTAACTTAGCACTATTTTTGAAAGAGTGACTTTCAATTCAGTTTTGCTTTCTCAAACATTTCCCTAAAAGGAGAAGCAAAAACACTTAGGCACAACTTTTGAAAAAATTCTAAATACACAGAAAACAGATTTCAAATAATTTAAGAAAACGTCAGTGTGCTGTAAATTCAAAAAAAGTGACTTTATAGCACACTAACTTATCCCGTCAGTCCCTCTCACTTAGGATCCATTAAGTGCCCCCTTTCAGCACTGTGAAGGAATAGCTCACATGCCATATATTCACACTGGCCTAGTGTAACAAATTCTCCATAGAGTCCAGTCTTCACCCACAACTAGAAGACAGAACAGCTGGGTTTTGGGTCATTCTTCATACAACAGAAAAAACTCACAACTCCTAGCTTTTAATTAAATGAAAATAATGAAACACACCAAAAGCTCTATGTTTATGACTACTTTTAAAACAGTAATTTGTTTTCTTTCACGGAATACAGAGTATCTTGAGTTGGAAGGGACCGATAAGGATCGATCGCCAGCCCAATTCTCTGCTCCTCGCAGGGAGTTGCTATATAATACCATTAGACCAAATGCTCTAGTTACCTGTCACGTTAGATTTTCATTTAGGGAATCTGTCCAATAGAGCAAGTTTAAGAAGCCAGAGCTAAATCTCACGTCTGCTTACACTCCAAGACTACTACTTGATGCGGTAAAGTACGGTATTTTTCAAAATGCTTGGCCTGCCACAGCTACCTGCACAATAGCGAAACATCAGCAAAGGCTAACATAGCTATTTTTGTTCTTCAGAACAAAATCGTCAGAAAACAGTGTCAAGAGGAAGTCCTGTACTGTCAGGGGATACGCTTCATTTGGCAGGAATGACAAACAAAATTGCATCTCCAAATTTAATTTAAGGCAAAACAAATGCTTGGCTTGGGTGCTTTTCAGCAAGAATCTCAAATAATTTTGCTAGCATTGTACATTGATCTATGTTTATGCCTTTATTCAGAGAAATACATGCTCACACATATGTATACATGTCCCTAATACATACATTCAAAAAGGAAAAAAATCATCAGCTTCTCCAGACAACTTATGAAATATAAAAAGGCCTAGAAGCAATTCACAGGGTTTGGTTTTTTTTTTTTAAGATGTTTCTACTTTAGACAAACCTATGTACCAACTTCAGAGAAAGTAACAAAATTACTTGCTAACTTCAGTTTCATGTTGCATCTGAACTAAAACACAATCTTCCATTGCTGAAAGGAGGACATCTCACTATTGCCCTTTTCCAGTCCCCATTACGAGCCACACAGTGTCCCATCTCCCAACCCCAGCACTTGCCTGCCACTCACCTGACTACAGTAAACATACTCAACTCACTAGCTTGACAACAGACCTTTTCACCGGCTTAATTTTCTGCAGTTTCAGTGAGTTGAATCAGTTTGCAATGAGGTCAGACAAGCACCAACGATATGAAGTGAGCAGCTGAAAAAGGGAAGTGGGATAAACTGCTAATTTGGCTCAGCCATAACAAGAAGTCACCACCACCTGCGTTTTAGCCAACAGCCTAAGCTAGCACTGCTGCCAAGAACAAGTCCTTATCCTCCCGCTTTTTTTTCTTTGCCCTTTACCTCTAACTCTTCCCCCCATCAGCTTCCCCAATTTCCCCACCCCTTCCCTGGGCCAGAACAATGTATTTGTACAGCAAACAAGATTGAGGAAACACTGCATATTAAAAGAAGGTGACCTATGCCCAAAAAGGGACGGGCAATTTTTCCACTCAAATCGGTTCTCCAAAACATGATTTAAACTAAGTATATACAGAAACTGCACCCTCAGAAAAAAAATTTATCATACGTAGGAACAGTCTAAAGTAAATATATCAATGCAAATTTAGGAACTTCTTTGTTTTAGGCATGAATAAGCACTATGGAAAATCATGAAGTTTGAGCTAAGTATTTCATTTAGAAAAATATATTAATCCTTTAGTAACCTTTTTCTTTTCTTAGCATATCTGTTTACAAATATCAGATTTTGGGATATACTAAATATCCATGAAATCACTATTATGTTTTTATACAAAATTTTAAGACAATTCACTGGTATTGATCGTGATAAAGTCAGCATCACCTTTTTTCATTCTCCCTCTAGAGCAGCCAGGGAAATGTTCACTCTTTACCGTTCTCAAACAGCCCCCCAAGCACATCTGATTGGCAAAATATTATCAAGAACCTTAGGAATTTGTTTATTACTTTAAAAAGTCCCTGACTTCTCCACAATGAAGGTACAAGCTCTATCTGCTCCTAAGGAAAATGATTCACCACTCCAGCAGCAGACAGAATGCCTTGTTATAGCAAGACTACACAAAAACTGCTGCCTTTTAAGTACCAACCCTTTCTTCCTGCTGCACCTACATGTTTCAGGCTCTACCCCACCTATATCTATTCAGTCTACAAAACAAATACCGCAGCACAGCAAAAGACTATTGGCTGAAGTAATCCTTTGATATGAATTAATTAGATTGCTCGTAATAGTGTCTCAAAACCAAATTCACCCATTCAGGAGAATGTGCGGGAGCTCATATCCCCATACTAACTTCACTGTGCTATGCATATCCGAATTCTGGGCAGTCTGAAACTGTTGCTGGGATTGGTTGATTTTACACTGATATAACTTTCACCCAATCACCTCAGAGTCAGACTGGACCTCTTCTGCAGCTGGGTGAGACTCATCAAGTGTTGTGGATTCATTGCTGTGTTCTGACATACCTGAAAATAGAACAGGTATGGCATGCATTAATTGATGTGAAAGGAGTTGGGTGTTGCACCTTACAGAAACCAAAGTAGGCTTTCAGGAAACATTTCTTTTACAAGTTCTGCTAAAGCAAAGAGAAACCTCCCTCTTTTGATGACTACCAGCTCTTTAGCACTCTAAATTCTAAACAAGACTAGGAATATGGTCTAGAATAATCTCCCATTGTCAAAGCAGCCTTCCCTGCACAGAGGGCTGAACTTGCAACAGAAAAACCAGGAAGCCAAACAAGGTTCTTCAGCTGGTATTTACTGTCACCTGGAACAACACACTAACTGTATCCAACCACTGCAAAGATCACAACTGTATCAAGACATGAGATTTATCCAAATTTTGTAAGTTTACATTGATGCTAAGCCACCAGAACCTAGTAAGCTGCTCAGTCTGTTATGTTTAACTAGAAACAGAATTCCCTTCATTTTATTATAAACAAAAATAAATTCTCATCTACAGAGGCAAAGAAAGCTGGTAACACTGAGGACATGTGCAAGAAATCAACTCTGTGAGCAGTGATCATGAAAGATAAGTTACATACCTAATATAGCTTGAATAAGAAAAGTATCTAAAACTGATTTCAAATAGCTGGTAACTACAGGTGACACTGAGCTGTTCGAGAGGAGAAGACAACCAATCATTAAGAATTAAACAAAGTCTGTCTGTATTGAGTATAATCACACATGACTTCAGTTCATCAAGTCTTGCAACACTTCATACATGTTCAGTCATATACCAGATTAAGAAAAATTATAGAGATCACTATTTATATTGTATTCCAACTTCCCAAGCTATAAAACATTTTAATTGAAGCAAATAATTAATAAGGTAAGCAGCTCACATGACAAAGGAAATAAAATAAGGACACAAAGGCTAAGAAACTGAGCCTTCTAGATCATATTACACTGGATAACCTATTACCTTCCTTTGGAAAACCAAGCACGTAAAATAAGAGATGTTCTCCAGAAAAACAATTCACTCAGGGCTATCACTGAATGAAGCTAGATTTTTCTCCAACCAATACAAAACTCCTTTCAAAGTAATTAAGTATAACTTTTTAGTATATTTTCTTAATTTTCTACAATTCTTTCGAACAGGAAAGACCATACAGCAGAGGTGCTGCTTTCCCACACAGTCCTGTCCAAACTCTGCTTGTGGTTGAAAACAACCTCCATTCTTAACAGCTTACTTCTGGGTAAATAAAAAGTTTCCATTATGGACTAGAAGATCAAGTGCGATTTCTTTGATCTGGTTGTTAAACAAGAAGCAAAATTCATCTTGTAGTACACACTTGGTTACGACAATCTGTACCTCAGTTTTACAACATTGCTTATCCTGGACTGAATGCTTGTACCTGACATACAAACTTACATACTACGATAACACTGTTTAAAACTATTAAATGCTGTAAGTGGCAAAAATATTTTCTTGATAGCCTTACAAAGTCTTAATAACCTAATCTAGAGGCATGAGGTATCTCATAAACCCATGTAGAAGACACTGCATCTTAATTAATTTTTAAAATCCAAATTAATTCTCCATTTGCATTATAACCTTCCATCTCCCATTTTTTTGTATGGTATTCTTTTCCTGCAAACAGTATCAACAGTTTCAACACAGCTCTGCAGAATCACACTGACCAACTTTAAAACATGAGAAGGGGAAAACTGTAGATTAAAGGTGGCTTTTTGTAAAAAGTTTAACTCTATGTTCTAGTTTAACTATAGAATTGCCTGATGACTACTTCTATGGAAAAAAAAAAGGGGGATGTAAACACCAAATGCTGGATGTAAGGACAAAAGCTTTCCACATGTTTACAAAGATCCAGAAGTTAAGACATTCATGTGAAATTGTAGCAAACATGGCATCTACATACACGTATTACTTATATTTAAGGCTCCATTACAAAAGTCTGTGCATTTTTGTATCTCAGTAATTCCTGATTTTCTCTTTCCGATGTCACAGAAAGAGCCATTCTTTATAAGAGCTTACTAATGTTCAGTACCATATGAATTCCGCTTTATCAATTATTTTTTAATATTTTACTAGGACACTCATTACCATCAGCTGCCATTACAACTCTGGTATGTTCTACTGGGAAAAACACGCCTCATCCATATTCTGACATGAATTTAAGCCTAAAAACCCTGACCTCATCACTCCTGCCCCTATGGATTTTCATTTTTTTCCCCACTAGACCAATTCTGCAAATCCACACAAATACTGTAGCAGAGTAGAACAGAGGAGAAAGAACAGACTGAGAATCCTGCCCCCATGGCAAAGCCACCTTAAACACATATCAGATTACAAAATCAGTCATTTTAAGTTCTGCTCACTCATAAATAAAACCACCTAATTTTTAAGTCCTGAGGATTTATATATCACTTCTTCAACTGGCAAAATAAAAGGTAAAGCAAAAACTTATAAACAACTTACTAAGCTTCCTATAGGATGAAGGCTTCAGAGATGTTTAATCAGGTATAATTAGTGGTTATAAGAGCACTTATGGACTTTTCATTAAAAAAAATCACATTTGCTTATTCATGCAAATATGAATTAAACATCAACAATAAATTTGTTTTGAATAAGGGGTTTATTCTTAACATAGTTACATTACTTAAGTAAATGACTCATGGTATCAGAAACAAGAACCATGTGATTCTCAGCAATTACACCTGCTTTTCCAAGCAGGATGCACTGGCTCCTGCTCAAGTTTTTCTCTTAAATTAATCATCAATAAGGTAAAAGAAAGATACCTTCTGTCCAAATAAAGTTTACTACACACTTTTATTGTTGTCTTATTACTCCACTGCATAGATAAGCAATACAAGTTTTTGTAACACCGCAGAAAATGGAGTGCTGGTGGAAAATAATGACTTTATGCGTATTTTCTTGATTTCAATTTTTAATTAAGATGACTATCACTAATTCTTGTCAAGATCAATCCCTTTTTAAAAAGAATTTAAAGAACTGTATGAAACACTTTCTGCTGCAATCACGCCAGTTTCCTCTTTATGCTCTTGAATTCCCTGTCTGCTCCACTTGCAAGATCTAAGTTACAAGACACGATAGCAATAAGGACCAGAGAACAGGGCTGCCACTACCGTCCTCCCTACTCTCGGTCAACCTGCCCCTAAGTACTTCAATGCTCTGCTCGTCTCCAGATTAGCCAAGCCATGGGCTCCCATGGGTTTCAACTTCTACTAAATAAGAAAGAAGCAGCTGGTCAAGATATTGCCTCAGCTTCCAATTTTTCTAATCTAAGGTTCTTCTGTGTTACTTATTCCTTACAATTTTAACTGTGTGTGTACATAAATACATACATTCAGACAACCATTTGGTTTTGGAGTTGCACTGATCAAATGACATACTTCTCCAGCCTTGCAAAAGAACCCTTCCGTTATCTTCTCTAGATTATCAACACTTGGATAACAAAGCCACTGACTGCAAGTGCTAACTTCTTGTAACCAGTTCCACCAAGCATAAAAAGCACACGTTAGAGACTGAAATTACATGCAGTTCAGGGAGTGCAAGACTAAAGGCCATGAGGGGGTTTCAGCTAAAAATGACAGACCAGAGATGTACTATAAGCAACACTAGAAGAATTGCGTATAATTTGTCAACAATACTAGATGCAACACCTGCTTGTCACACACCACCACAGTGTTTCCATGTTTTAAGAATAGTAAGTCAGCTGCAAAAGACAAATTGGAACTCTTAAAATAGTAATTGTCAGGGTGTGGAATAAGTCCCAGGGGCATGAAATTTATGCAGCACTTAAAGAGTTTTCTTTCTTCACCAACAATCGGGTTCCTCTTCTCTCTCGTGAAACTCACCTTCTACCAAGCTCTGGCTCTGCCCACCCTCTCCGGGTGCCCACCACCCTCCGGAGCTGGGACCCCACAGACAAGCAAAGAGATGGGCATACCCTAACCAGCACCACACTCCCGACCCTTACAGCAAGGCCACCCGGGGTGGCAGACAGGACAAAACGGGCACTGGCAGCCCCCGGCTGGGTCCCGCCAGGGGCTGCGGGCTCCCCCCATGGTGCCCACAGACCCAGCCGCCCGCTGCCCGCACCCAGGCACTGCCGGGGAGGCCGGGAAAGCGGAGGCCGCTCCCGCGGTGCCACAGGTAGGACGGCAGTGAAGGGGAGGTGAGCTGCGGCCCGGCCCTCCCCGCCCCGCGGCCGGGCCCGACCCGAACCCAGGGCCTAAAAGCCCCGTCCCTCACCTGCTGCCGCCCCGGAGGCGTCGTGCTGAGGGGGGAGGGAAGCCTGGCCGGAGGGAGAGGGGGGAGAAGGAAGAAGCCGGGCGGGGCGGCCCCGGTTCTCCCTCTCCAGCTTTATTTTCTTCCTCCTCCGGTACCAGCAGGAGCCGGAAACGCTTGGCCGGAAAGGCGGGTGACGGCGGCGACGGCGGGCAGCGGCCTCTCTAGGCTGCGGGGCGCGCCTCTCTATGGTGGCTGACCCGGCAGGGCCGTAGCCATGGCAACCAGAGCC
>JAHREE010000245.1:20010674-20070826 GCA_033628505.1 Tringa tobata
ATGCCCTCGGCCGAGGGCATTCGCACAATTAAGCTTGGCGGCGCTGGCGTGTGTGTGTGGCACCTTATAACCAGGATCAGGCTCCTCCTGCCTCTGCCAAGTGCCATGCCCCTGAGATCAGAGAGCAGTCTTGAAAACCGGCCTCCTAGAAGGCGCCCTCAGCAAAAAAAGCGGCAGAACGGGAGCGTGCCTGCCCGGGTGCGGATGCTCCGTACCATGGCAGAGGCTTCAGGGAGTCCTCAGCCCCAGCCCGTTGTGAGGAGGAAAAAAAGCATATCCATCGAGGAAAAAATCGACATCATAAGTGCCGTGGAGAGTGGCAAGAAAAAGGCAGACATCGCAGCCAAGTATGGCATAAAGAAGAATTCCTTGTCTTCAATTATGAAGAATAAAGACAAAGTTCTGGAAGCCTTTGAATCTTTACGATTTGATCCTAAAAGAAAAAGGCTAAGGACTGCTTTTTATACCGACCTGGAGGAGGCATTGGTGAAGTGGTACAGAATGGCTCAGTGCTTGAATGTGCCGGTAAACGGTCCCATGCTGCGCCTCAAGGCCAATGATTTTGCCCAGAAGCTTGGACATAGTGATTTTAAATGCAGCAATGGCTGGCTCGATCGTTTCAAGTCAAGGTATGGCTTAGTTTTCAGAGCTCAGCCTGTAGAAGCAGCTGCTACTGCTGCAGTGGATGCTCCAACTCCTTGGTACCAAAATGTTCTTCCTTATTATTTAAATGATTATCAGCCCAAAAATGTATTTTTTATACAGGAGACTGGATTGCTGTATCAGATGTTACCCCATAGCACATTTGCATTTAAAGGAGAAACTTGTTCTGTAGGTAAACTAAGTGAAGAGAGAATAACCATAGCAGTGGGTACAAACATGGATGGCTCTGATAAACTTCCTTTGCTTGTTATAGGAAAAAACAAAAGTCCATGCTCTTTCAAAGATGTGAGGTCACTACCTGTGGATTATGAAGAAAATGATATGGCGTGGATGACTTCAGGAGTGTTTGAACAGTGGATGCATAAACTTGATGACAGGTTTCAAGCACAGCAGCGACAAGTAGTTATTCTTGTTGATTCTCTCCCTGCTCACACAGAAGTAGAGAACCTCAAGTCTGTCAAATTAGTGTTTTCTCCTCCAGACTCTTCTTCATGTATAGCTATGAAACAAGGGGTTATCAGAAGTCTGAAGGTTAAATACAGGTGCTGTCTTATCAAGAAATTTATTGACTGTGTAGAAGGTAATAAAGAATTTATGCTGACTCTTCTTGATGCAATTGAGATGTTGCACCTTTGCTGGGGGAAAGTAACACCAGAGACTTTTGTTAAAAGTTATAATGAAGCAGCATTCAAATTTGAAACCGAGGCAAATGGTTGCGATACAGAGGTTGAAAGTGATTTTGATTTGATCACACATGCACAGGCAGCTGGAGTGGAGTTTCCAAAAGGTTTATCTTTGGAGGAGTATGCAGCTCTAGATGACGGCTTGGTAACTTGTGAAGTGCCTGCAACTAATGAAAGGATGTGTTCCAAAGAAAGCACATCAGATAAAGCTGGGACATTTGTTGCTGATGAAGATACGAATGAAGGTGACCAGTTTCAGGGAGGTGAACAACCTTTACCATCAAAAAATGAGGCTTTGAGTGCGTTAGATACGCTTCGAAAGTTTCTCAGAAGTCAAGACACGAATGATTCTCTTCACAATTCCCTAGCTGACCTGGAGAATTTTATTCAACATGTAGCATGTAAATAAGTATTTTAGCAAAGTGTGAAAGCATGTAGCTGTAAAAAAAAAAAAAAAAAAAAAAAAAAGGAATTATATAAGTAAACAAAAATAGGCAGTTTAATAACAAGTGTTGCTGCAATGTTCTCTAGTGTGTCTTGCTCAGATGCCTGGATGTATATACCAAAAGGAAATTATGAAAAAGGGCTGTGAACTGACATTTTCTTCAAAATCATGAGGAAAGAACACAAAATTTGAGGTGGAGAGAGGAAATAAGTTGAACCTTTAAAATGGTAGCTGTAGTAAATACAGTGGAAGCAAAAGCAATTCTTTGAGCAGTTTGGTGTGTTCAGGATGAACTGGTGCCCACTTGGAATTCTTTCTTCAGGAAGAGATTAGCACTTCTTCACATCAATAATTTCACCGGTGTCTTTGGTGTTGCTGGCAGTGGAACGGTAAATATTTATCAGCTTGATGCTTTTGATACTTAAAGAAAAAGTTGAATAACAGAGCAAATACATGCTTAACTTCTGAGAACTGAGGGGTTTTTAAAATAAATTTTTTTGGTCCTTGTTCAAGAATTCTGGCCATAGTTTATTCTTTCAGCAGATGTTGAATAGCAGAAAGTTAGCAGCTTTGGATGTGTTTTGTTTTCTTAAACCTGTTGATGTGTGGATACACACGAAGGGCATAATCATTTATCCGAGAGGCAAAAGACAAACAAACCTTTACTTGGTCTTTGAAGAGGTGAAAAAGGAAGGTCATTTTCTCCCTTTCAGCCTTTTTGGTATTTGATTTTATATAGGTCCTTCTGTGCAACTCCCTGTATTTCTACAGAAAATACAGGAAACAATCAATTTACGCGACATCTGCACTCAAAACCTTATTGAACTCTTGCTTTATTTACTATACTTGAAGGCTTTGCTGTAGGAGCCATTGCACCAATGCAGTTCACTATTCTAGCTGACATTAACAGGGGTTTGCATGAATGTTTGCATGTATGCAGTGTGGAGTAAATCACAGTACATTTACACATCTTCAAGTATGGGCTTCAAGCAATGTAATCATACCAGAGCCAAAAATCTAAATTTGAGACATACTGTTTGTGACTTCTTACTAATTTGGCCTGGACTTCAAAAGTGAACTGTGAAGCTTGTTTTAAAAAACATATAAGCCATCGAAATCCCATATCTTAAGAGAATAGATGGCTTTTTCCTAGCTTCCTAGGTCATTCTGAGAAGCCAAGCTAAAATGCACTCACTGAAACTAATTTTTTAGGTCAAACACTTTATATTCTAACACTATAGCTTTCAAAATTATATAGGAGCCCAAATATTTCTTTTCACTTGGATTTTGGTTGCGTTTATAGTCAAACAGAGCGTGTGAAATCCATTTTGAAGCTTGTTGCTATCTCAGGTGTTTGTTCACGGGGAAGCACAGACTCCTCGGATCTGAAATGCTAGCAGTGGCAAAGGAAGTGGTTCGCTATGTAAATGTTAGTCATTTCAGCCTCTGTACACAGCTCAAGCTAGAGATTTTTTTACATTGTCTGGGTAAACCTTCAGGACACCAGCTTTTTATGTCTGGGGTGGTATCTATTGGAGGGAGAGGAAGAATATTGCTTTAGACCGCACCATATTTAAAAATAAGAACCTTTTCTCCAAAAGGCAGATTACTAAGGCTGTCATTTGCTTTTAGTACTTCAGATATTAGTTTGGACAACTATGTGCTTTTTTTCCTGTAGGCTTTTCTACTTTGTGCTGTAGCTAAATAATAATTATGTGCTTTGGCATCAAAGTCAGTGAGGTTACTTTAAGTATCCCAAAGTTACTTCTAGAAGCGTGAACTGAAAATGAAGTTTTAAGAATATAAGTAACTTCCAAACAAGGCCAAAGTAGGAAAAAAAATATTGAAACATTAAGAATGGTTTTCAAAATACACCTGCATTTGAAAATTTTAATAAATACTACACTGTTTCTGATTTTTGTGTGTGGTTCTGCATACCTTTCAGATCTATAAACTGTATCTCCTTCAAAAATTTTTACTCAAAGGAATATTACTCACTTCTATAGGTAAAAGGAAATTACTTTAACAAGATTTTGCACCTTTAGGCACAAACAGAAGAGAGGGGACAGTCAGGGATTTATATGTACCTCTATACCCAAAATCTGATAACAGAGTAATCCGGAGGGAGTAAATTAGTAGATGATTTCTCATTATTTATTACATAAAGCTTGAGACTGATAGTCTCAAACATGCAGAATCTTTAGTGATTTTAAGTTTTAGAAATGCCATACTTTTTGTTAGCTAGTATGCTTGCAGTAGTAAACAGCAATCATATGCAAGTATTAATTTCAGCTAATTTCAGATCATTTTCCTTTGTTCTCTCTACCGGCCTGGAAAGTATAACTATGCTTAGGTAGGCAACCAATTTTCAATGAACAGTGTGAACTAATTTAGTAAAATTTAATTGCAACAATGTCACAAATGTCAATTAAATTATACAGTAAAAAATTAGTAAAATACCTTCAAGATTTTTTTCGTGGTTGTGTCCACTGAAATGATAGAATGAATATTGGCCTACTCAACAGTTAACTGAACCCTTTGGTGACTGGGGAACCATGGCATGCAATGACAGCATTTCACATTATTTTCTTCCTTTAATATCAATAAAAGTTGGTGCTTCTGGGTTTTGGGAGGCAATTGTTAAAGGAGGATTTTGCAAAGCTTTCATGGGGCTATTGCCAGAGAAGAGATTTTGTATTTAAGCAAGGAAGTTAGTATTTGTATCTAGATTCTTTAATATGACCATTTTTTTTTTTTGGGGGGGGGTCCTTTCTTGAAAATCAGAACCATCTAGTCTTATTCTATTAAATCTGTTTATATTTCAGTCCTTGGGTTCCCTTGGTTTTTTTCCCAATTCCCCTTCCCAGATAGGGGAGGGGTCATCGGGTGATAGAATGATTGTCTAAATGGTAATAAATTGTTGTGGGTTCCTCAGACCATAACAGATGGGACGGTGCAACCTTGCCCCAAATGCCAAATTAAACACTGTTCATAATATATTGATCAGCTGTTTGAAAACTCTGTGAGACCCGGGATTGCTGACAGAGACATCTCAAGAGGGTGGTAAGAGGTCTCAGCTCCCCTGCTCAGTAGCAAAACTGAAGAGCTCTACTCTCTGGAGGAGTTCTTGGAGAACACTCGCTATTCAAGAAGAATCACTTCCATGAGTGATAACGAGCTGCTGGTTTTCTCATCTGAGGTCATCCACTTCTCTTGAGACACGTGCCATGGGGCTGCCATCACATCATGCATACAAGGAGACGAATTACTGAAACCACTGCTTTTCTTCTAGCTGTGTTGGTGCCTTATACTTCTAAGCTGTATAAATGATGCATCGTGATATTTTGCTATTCAAAATTTTATTTCTTTCCTCTTGCACCTTTTTTCATCCATTGCCTTCTATCATTTTATATTCATTGATATCCTGCTAATTGTAGTGCTAATGTTAGGGTCATTGGCACAACCTTCTGACACGCTGCTTTTCTCCTTACTCTCCCTATTTCTAACATTATCTTTTGCGGGTGGTATTTTTGAATCATCTCATGTATCAGCTAGTGTCACCCTCTTGGTACACATGCTCGTGACCTCAGGCCCTAATTTCTCCATTGCTGTATTTAGTGGCCTTCCCAAACCCTTGCTTCATTTAGCCAGGAACATTTAGTACATCCTTATTTCTTTTTGCCTTTTCTTTTTGTGGAGGAGGGTGAGTGGTGCTTTTTCCAGCAGTTGCCCAGCACGTCTGAGAGAATTGGTAATAAAACATATAATCTGTCTCTCCTTTCAGGTGTCTCTATTTTTTCCTTCTGTCAGTAGTCCCTTCAGATCTGTACTTCTGAGATTCTCAATTTGACATTTAGTAACTTCATCTGAACCATTCCCTTTTCTCTTTCATCTCTTACCCTTATCTGCCTCTGTAGCATCTTTGCCACAGTTCACTTTTACATTTCCATTTCTAAATATCAAACCCCTAACCTCGGCTCTTTGGATCTTTCTTCCCTCCTCTTTTACGGGCCCCATCTAATGTTTAGACTACATTTCAAACTGCCTTTTCCTCCTTTCATGATTTGATGTCTATTTCTCTTCTCCAAACCAGAGTATTTAACTCTTTCTGGAAACAGACAGGTTTTTTTTTAACTTTCTACTTTACTTGGTGTGTCTTCCTGATACCCGTAGATCAAAGCCTGTGTATTAATTAAAAGTATGTTATTTTCCCTAAATTTGCTTTTTTGCATTTTAATTTCTCCCCTTCTTTATTCCTAGCACTTTCAAGTCTTTCCTTTGTTTGAGCCTTTCTTTTGCACTCCTGATCACCAGCATTAATTTGATTCATTTTTAAGGCTGTAAAACAAACCCACAGACAAAATCTGCACAGATTTTGGGGGTGAGTTTGGGGCTATTTGTTTACATAGCTAACTGTGTTACAATGTTGCATAAAATAAATCAGTTGAAAGCCAGGTCAGACCGTAGCTAGTTTCTGTCAAGGTTTTTATTTGAATTTGCATTTTTTGCTGTTTATTTTCACTCTGATTTTTCCTATTTCAATAGTTGTTTGTGAGTTTCCAGATAAGTGTTCCTTGTTTGGCTTTGTAGCCAGCCCATAAGGCCTGACAGCATGGAGAAAAGCAGGTAGATCATAAAAAAGGAGGAGTTAAAAGGCGAGGTCCTGGTCCATTGAGAATCCCCTGCAGGAACTTTAGGAGAACTTGTAACTCAGGTTAAGCAGAACTTTTTATTCACAATCAATATTCAGAGTCCTCTGAAGGTCCACATCCATACACAAATAAGCCACAAAAATTGATATGAGAGATAACACCATGGGATGTTTGGATTTAGGATGGCAAGAAATGGCCGTAATTCAGCTAGACATCAAAATTAATTGACACAGGGTTTGTTTGCAGAGCTAAGGAGACATGATCTATGTAAACCGGATGTCCCTGCACTGCCCAGGGCTCATCTACACTCAGTAAGCAAACAGAAGTTTGCCGAGAGACAAAGCAAGGCTGAAACAGTGTTTCTGTGTAAGAGCACTATTTCTGTGTCGTCTAGAAGTTGCAGGAAGAGTCAGATGAGCTTGAAAATTGGCATGGGATTTCAAAAGTTACTGAGAGACACTTTGTCGTATGGGCTTAGGATCTCTGAGTTAAAGAGATACTTATTAGGTGCAGTTCCAAACAACTACTGAACATTTTTCAAGCTGGCTTGATGGATATCAATTTTGCAGCACTGAGAAAGTGTGGCGAAGAATGTTACCTGTACATGCAACACGTGGCACAGACAAACATTACAATTCAAATTCTAGCAGATATAGGCCCTCAATTCCCTGTGAGAGCTGAGGGTCACCAGACTCAGTGCATATATGGTGAGCATCTGCGGAGAAGCAGGAGCAGACGTGGCATATGCTGTAGACATGCAACAGCAAGAGAGAAAAGACAAGTACAGGCAGACTGAGCCACAGGCTCTCGGCTCCGCTTTTTGATTGACTGTAAAGGATCTTTCTACATCCCATCAGAAGGGTTTTCCCTACATACCCCATTACCAACCTTTTTTTTTTTCAAAAAGCAAAGGAAATGATCTTATGAAGTGAATGAGATTTAAGATTTGAGATTTTCTTGCCGGTTTGGCAATGTCGTGCTTCATGCCCCTGTAGGGTGTAGAAGTTGGCAGCAGAAACCAGAACTACAGAAGGTAAAGGTGAAGTAAATGCACAATGAAGCTTGTAGGCTTTCATGTCTCATGTTCTTACCTGGCCTTTACTCAGCCCATGTGGAGTTAGCAGCAGTACTTCCAGGGGCCACCTGCAGAGTCCCCTAAATCAGACAGCACTCTCAAAGATTTGTCAAAATCTAATTTAATGCCAGGAACTTGCCCACTACTGCTAACAGGAGAGCACTTGGCGAACTAAGTGTTTGGATGGTTAGAAACCATCTTCTGATTGCATCTTAAATATTCATGGTTAAATAGCAACCAAGAGGCTTTAGGAAAATAACTGGACTTGATAATTTCCTAATACCTTCACCATTATCTATAGCCAGCCTTAATGCACGTGTATTCCTAGTTAAGTGCCAGTGTTGATCTGTCGAGGACTAATACTGGGATGACAGATATCATCCTGGGCAATGAGATTATATGAAATTTACATTAATGTAAGCTTCCTAAGGGATTATTTAGAATGGGGATTAGGAATCGTTATGAATTTAAAACTTCTTTCGGATTTCTTCATCTTCTCACCTCATCTCACAGAAGGGAGAACCCAGTGACTTGCACTGGTGCAGTCTCACAGCAGGTAGCACGATTTTGAATGGTCTTGGTCTTCTTTGTGGGGAGCTCTGCTAGTGTTTGCCAGCGTGTTAGTCTGCAGGAATTAGGAGGAAACGCTGCAACGTATGGAAAACAGCCCTTATGCTCCAGCCAGCTGGAGGTGTTACTGTTGCTCTGCCTCCCAAGTGGGTTGAGCCAGCCTCTTACTAGGATGCCGGCTCCTCAGGCAAGGCACATATTTGTGAGATTACATCTTCAGAAAGCAGAAATGCAGGTACTGGTTTGCTTTTCATCATTCATCCTGCACTCTTCTTCCTGTCTGCCATTACAGCTCCTTGGAGATTAAAAATTCCCCGTCAGCCGCCTGCCCGATCCGATCAGTCCCCCGGTTCAGAAACCTGAGATAGTTCCGTGCCATCCACCCGCCTGATTTACAGGCTTTATATATAGCTCCTATATTTGGCAGGCATCTTTTTGCTTTTTTTGAGTTCCAGATATTTGCATTCTCTAAAAGCATTTCCAGCTCTAACGGGAAAAGAATGAGGTGTAGACCTCAAATGAACTCCACGTTCCTCTCTCCGTGTGGAGATACAATTATAAGAATTTATACCAGGCAGAGATCTGCCCTTACTGACCTTCAGGGGGGTTGTAGGCTCAAACTATGTGTGGACTAACCTTGGCAGGCATGGTAGGAGACACAAAACTTCACAATTAGGTAGTCAGAATCAAAATGGATTAACAAAGGAATTACAAATTAGCTTCTGGGAAGGCTGTATTTCCTATAGGATCATATCTATGATTCTTTCCCTCATGGTTGTCGTTGCCAGCCATTAGCACTGACCTCTTCTACTCTTGATGCAGCTGCCTGTAGCTGGGCGAATTCTTGCAGAATTTTAATATTGCTTACCTTGTATGCAAGGTACATCTAAGTACAAAAATGGTACCTTCTGACAGTAGATCAATCTTCAAAGAGCAGCATATGAAGCAGGCTATGAAGCCTGCTATGTCAAGGCTATGTCAAAGGCTATGAAGCAGCATGTCAGAGCCAGGAACTTCTCGCTTCACACCACACTTGGTGCACCTACACTTTGGCACAGAGGTGTGACTGTGTCATGGACAGGTCCGTGGAAGAGGAGCCGTAGGAGTCAAAGGGTATCACTTTGTATAGAATCATAGAATCATTTGGGGTGGAAGAGACCTTTAATAGTGCTATTAGGACTGCTAGCCCATACTGAAGTATAGTTCACTGTCACCACTCTCTACAGCAGCCAAAAAAAAATTAAAAAAATCTAATGAAGGTATGCCAACTTGCACTGCTGTCACAGATAACAGTCAAAACATGGATGTACCTGAAAATGAGCTACAGCACATCTAACCCAGCTGTTTGGGAAGGATTTCCTCCCATGCCAGGCTCAAGCAGGAGGAAAGGGACATAGACAGCTGCTTGCATTTTGGCAAACTCAATGTTTCTATAATTTATACAAATTCATGAGGTTTCGCCAAGTGACATTTTGGTAAGCTCAGCACTTGCACAACTTAATCCAATTCTTAAGGTTTAACTGAATGACAGCTATATTGCAACTTAAATACTGAGCCATTCAGACTAAATGAAGTGAATAAACACATAAACTTACTTTAACTATGTAATAAACCACCATAGTTTCTCATGAGGAATGAAGAAAGGCATATCTCAGAGAGAAAGAAACAAAAATAAAGTACCAGAAAAGACACAAGGCAAAATTTCTGAATTTCTTTTCCCCAGGTAGTGTTGCAGCACTATAGTCAGCTACAATGAACTGAAAGATTTAAACACCAGGAGCTGAGAAGAGGTGCTTTCTGCCATAACTCTACTCAGCATATCCCTCCCTGGGTTGTAAGCTATAGCATTTTGGATGAGTAAAGTATCAGGAAAAAAAATATTATCAGCTGCACGAAGACCTGCATGAAGGTCAGGGATTAAATACCATGTGTTGGGTCAGGGCACTGTTTTCAGAGAAATAAGAATTGTAAGCAAGACACTGCTCACATTGCCTACTGAAAAGGAGGGTGCCAGCATATGACTTTCCAGGTTTCAGCATGGCATCTGAATGATTGCAGATACCATGCAGAAGTTACAAATTCCTAAAATAGTGTCCATGGCATTGCAAAGATTGTAGAAAACTCATAGAGTTAGCAATCTGTGTGCTTAATATGATCACACGGATGAAGGGACGTATCACATACTAGCACCTGTGATGGTCAAACCAGTATTAACAATATAGTGCCATAGAAAATACTTTATTTGCCTTTTTTTTAATTTGGTTCAAAAATATACTGGGATCCATTTAAAAAAAAACACCTATGCTTCATTGCTTCAGTCCTCATTTCCACTGGCATAGAAGAGTGGGCAAAAATGCCTTCAGGAGCATCGACACTTTTCTGTACAGGGACCTGAAGTTAAAAGGCATATGCTTGAAACGCAGGCTGAAAGCCATCCACACAGCCTTAATTTAGCCTCTTGCTGGTATGCACATTATAAATACAATCTCTTGATAGACTATCACACTTTTTTCCTTTAATTTTCCTTTTTTCCTGTCTTCCTTTCAGTCAGACGCCGGTGCTTTGATTGCACTGGGACTATTTACATGATTAAATATGTGCACCACTTCTGCAGAGCTGGACAAAGGCAGGGCTGGAGCCTCCATGATTTTAAAGGGTGGCTCATAATGCTAGTCTAGAACTGGGCACTTGGGTCAGATCCTTTAAAGATATTTAAATGACCAACTAGGAAAACACATTTTTTCAAAGTACGTAGGAACCAAACTTGCCCCAGATCAGATACCCATACTCTTGAAAGTAGTTAGTGCTTATTTGCAGTTTTAGGTATCTAAGTAGCTTTATAAAAGTTCATCTTTAATGTTTCTTTTTAGTCTGGACTCTATATTAGCTATTTGTGAAGAAAAGTTCAGTAATTACAGTGAAAATATGCAAAGGAGAAAGTAGAGAACATTTTAATTCAAGAATAGAGAAAGAGAGGCTTAGATGGGAGGATCAAATGAGAGCTGCCACAGTCTAAAAAAGTATCAAGCAACATTTAAGCAGCATTATTTTAGGACATCAAAGTTTATCTTCAGATACTTAAGGTGTGGCTGGAAAAATCTTAGTACTCATGTTACAGTTTGGATGTGCTGGTGTATTTTTTTATGGTTGAGTATTACTGGAAGAATGTGCTTTTCAGACTTTATTCTCTTCTTATGAATTGTTCACAGCCAAGAAAATAACTTTCAGTCAGTTGAAGAACCCTAGAAATAAAAATAAGAAGGGTTTAAAAAAATCTGGTTTACTTTCTCTCAAGTACCTTGTTTCTCTACTCTTCATTTTACTAAATTCACCAAGCAATACACGAGGCAGATTTATGTTTGTTTTTTCAATCTTTTACTTCATCGATCTTACTTTTTATTATCTCTTTAAGAAAAAGTGTTTCAATTTCTATACAGCACTGTGGGTTTTTTTCAAGACAAATCTGAAGCTAACACTGACTTGAAAGTGACAGCTAATGAGTAGGCTCCTCCGTGGAAGACATGCAGTAGTGGTGTGTCAGGTAAAGATAATTCGCCGCCCGACGGCTTTTTCCCCATTTAAGTTGCTGTCTGCACACCTACCAACTGAGCTGGCACATGAAAGCCTGTGGCCAGACAAGGCTCTGATCCTTGTGCCGGACACCCAGGCACTGTTTCTTCTCTTGCTCCCGGCAGCAGTCACAGAGAATCTCCAGTCTCTGAAGTGTTTTTCCAAATTGCGCGGATACTCTTTTTAACATTACAGTCCTATTGTCTGTCCTCTATCTGTCTGCACTGGGAGGTCTGCTCCCCTCCTGTGCCTGCCCGGTCGTTTCCATACAAGACGACTTTATTCCTGATACTGGAGGCGGTTCGCCTCCTGTTCTGAACAGGCATTTGAGAACAAGGCGTAGCTTATTACATCCATACACATGAAACACGAGTTTTGGGGTCCAGGTCTGGTCAGGCTTCTTCCAAAACCTCTGGTGGGGAGTGGAAGGGGATGCTCTCCTGCCAACAGAATTGCAGGATGAACCACTTACTTATTCCTTAAATTAGTTTATCTTGGATTGTTTATACCAAAGGTCTATGGGACACATTGCAACCCTGTAGAAAATTTATATTTAAATCATTCAGTCTCTAATTCCACCCTAGACCCTAAGCATTGTAACCTATCATTTACATAATTATTTTCAAAGAGCGAGACAAACTTTTAACTAATAATTCCCTGTGCTGCTCCACAAAGAAGTGAAACCCTGATTTATTTGTACATAAAAGATCAGGAAACTGACCCAAGCCCTTTTAAAAGTCGATGCATTTTATTTCAGTTTCATTCCATCACTGGCCTTGAGGGATCCAAACAGAAGAGATTAATAAATTGTAGGTTTCTGTCACAATAGCAGTATTGTCAGAATTAATAAAAGTGCCTGAAAACTCGATTCTCAGAATTGCATCAGGCAGACCTTGGCTGCTTCTCTGACGCTTCATGTCTCACGAGGATGCTTTGCATAGTTTTGAAATAAAGCGGGGCACAGCCTCCTGGCCCAACTGCCAAGGTTTTCCATGTTAAAACAGAGAGTTTTAGGGACAGAAGAGGGTGGCAGTGGGGCCGCCCAGCCGCTGCTGGAGCTCAGGAGCACTCGGGCCTTGCAAAGTTGGGACAGAGCCCTTATTATTTAGCCACCGAAGGGAATGTGAAGCTGGTAGCACTGAGATAAGCACAGACTTTCCCCAAAACAAACCCTGAATCTTTACTTTGGGGGATTCATCCCACCTTTATCCAGCCTGCATTGAGACAAAGATGCATCACATGGAGTCTCACCTAGATTTCAATAGTAAGGACTTGGAATCCATTTTTGATTTTGTTAAAGGAAACTTATATACAAACATATTTTCAAGTATAGTTTTGCGTTTTCTTTTAGTTCCTATTGAAGTTTCCAAAAAAATATCATAGCCATGATTTAATGGCCTGTGTTGTGTGTAAGAAAGAAAATAAGGAAAAAGACAATAAAAGAAAGCAGAAATTTACAAGGCCGGTTAAGCAGAGAGGTACTTAAAACTGGCAGATACTTGTTTTTATGCTTTTGTTACCACTCTAATTTTAGTTATTATATTATTTAGTTATAATATCCAGTTAGAGCCAATATCTCATTGTTTGAAATGTTGTTCTAATTTATACTGCTGGCATTGGTTTCAGAAAGGTACAAATCTTTTTCTTGAGCGCCTCTGCAGCTGAAATAATATCTAGCTTGTTTTTTCATGTAATCCAGAATTGAGAGAGTTTGCTGGAGAGAGAGCTTCTGCAACTCACCCAGGCAAAGCTTGCTCTGAAAAAAGTGCAACCGCGGATGTGGTTCCCAGTCCACATGAGGTTTCTACACAAGGATGCTGTGGATTTTAGCCGTGATTCTGCAACTCTTACTTATCTCTGCAGCCCACAGAAGCACTGTTGCAGCTGGCACTCAGGCTGGCTTGAGAAGATCCCTGTGGGCTTTGCAAACCCTCTTTTGCTTTGGGGATATCCTTTTTTTTTTTTAATGTTGCGGTGAATTGCAGTACAATGCAATTTCCCGTTCTTTCACGGTGACTTGTGGGAAAATTTTATCTGTCCCTTCCCAACATATGTCAGAGGCAGAAATAAGACATTAAGGGACTGGCAGAACTTGACTGGCACTAGCCCCTGCCTGCACTTCAAGCAGGCGGATGAGCGGCTGACAGCTGTGGCAGACAAGCTGCACTAACAGGAGTTTATAATACAAGCCCTATAACTAACCAGCAGCTTGCTCCATCACTCTCAAAAGTTTAGCTGCTGTTGTTGTTGTGTTGGAGTTTTCATAGAAAAAAGGAACAAGAAGAGCGTGAGTCAAGTTGCTGCAGTGTTACAAAATGTTTCTGTTTTTCTGAAAATGTCACACTGATGACATCCTGTAATCCCAGTGATGCAAACCTTTCCCTGGTTAGGGGAGAACATTAGCAAACAGCCTAGCTAGGCGGTCAGAAATGCCCTTTATAACATAAAAATCAATGAAACAGCACTGAAAGCATGCACAGATGTTTCCAACTGGGTAATATACACTGAAAGCACACAGGAAACTTAGTTGTCTCATCTGCAAAAAGACATTTCTTTTTGCTAAGGTGCATTGTGGATACACTAAGGCCTATGAAATTATCAGATACAATCTACCCTTCTTACCAAAATCATCTGTGACTGAAGACACTTGGGTTTCCAAATGCACAAGTTTGTTTTGCAGCAAGGTTGTCACTGTAGCTTTTGGTTTCTGTGTTTCTGCTGTGAAAAGAGAAGTATGGTACTGAACACGGTGACCGAGGTGAAGGTACTAACCCCACTTCCCACACAGCAGAAAGAGAGCCTGCTGGGGGTGCTTTGGGGGGAACACGATCATGGCACTGGTGGGGATGGACCAAGGTAACTGCCCTTCTATGACAGTCTGATTCATCAGCATCCAAAATATCTCATTCCTCTTTCTCTATGATATTTTTTTTTAAATTAGAATAGTCAAGTGCATGCCAAGCTGACTTTGTGTCACCCTAAAGTCTTAATTAAAATGTAATGTGGCATGAAGCCACATTTCCTTAATTTGCCTTCGAAGTCATTAATTGGGTACACACCAGTGGGCAGCTATCTTGGTCTCAAGGGGCAGCAACAATGAGTTGTTAGCTGAACGTGTGTCAAAAGTAGCTAATGGGAGTCCGAGTGGGAAATGATACAACCTAGAGAGACAGACTGGAAGGGAAAAGAGAAAAGGATATAGTCTTTTACATTGGAGATAGAAGATAAAATGCAGCAAAGATACAAAGCAAAAATAAAAAGTCCTTTCCTCTTTTCCATTCCAGTCTTTCTGTCTAGGTTTATGTTTTAGTAAGGGATGAGTGAGTTGGGCTAATTCTACTGAATGGGGCTAACGAGTCAAAAACGCAGGGCAGGACAAACCAAGAGAAAACATTTGCAGCCCATGGGATACTGGAAAGACTGAGAGTGCCAGACTTGGGAAGAAGATGAGGAAGAAATGGCAAGGAGGATAACACATCCTTTATGCATTAAATGAATGACAGATAAAAATGCTGTTAAAAAGCATTACTTTGCCTGCTATTAATTAAAGATACAGAAAAGCTGAGGCTGGACAATAGTAATAGTCTTAGGGCCTGAGTCTACGCTCATCAAAACACAGATGGTCCTTGCCCCTGCTGCCCCAGTGGCTGATTATTGGTTTTCCCATTGCCAGACGAGGCAGAGCCACGGCATTTCTGAGCGTATAGGAGATGCCTGAGTAGCCTCAATAGTACTTTCATAATTGAAAATATCTATATCAATTAGATGATATTACTAATAGTTGGAACTTATGTAATTCTTTAATGGGAAAATCTTAAAAGCAGTCACAAGTCTCACCTCTAACTCTTCAGTCTGGCAAGTGTTATCATGTATGACTATGATATCATATTACAGAATATCTCCTAGAAATATTTAATTACTCAGTCATTTCATAACTCAGAGTTCCTCTTTATCTTCTTGTAGCTGCAATGCTGTAACTTTGGTTTGCTATTTTTCCCCACTGTTTTATGAAGTGCAGAAACACACATTGCCAATACTAAGCAACTATTTCAGATTTATGGTTAACTAAACCATTCAACTGTTCTAAATCTATTAACAAGTTGGTCATTAAATGAATCACTGACCTATTTCTCAGCTAATCAAGTTAAGATACTGTAACTGATGACCTATAAAAGCATCAGTGTGTTAAGAGAAATTATTAGCTGCAGAAGGAGAGCAACAATTGGTCACTTCATCAGCTCCCACCAATCTGAACAGAAATATGCCCCATTGTCAGCTTCAAATAATTCAGCAAAAAATCAGATTTTGACACAGACTAATGTCTAGGGGGAGTACCACGAAGCTGCTACACAGGCAGCATACATCTCTTCTTCTCAGTCTATTACTGGAAAATTTTAAGCAAGTATTTAAAATGGCTCAAACCTGGGATGCTCCAGAGTAAAATCTGGGATGCAGACTCTCCTGGACTCAGAGGGATACATTTCAGACCTACTACTTATTTGTAGAGTGGAACAAACCAAACCTATGGTCCAACCTCCCCCATTCCTTGCCTGGGGACAGGCATGGTTTAGACCCAGGTCCAAATTCTGAGCCCTGGCTTGGCCCACTCCATATAGCAAGATGATTGAAAATGTTGGGTTTAATGTTGAGCCCCTCCGTTGCTCTAATCCAGCAACAGGCGATATGTGGAAGCCCCTGCTGAACCCTCACGTATTTCTGAATGAGCGGGTGGTGGTGGGGTGGTGGCCACAGAGGATGGGGCAGCGTGGTGGGGCACAGCCATGCCCTGTGGTCTTCCCCCCCCAGCCAGAGACCAGGGCTGGGGGCAAAAATCAGGAGGATGGAGAAAGGGAGGCAGGAGTTACCTGCCCTCTCGCCACCTCCATCAACTGTGGCACCAGGGACCCTCACACCAGGTGCTGCATCCTGGTGGAGCTTAGTACCTTCCATCCCCTGCCATCTGCAGCCATCCTCACACTGGTGTCTAAGCGCTTTCCAGCTAAGCCACCTGCTCCTCACAAAAAATGATGTGGTTTTCTGCTTTTTCGTCTTCCCCAGCTCAAACCAGCCCAGAGTACTCAGTTACGAGCTGCCAAGTGAACCAGCCACTTTTCCCATTTACTGGAGACTGCCCTGCTCGGGGGGTTGCCTTTGGGGATGACAAATGCACAGCGTCCCACCGTGCTGGGGTGAGAATTGCAGCTTGAAAGCTGAGGCCGGGGAGGGGGGAGGCATGATGGAAATCTGCTTGCTCAACCACCCTGAAAAGCAACCTAAAACCTTCCTGCTAACACACGTCAATGGTCTTCTGTGATTTTATTTGTGTGATGTTCATCCCATGACACTGCGTGTAGATGTAGGCAGGTGACAGTAAAGTCAGGAGTCAAAAAAGCAGAGGAGCGTAGGAGCTCGCTCACCTACAGCGTAAAGGTGCTTCAGCCCAGTTACTGCTTGAAGAGCAACTTTTTTTTTTCTTTTTTTTTTTTAACTTCTTTCTTTTGCAATCGTTGCTCGCTTGACAGGCCCAGACGGAATTACATCACTTCCTAAAACCCATCAAAGAGAGTCCATCTCCTGCAGAAATGCGGCTCAGATGCACCCTGGCAGGAAACAGGAAACGTCAATGTTCGGGTGAAGCAGGAGCCGGCCCGAGCGCCCCTCGGGTGGGAGCGCCGCCGAGGCAGCATGCCAAAGCCAAACCTCGTCGCCCTGCTTTCTGTCCTCTCGCTGCCCGGGGGATCTGCCGACAACAGTGAGTAAGAAAGTGCCTTTTTTTTTGCCTCCCGAGGTGGGACCGCGTTTTGTGCCTGCAGCAACGGGACCGAGTCGGAGGGCAACACCCTCCCAACTGAGCGCTCGGGGAAGATCTGTGGGGACTTGCTCTCCCCTTCTTTTAGCTCTGCTTACCCTCTCTCTTTTCAGCTGCCTGGCTTTTTCAAAGCTTTGACTTTTTTTCCTTAAACCTAACCCTGAATGGCAGCAACCGAATCCTATAATCCCTAAAGCTTTGACTTTTTTTACCTTAGACCTAACCCCGAATGGCAGCACCTGAATCCTACAATTCCTAAATTTCAGGTGTAGGGAACCAGAGCTTCCATACTGGCCTGACAGGCATTTTGGCTCTAAATTTAATGATCTGTTTTACTTTTTTAACCCCACACCCGTACTATCAACGTTTAATAGTAAAGTTAAAGATGGAGCACCACTTCCATTCAAAAGCCGACTGCCGATTTCCGTACTCCTGGTGCACTGAAACCGGTTGAACAAAAGAGCAGCCGGTTCCGGAGACAAATATTTTGAATTCTCAGCTGCAGAACAAAGTGGTCGGCACCGTGGATTTAGGTCCTGACCTGAAGGGAAGAACCACAAGTGGAAAAGCCGCTTGTGACAAAACGCTGAAGCGTTGGGGTGTCGTTGCAGAAGCTCTCTCTCACCCGTTTGCAGGGGGTAGTTTGTTCCACTGGTATTTTGGCAGCCAATGACTGTACAAGACAGGCAGTTTTTTTAGCAATACCTTGCCAGGCGGTGCTTATATGCCTTTCAGTGTCAAACAAATCACTGCCCGGGTGCCTCAGTATGGACAAGAAGTGCTTGGTGCTGCTGGGGCTCTCCAGAAAGCAGGGAGAGAGGATGGTCACTCTCAGCTATCACTGGACTTCTTCTATCACAGTTTTAAAATGCATTGGTGAAATAGGTGGCTTGATATGGGTGGTTTTTCCCTGAAAATCAGTAGTATAAGCAGGGTGTAAAGCTGGGCTCCCGGCATGCTGCCGAGCTGCTCGCAGTTAGCAGTCTTCCTTAGCTGTGATAGTGAGCTAAGCAAGGTATGAAACGGTTTGGTCTTGTCTGCATTACTACAGCCCTGCTGCATTACAGACACATTGAGAAGATACGCTGCGAGCACTGAACGTAGCTCAGAATCAAAGTGGTCAGAGGGAAAAACCCGGCTAAACAGAGGTCCCAGGGAAACAGAGGGGCACAACCCGAGCAACGCTGAGTGACCGGGCTCCAGCCCCCTCGGCTCACTTGCAGTGTGGTGGCCGCTAGCATTTCATCACCATCTCCAAAGGGCAGAGGGATGCCTTAGTCCCCAACTCCCCCAGCCCACGGCTGGACCCTCCTGCCCTTCTTTATGACGGATATTAAAGGGCTGCACAAAGCACTGGGCAGTTGTCACATACCAGGTGCCCCCACCTACTCCCCACTGCCTTTAGCGACTTCCTTCCGGTAGGTCCACTTTTAAATTCTGTTTGATTTTGGAAGGGTTTCTCTGTGGGACTGAGTCAGTTGTGCCAGAGCTCTCCCCAACCACTGTCAGCACCAGCTCTTCTGAGCCAGTCCTCAGCTGCTGGGGGAAAGGGAGGAGAGCACCCACCCAGGGAAGAGCAGGGACCCTTGCTCCCCACAGAAATGTGGTTTTTGCTTGTGTACCTGGGGCTTACTCTGACTGCAAGGGTGGGAGAGAGGAAGGAAGGGAGCTGTGAACTTGGGCCTTGGGGGAGAAATTGAACTGGAGGGGGAAGAGTTTATGTAGAGGCTTATATACCTCACAGGCAATGGCAGGTTGGGACCCCTCTGCTGAGGGCAGCCAGCTGGGGACATCCTTTGCTCCCACCTCTGCTTGCTCACACATCAACAAGGCAGGACCTTTAAAGGGGTTTTTTGCCTTTTTCCTCCAGTCCCAGACACAGTTCTCACCTTTAAAGAGATCTGCTGGAGAAGGGAAGCAGAAGCTCTTGCGGATCTCCCAGGTCTGTCTAGAAACCACTTACAAAATAGGTGATAGGAGTGTGATTAAATCTTGCAGCATAGACAGATTAAAGCCTTTACAAGTACTGTTCCCATACCTTGCTGGAGCCTTGTAAAACCCTAGCCTTGCCATTGGGATTATGATTAACAGACGGTTTCTCCTGGCTATGCTACAATTACTCTAAGCCAGTAGCTCTAAGAGCATGCCTGAGGTCTCAGCTGTGGGTGCAAGCCCTCTCCCGGCTCCACACTGAGGGGACATCAGGGTTTGCACCAGTCCCCTTCCCCTTGCTCATCCCTTTTCTTTATGCAGGCAGAAAGCCCTGTCGATGACCTGCTGAGGGCCAGCAGTGGTCCTCCCTGCCCTGGGTGATGGTGGTTGCTGCTCAGCCTCCTAGCAGCCCTAAACACCTACCTAGGTGTGTGCTGACCCTAGGAACAAGTATTAAGGTCCTTACTACAGCTTATAGGAAAAGGCTGTGACTCTATGGGCATCTCCCAGGATACGGCATCTCCCTCTGTGCTCAGTGAAACACATGGGAAATTGCAGCCTAAGTGGTCTGACGGGGGAGAAAAAAAACATGTGAGGGAGAGGAGCAGGGAAAGGTCACTAAGTGGAAGAACAGGTAGTGCTTTCTTTTGGCTGTGTCTCTGTGCTGTTGTTTTGAGCTGCCATTCAAAGAAACGTTTCTATCAAAGATCCAGATATTCAGTAGTTTGTTCCATAAGCACAGGCGTAACTTCCCCCTTTGGCAGAGAAGTGCCTTTTAGGTAAAGTCCCCTACAAAGCCAAGGTCTCTAAGGGAGTGATATTTTTGACCTGTTCCCCCCTGGAGTAATGAACTCAGGAATGGGTTTGAACCAATCAATCAAACATCAAACCCATCAAACAGTTGCCTGTTAAAATTTTCTAGCAAAGCAACAATATAGCAAACAAGGATTTGCTACATCCTCTCTTTCCAAAGTGCAGCCTCCTAAAAAGCAGATGAAATACCCTTTCTACTGAACACATCAGTTCCTGGTACATATTTACTCCTATTCATCTCTTTTATCCACACACACAAACTTTCATTGTGTTTTATTCAAGTGCTTCAGGGGCATTTCAGAAAATTCCTCCTTTACATCAGCAAGATCATACAATAAATTTCAGCCAGTGACCACAGTCTGTGTTCCCTGAAGAGATAGTTGGAGAGCCTCTGGAGCTTTTGCATCTTTAATTTCAGGGTCCCCTGAGAGCAAGGAGCACCAAGAGATTTGCATCACAGTGAGGTCACACGGGTATCCCTGATGCAGAGCTGGAAGGCCACGAGATTAAGTAGATGCAACTAAATGCATAAATTGCAGAAAACCTTTAGTACTGGGGGTAAGAAATGAGACTACAGGTTCACAGTTTGATTCTAAAACGCGTGACTGAATTTGCAACCCTGGCAGTTAACGCTGGATGGAAGTACAGCGAGGAGAAAGCAGCTTCCATCGTCTAGAAATGAACTTAAATAGTTGTTTCCTCTTTCAGGTTATACCTAGATAACACTTTCTAAGCACCCCATTTTAATAGGATCTTGTCTGCAGATTAGCCATCCTGAAAAGTTTCTGCTCCCTCATCAGAAGAGCGTGTGCGCCCGACAGCTAGCCTGCAGGCTTGTAAGGATTCCTCTTCTAGCCAGACTGACAGGCGGGACCTGCCTCAACAGGCAGCTGGGCAAGCCCTGGCCGCGGCAAGGAACAGCCCTTCTTACAGCAACATGAAACGCAGGGAGAGGAACAGAACAGGGATGAGTCAAGCAGTAGGAGAGAGGATCATACGGACCACGTGGAGCCGGATGACTATACCAGCAGAAGGAATGCGTGTATGGAGCAGAGTGATATAGGTTGTGGTAACTTGACTCCAGTGTGCACAGCTTTATAGCCTTCTCTTGTTTTGTCACCCTCTCGTCAGCCTTCCTTTCACTGCATTTTTTTATACCTTATAGGAATGTTTGGAGAAATAAATTCCCTTTCAAATTAATAAGCTTGACTACCCCACTGACTTAGCCAGTGCTCTTCCTCTGTCCCATCCCTTTTTCTTCCATAAGTAGGTGCTACAGTGTGGTTTGAAAAATTCCCTTCAGAGACCCCCAATCCACGACTCTGATGAGAAGGCAGCAGGGAGACTGATGATTTACAGCAGAACCAAATGTGCTGACTGCTGGCTACTTTCCTTTGCCTCACATCCAACTGAAATCAGAAACCTGTTTGCCCACTTACTTCATCAAGAAGCTCATATCGCCACCTCCGAGTGCTACAGCACAAGCCTCAGAGGAAGAAATGCTGCAACAACAGAAATGTTGTTTGTTTGTTTGAGATGCGGTTGTTTGGACTCCAATCTGTAAAGCTGCTCAGTATCTTCAACTCCCTCTGTCTCCCTTGAAAGGCTCCAAAACTCACACAAAGTCCATCAGTAGAGCATATTTTTAAAGCAGAAAATATGGAATAATACCTTATACCATGGTATCTGCATACAGGGACGTAGCCTTTTTGTAATTCATAATGGAACCTTTTATGAGCCGCTGCTAGTGCTTGCTCAGGCATTTTGGTCCCCTGAGAACTAGATCCTCTAATATCTCAGTGGTAGGAACCTGCGGACTTCTTAGCTTTCAGCTCCAGCTTCTTAGCTTCCAGTTCCAGCTGTGCCCAGCTCCCCACCAAGGTGGGACACAGCAGCATGCCAGCCACTCTCGCTTCTGCTCTTGAAAGCATGGAAAGCGGTAATAAAGGCTGGGCTGAAGCTGTGGCGCGGCCCATGATGTGAAGATGTGGCCCATCCACATCTCTCCATGTGGGGAGAAGTTGCCACTACTCATGCCCCAGGCTGTCCAGTCAAACCTGAAGCGGATGCAGTTGTGTGAGCATCTGCTTCTTGGCTGAGATGTGTAGATGCCCAAGTACAGATGTCAGACTGCGGCCAAAAGCACAAGGCTGAGCTCAGCAAGAGGAGGGGTGTGTGCTCTGTAAAGTCAAGAGATATCTACATGATCATACGTGTCTTGCTCCTTGTTTTGCTCCATTGGCCTTGGTTTGTCATCCTGAATGTATGTTATATTATGGTCAGACTCCTTTTCAGAGGGAGTGAACCTCCTATGGTTCAACAAGGCCAAGTGCAGGGTCCTGCACCTGGGTTGGGGCAACCCCTGGTATCAATACAGGCTGGGGGATGAAGGAGTTGAGAGCAGGCCTGCTGAGCAGGAGTAGGGGGTACTGGTGGATGAAAAGCTGGACATGAGCTGACAATGTGCACTCCCAGCCCAGAAGGCCAACTGTATCCTGGGATGCATCAAAAAAGCATGGCCATCAGGTCGAGGGAGGTGATTCTGCCCCTCTGCTCCACTCTAGTGAGACCCCACCTGGAGTACTGCATCCGGCTCTGGGGCCTTCAGCACAGGAGGGACATGGACCCATTGGGCAGATCCAGAGGAGGGCCACAAAAATGATCAGAGGGATGGAGCATCTCTCCTGTGACAACAGGCTGAGAGAGTTGGGGTTGTTCATCCTGGAGAAGAGAAGGCTCCAGGGAGATATTATTGAGGCCTTCCAGTACTTAAAGGGGGCCTACAGGAAAGATGGGGACAAACTTTTTAGCAGGGCCTGTTGCGATAAGGGGTAATGGTTTTTAGCTAAAGAAGGGTAGATTTAGACTAGGTATAAGGAAGAAATATTTTACAATGAGGGTGGTGAAACACTGGCACAGGTTGCCCAGAGAGGTGGTAGATGCTCCATCCCTGGAAACGTTCAATGTCAAGTTGGATGGGGCTCTGAGCGACCTGATCTAGTTGAAGATGTCCCTGCTCATTGTAGGGGGTTTGGACTAGATGACCTTTAAAGGTCCATTCCAACCCAAACTATTCTATGATCTCTGCAAGATAAAACACAAGCACAGCTGACAAGACAGTTCATGATATGAATGACCACCACAAATCTGGCTCCCTCCAGGCATGGAGAAAATGTTTGAATAGCATCTCACAAAATCTCTGACTTTCAGATGCCCTCCTGCCCTGCTTCAAACCTTACAACGTCCAGCTTTTTTTCACCCTACAAAACAGCCATTTGGGCCAGCTGCAGCATAGCCCACATGCTATTTTGAGCACTTTGAACTGAAACTCTATGCAAAACAATGTCTACCTCAGGGCCGACCACGTGGGTCTCATGTGGCCCAGGCAGCCGGCGGCGGCGAGCGCTGGGCCTGCACCGGGAAGCCTGAATCCGTCCCTCCCTGCTGGGCTGGAGGTACAAATCATTCCTTGGTGCAAGTCACCAGGCCCACCTAGGTGCAGGTGGTGATTTTCTTGTGGCGTAAAAAATGTGATGTGTGGGTGGCCCAAGAGTGAGAGCAGCCCCTGTGTGACAGGTAGGGAAGGCAATCTGCGGGCCTGAGCTCTGGTCCTCAGAGGTGACGGGCAGAAACGCTGAAGGGAAATGTGTAGAGGCAGCAGGTGAAACACAGGAAACAAGAGCAATATCCTTCCAAGAACATTGTGCAATTGGCTGCCCTTCTGCTGAAAGACATATTTAATGCACTTGGAGAAAAGAACTCTGTAAGAGAAAATGGCGTTCACAGAAGAGAAGCTGTTTTGTCCCTGGAATTATGCAAAGTGAACAAAAATACACGGCAGCAAGGTCACTCCCCGCAATTTGCCATTTTCTTTGCTTGGAGACTAGAAAAGGTAATTTTATTTCACACAGAGATAAATTATTTGAAATCTGATTCATAGCTCAAAAGTGGGCAAATAAAAAGTAGCAGAGACGCTGGAAGTGTCTCTCTTGGAAATCAAGCACAGCGTACGCTGCAGCTGAAAGTTTAGCCCTGCAGTTAATGAGGTGTGACTGTTTGCTTTTGCTTTAAAGTCACACCAGGCTTTAGACATTTGAAAAATCCATTTTAGCTCTAGGAGTAAATGAAAAATCAGGTATCTTCCCCGCACCCTTTCCCATTTGTACTGTTGTAAGCAACCGGGCTTGTCCTTGTCAATATATCAGATGTGGCAGGCGAGGGGTTTCAAGGGCGATGGCTAGAGGAGGAAAACAAAGCAAGGTCATCGATGCGGTTCAGGGAGGCTGCGGTGGTCCAGCGGCTCCACCAGCAGCGCAGTCCATCACACCGCAGTCCATCACACCACCACACTGCAGTCCATCACACCGCAGTCCATCACACCACCACACTGCAGTCCATCACACTGCAGTCCATCACACCATCACACCGCAGTCTGCGGTGCGGATGGCTCTAGCGATACCTCTCGCAGCAATCAAAACGGAGCAGCAGCGGGCCCCAGGGACTATAAACTACCTCGGGAAAGAAAAGTCAAGTGGCCAAATTAATAAAGGAGTGAAGCTCTCCCTCCCATCCTCTGCGATAGGATTAAGGACAGGCAGCAGATCATGGGGAGGGGTGGAGGAGCACAGGCATAACGGGTCATTACCTGCAGGGGAGGCAGAGATCATGTTCTGCTCTTGGCCGAAACACTAGGTACAGAAGCAAGTGACAGAGAGATTATGGATATGAAGTGCTTTGCCACAGGCAAGCTAACATTTTCGTTGCCATATTGTGGTGAAAGATTCTGATGTGCTTTGCAGTATTAAATACTACATTCAAGTATTAGGTATTATTTATTAAGTATTAAAATTCTTTCCTAGTTTTTAGGAAAGGATAAAACAATCAGGTGCCTGAGTAGCAAGTATGGCATAAAAATCTAGATAAATCACTGCTGTCACACTCAAATAATTTCATTCATTTGAAACTAGCTTTCCTGGAATACAGTCTCACGCAACCCTCATCTCCTCTTCAAGACAAATCTGACAGGAGAGGAGATGCTGCAGAGTGGATTAAGCAAAAGATAGCGCTCTAATCCCAGTTTTCCTTTCTCACTTGGTGTCCCTGGGAAGGACAGCATCCCTGTCCTTCTGATTTCTCATTTGTAAAATGGGATGATAACTGCTCATCTCTCAGGGCCATTATGAAGATTAATGTGTTTACAAAAGCATTTAAAATGCTAACTACTTCTGGTTTCACTCCTGTGAGACTCAAAATGCCAGCACTGAGGTGCTGAAAACCTTAAACTCTTGCTAACTCTAGTGGAAACTGTGGCTGCCCAGCACTTTAAAAGATCAGGGAGAAACATGTCTTTGTAAAGTCATGAAATTTTGCCCTGCTTTATTGTATAAAATGAGAGCTGCACCATGCCAGCATTGCATCTGAAAGGACAGATAACGCAAAAAGTCATCATTTAATTTCATGCTAAGAAAATTATTGAAGGGTTTGTATTCTAAAACATGCTGGTGTAATTTATCTAGGGACTGATTCCTGCACCTTTGGCTACAACAGAGTTTTTCAATTTGATATGGAATACAGTATGAACCCAGAATTTGCTGTGCTTCTGTTAAGCTTTAAACTCTGTGGCAGTCAACATAGACTCTTAATTAACCTAAAAAAAAAAAAAAACAAAAGGTTGTTTCACTATTACCAATACAGCCAAATTTAGCCACTTTTCTTGCAAAATATTTGCTAAATGAACTCAAAACCCAAATCAAGCTTCCAAACCCCCAATCCTAACATTTGTGAAGAACACCCAGCACTGACTCTTTACTGTACACTCCTTTGTACAGCCTGCAGGGTCAGACAGAGAGCAGGTAAGTGCATTTATATCCACTAAAGTCCCTGTGTTATTACAACCTCTTCTAGTCCACGCAGAAGTGAAAGTCAGCAGCTTCTGCAGGCCTCAGACTTCCTTTCACCAGTTCTGTTTTTCACAGTGGAACACGTTTAACACACTTGAGAAAGGCACAGAAACAAGGAGATGAGTGAGCCGGAATTGGTGAATGAGGGATAATAGTCTCCCTGAAGGGATTACTAACTCCTTGGGTAAGGGGTGGGATGAGAGAGGGTGCAGCTGTACGCGCCAGGGCTGAGGATTAAAGTGGGATGGTGTGGTTTACTGAGAAGCAGAAGACTTTTATGTGAGAGTGAGACCGGTTGCCAACCTGCAGGATAAAAAAATCTGTTTGTGCAAGGCAGCTGCACGCAGACAGAGCACGCATGATGACGTGTCCCAGTAAAAGCCAGCTGAAGAACACGGTCAGGACCGACTGGTAAGATTTTGTGACGAATTTGTGATCTAACTTTACATCTGATGCCTGGGACTTCAAACCTGTGTGGATGGGGCATTTCCTGGGATCTTTTTAAGACGTCAAATGAAAAGTAAATATTAAAGCTGTACACTTTGACTCACTGATAATACCAATGTAAGCCATGAAATGTTAAGTTGTCCCCATCTATTTGGCAGGCTCTGAAAATGATGGTTCAGGAGATGGATTGCCGATATTATCCACCGTTACAGTAACGACTCCTCTTTCTACACATTCTTCAACTGGGGATGACCACAAGCCAGTACTTTCCACTGCAAGTGCTACCGAAAGCAGCTTTGAAACAAAAAGTACTTCAAATACTGAATTGAATGTCGTGGACAATCAGGACAGCGTAGAAGCAGCAGAACAGTCTATTTTGATATACGTTGTTCCCATCGTGCTGCTGGTCCTGCTGATTGTGTTCATCATATTTTTTGTAATACGACACAAAAGGAAAAAGTCTAAGCAAGGTAAATTTGTATTTTTAGGATGTACTTGACATGAACAAAACTTTATTCGGAGGCCTAGGATGCTACATTTAGGATGTACTTCTCTGGTTGTAGTTGCACGTTTGACAGCTGGGAAAGGGATCCACCCCTGGCCAGCGGTATCTGGGCACACAGCTCTCCTTGGGTGGGAGCTTGTTTGGCTTCTTGGCACCTCCTGCTCTTGCAGCACATCCATGGGAGCCACCGCACTGAGCTGCGGCTCCTGGCGGTGCCGGGAACAGCGTATGGATGGAGCCATGTGGCTGCAAATACCTGTTCTGTCTTTAGGGTTAATAACTTCATGGAAGGTGAATTCAATGCTTCTGTTGCCTATACTGCCCACAAGGTAGTACTGCCCACAAGCTGCTTGGAACTTGAATAAAATAAGGACAAGCAAAACCATTTTAAGGAACGCTTTTAAGGGATCCTGTAGAGTGGTGGCAGCTATGAAGACATCTCAGTAAATGAGCTAGGGAAGCAATGGTCAGGCTGCCTGCATGCTGTGATAGAAAAGCAGCGCTTCAGGAAGGTACCTTGATCTATTAGCAAAGAAATTGGTAACTTGGAGTGTCAAGCCACAGAAAACAAACTGAGGTGTCATATTATAGCCAGGCAGTTGGGAAGTGGAGTCCTGAAATGGCCATATTGGTGTCTCTACAGAACAAGAGTGCAGCTGTAAGCTCCTCAGCCTGCAGACAGTGACAAATGTTCAACATAGATTTCAAGTCCATTTTCCAAGACATTTTTAGGCTGCACCTGCCTTATCACCAGGCCACCCTCGTAGCAAACTCTGAATTGACAACCAGGCACCTAGTTACACGCCTGTTTCTGGATGACCTGAAATGGAGATGCACCGTTCAGAGGGAGGGGAACTGTGGTGCCTTACGGGGGCACAAGCCTGGGATCTCTTGCCCTGTGCCTATTGCTTGGAGCTGGGATTTTGGGCATCTCCAGGCTCCGTGACCCTGGGTGACTCTGCAGTCAGGGAATGTGCTGGAACAAGTGTCAGCACCCGTGGGTGACACTGAGTTAAAAATAAGCTGATTTAAGATGGTATATGATGTGAAACCTAAATGTAGTTCTTCACTCTTTTTTGAGGGCTGAGGCTTTTCAGCCACTTGATTCCTTGGGGGGAAGATTTTGGTTTTTTAATAATGGCTGTTACACTTTCTTTTTCCCCCATCTTTACTTTGTCATGGGGTCATAACTAGTTTTGGATTCCTTTTGACATCTGGCTAGTTCAGCTTCATTTGCCTAACTGAGATTTAATCTGCCATGCAAGTCCATCCCCCCCTTTCTCCATGAGCGGCTCCCAGAGTCTCCAGGCAGAGCTGGATTGCCTGCATGGAGTCTGCAACAAAATGTCCCCGTGCTCCCAGTAAACAACTTTTTTGCAGCAGTAGCTCCTTTTCGGGATGCCATTTCCCTCACAACATCTGTTTTGCTCAGGGAAGCGTGCATCTGCTCTGTCCTGCCCACCACGGCGCTAACAGTCAGTTTCCTCCCAGCACGGCTGAGCTAATAATGAGCTGCTTTTAGTGTGGCTAAGATTAAAAATAATGAGTTCCTCTGAAAATTATGGAGAGGAATAAACGTTTTGTCTTTCATCTACAAGTCAACTATTATGCCTTTTGATAATGCAGTCTGTTTTACGTGACCCTATTGAAGGCTTGCTTGCAGTCTGGACCCTGTATATACAAAGAGCAGAACTATGAACACCAACTTTTTTCTTTTCCAGATGAGCTGGGAAGTGAAAATGTGAAAAGGTAAAGTTTATGAACATCACTTTTTATTATTATTATTATACTTTAACAGGATATTATGATTTTTGGCTCCTTTACCACTTGTTTTAATTTAACTGTACACTAATTTAACTGAATGCCATTACCTTTTGCCATCAGTCTCTCCAGTCAACTCTCTCTAGAGGTGGCTAAAGCGTGAGTTCAGTATCTAGCTGAAGGTGTAAGACTACAGCAGGAGAACAGGAGTTACGGTGGCCGAGGCGAGCGCTGCCCCACAGGTACCCACTGCCCACAGCCACCCCTATGCCCGCTCTGGGCACCCCCAGGTCCACCAGCCACAAGACACCACAGGACGTGCAAGGTGCCCCATAAGCAAAGAGGATCAGTTCCCAGGCTCATCATAAGCTTTTACTATTCAGAATAAGCTCTGTGTCTCACTCCCCTGTTTTTCAAGTTTGTCTTCTCACTCTGAGGTGAGGCAGAAAGGCTCGCCCAGCTGCCCTGGGACCAATGCCTTACCTGCTGGGAAAACAAGCCAAAAGCTGCGTGGCTCTTATCAGAGTGATAATTTTTATCATTATCTTATCGAGCTCCATCTTGCTAATCAATGCTGGAAGTTTTACAGGGTGAAAAAAAAAGGGAGTTATGCTAAAAGTATTTTTTGTACCGTGTGACTCCAGGAATGATCAGCAAAGGGAAACTAAACAGAGGCATTTAAATAAATGTGGAATTACTCTACTCACGACCTTTCCTTTTGAAGTCACTGCCAATGTCAGTCACAGCTAGGATGAAACTTTAGGCCCTCTGCTTTTATCACTGGAGCAATGGGACTGTTGCACGTATTCCAGCAGGGCAAACTATTTTATTTTTCAGCTTTCTATTTACAGTAAGGACAGTCCTCGAATAGCTGCAGTGGTCCTGTGCTCTGGCATACCCCAGACTGCACCGTTTGAGTCCCTCAGCATGCGATGTCCCAACCAGCCTTACCTCTGCCCAGGTCCAGCATCTCGCCGCCTTTCCTTCACATCAGTTTGCAGCCGTTTCATTCACACCCAGTGGGCTGACATCTTCTCAGATTACTAGGCTAAAATGGCTTTCCAGAGTTTATACATGCATCTGGAATTATGAAAGATTCTAAAATTACTACATTGTGAGTTGTTTGAATTAAGCATTTTGTGTAATGCCTTTTTTTTTTTCTTCCCTCCCTCCTCTCAAGTCCTATTTTTGAAGAAGACACACCCTCTGTTATGGAAATAGAAATGGAAGAGCTTGATAAATGGATGAACAGTATGAACAAAAACGGTACACGGTAACCCCTCTAATCCATCATCCCTCTCTTTCTAGCTGACGTAAATACCATGTGTAGAAAATGAGCGTAAGGCAGTTTCACTGCTTTTCTCAACATTTTTAGTTGTGTTCTTGACTCCCTGCTACAAAAATAGCAGCACAAATGTCAGGGGTAGAATTGTTCAGAGGAATATTTTAGTTTGTGTGGGAGCTTATTTTTAACATATGATGGAATATCATAAATGTTTTGAGTTTCCAGTAGACACTTCTCTTAAACACACATATAGCTGTGAATGGCATGTATATTTTTAAATACAGATTTTTAATGTGAAATACTAGCTTCTCTGAAGCACCTAGTCTTTCCAGTCATCAGAGTTTCTACAGTTCTGTGCTCCATATTGTGCTTTTGGAGAAGAAATATGCATTTACTGATAATTAAGACCACCACTTAAAATTGCTGAGGGGATCCTATGAATACATCCCTCCCCTATTTGTGTCCTTTTCCTCACTTACCATCTCTTCTGCATCAAACACTGCTCTTTGCTGCCAGCACTGTTTGCCATCTACATCCTCTCTTGCAAGTCATCAGCCCATACAGCAATTAGTACCTGCACTAACTATTGCCAGCAGCATCTTCAGCTCCTTCTTAGCTACTTCTAAGCGTCTTGTATTTTTTCTCCCATTTTCCTCCCAAGTGAAATCTCCTGATCAAAATGTCTAAGAGCCCTTCAAGGATCTCCTAAAAAAATGCAGGTCTTGGGTAAGAGGTGAATTAACCGAGGCCCGATTTTGAATTGCTGACAGCTTTTCACTGGCTAGGAAATGCTGAAGCCCTGATATTTTTTTCATTCCTGCTCCCTTGCCTTATGTCCAAATGGCTCATTTGCCTGACCTCCTAGGGATGCTTTGTTTTTCAGGACATAAAACTCTTTGGAGCATTTCTTTGCGTTAGCACAGTGCTTCACATGATGGGGTTTTGACCTTCATGGTCTGTAAGCTCTAGCGGAAAACATGTGCTAAGCAGCAGCAGAGAAATAGAGACAGTGGGTATAGTACACTGGGAAAATGTGCTGTAAAATATTTTTTTAAATTCTGTGGACAGAAGGAAGAGGTGAATTAACCGAGGCCCGATTTTGAACTGCTAACAGTTTTTCACTGGCTAGTTTATGTACGGGTTTTCCAGCTGGACTATGAGGCATAGGTGCAACGATAAGCAGTGGAAGATTAACAAATAGTTCTCCCTATAGCAGTTTATAGGAAACAGTCCTTAAAAGTAGTTCATTTGCATAGGTGCACATAAACAATTGAAATATATATAAAGGAATTATGGCAACACCTATCAAAGGGAAGGAGGATTTAAAACACGTAACATTTCTGCTATGGGGACCATGCAGATTTTACAGATAAGAAGGTACAGAAGAGCATGTGAAGTTTTACATTCTAGAGAGACTGCATGATAAAAGTTGGTGCAATTTTGAAATAAATGTAGAACAGCCAAGAGTAACTATATTCTTGTTTCTTACCCTTTTTCAGCTGACTGTGAATGTTTGCCTACTGTCAGAGAAGAAGAAAAAGAATCAATTGCCAACCCAAGGTACTTTTAATTCATTATATTATTTGAAGAAATATGGTCAAGATCATTCCAAATAATCTGATTTTTAATATATAATTATAGAGTAATTCTTTGGTCTATTTAAATTTTAAAGTTTTTATATATAGGGACTCTGATTTCAACTTAAACAAAAGGTTTGACACTCTTATTTCTAAACCGGTCCCTGCCTGTAAATTGCACCACTAAATAATCTTGCAGTTGTAAACCTGTGCGAGACAGACAACCAGATGGCACAGATGGAGTTTCACTCGCTGATCAGACTTTAATCACAGTTTCCTAAGGTGCTAATACAAGCATTCAGCATAGCTTCCTTCCCACTCCTCACCGGCGCAGACACCCAGCTCCCCTCTGCCACCAGGTGCCTATAGGTCCCTGAGAACCACTGCCACATGTTTTGGCTGGAGCTGTGACCTGCCAGACAGAAGCTTGTTGGACCCCAGGAGAAACCCAAAGGATCTTCCCCTTCCAAGCAGAGATCCCAGAGGAATTGCAACAAACAGCTTGCAAACTTGAAAAACTTTCTAGCTGGTTTCCTGAGGGTTTTGGCCAGAACCCTTTAAACCCCTCTCAAACTCACATTTTCCCCAATTAAAAATTCTGGTTCCTGCTAGAAGCAAGGGACTATACGTCACCCTTGCCTGCACGTTTGTGTGGCTGCTGCATTTTGGGGAGTGTGCAAAGCAGCTCCTCTGTGCCAGGTTACGATAACAAACAATTAAACCATCCTGTGTGCCAAGAAAATCCCTGGTGCAGTGGAAGCAGTGGATGCAAGTAGGCAAGGCTGGGAGCAGAGAGGGGTGGCAGGAGGAGGACCTAGTTCTTCCCCTTCCCATGGCACCGGATAACTCAGCTCAACATGTCTAAAAAAGCTACACCTCCCACTGTAGATGACCACAGTATCTTGGGCTCCCTCTTTTCTGAGTTTCCTTGCTCAGGAGTGAAATAACAGTGATGCTAAATCACCGCTGCTGGAGAGTTTGCAACTCAGTTGCTCCAAAGCTGCAGTTTCAGAGTGGCCTTTGGATGGGGCTGCTCCAAAGCAGCTATTTGTATTTAAAAGGCTTCTGCTTGTGCCTATTGCAAGAGAAATCATTGTTGTTCTCTTGTGGTTTGGGGTTTTTTTGTTTGGTTGGTTTGGTTTTGGCTTTTTCAATTTTTACTTAGATCCTAGGTTCCAGGTACAAGCCCAAACAATAATTTTACCCTGAGCAGCTGGAAAAGATGCTTGATTCTCTAGCCATCTGTGTCTTCCCTTCCATCCTCTAAATGATAACTTAGAAGGGGAAAATCGTTAAGGAGAGGCAGCCGCACAGTTGTTCTCTGAAAACAGATTTGCTGAACATACCACTGACTATAGGAGGGAGTATAGGACAAAGCATGCTTGAGCCATATGCTAACACCAGCAGAAGTTAGTCGCACTATAAAAGGCTTTTTAGGCATAGCGACACCCTGAGCATTAAGTTTACTTTCCAAATCTTAAACGTTTCATTTTCAGAAAAAAAATCATCATGACCTACCAGCTTGAGTCAACATTTTAAATGTGCTCCTTGCTAAAGTGCTTTTGTACTAGATTTGCATTAACCCCATCAGAAGGTGGGGGTTTTTGCTCCTGACTGGCAAAAGGTACCTTTGGGCTACACCCTACCTCAAATTCCCCACCTGTAAAATAGAGATATTGTCACTTCAAAGCACTACACTGAGGCTTAAGCCTTGATGCAAAAAGACAGCCCCGTTCCGATAAGTATGCTTCAGTCAAAGTGAAGGTACACACATTATTTAAGCTTATTTTCTCATGACTGGTGTCTTAGCATCACCGTAGAGAAATGCCGTTACATTGTAGGAAGGCAAACAAATGCAAATAAAAAGAGGGGATTTATCTCTAAAATGTTCATAGCTGCTCAGACAAAGGATATTAGTTGAATACAAAGTGCAAGATTATTAGGTTCCATTTCAGATTCTGAAAGACTGCTTTGCTTGGGCAAATTTCTTCTCAGATTATGGTAATTCCTTTTTTAGATTTTATTGATGACATTTCAATATAGGAAACATCTCAAGGTCTCACTGAACACAGCTGGCTGAGTGTTGTTTTCCTGCTTCATAAAGATGCTGGGGGGAGTTCATCAAGACCCAAATGTTTTGAACAATGAATTGGTTTTGATAAAATCTCAGACTAAAGGTTTCAATAATGACATTTTGACATTTTCAGAATGAAAGTTGTTCCAAAACTGCTTTTCAGAGTAAGTGACTTTTTAATATAAAATTTTAAAAAGGTTTAAAGAACAGAACCCTGTGGTGGGGAAATATTTCTAAATTAAGCGTTTCCCATCACTCAAAACTACTTTTTCAAATTTCATTTTACATGAAATTTTGAAACATGCTTCATTTCAGAGTGAAAAGCTGAGGTGGTGGGATTTCCTAGTAAACAAAAATAAAGAATTGTTTCCTGTTTACTTCTGCAATTGAACCTTATCAGACCAATATCTGCTGCTTTCCTGACCAAACTCTTAGCTGAACAAACAATGTCAGAGAGAGAACTACGTACAGATAAATAAGTGTTTTCAGCAGCTTTTTTAGGCAAGAAAAATGAAAGACTATGATGTAAAATGAGATAAGCTCTTATTATGACAAAAATTTGTACTCAAGAGCATCAAGGCTGCAGATTTGTGCACAAGAGGCAAAATACGACAGCCTGGGCTCCTTTGTGGGCAGAGGTCATCTACCTTATGCATAAACTAAGTTAAAAATATATATGTGCATATACATTTTTTTCTTTAATATATTTAAAATAACATATCTTGCTTCTAGAACCTAGTGCTAAAACCCTGATTGTGCCTGAGCAGAGAACCCCAAAGCCTCCCCATCCTCCCTGGGGCTGGGGTTCCCATGCTGTGCATGCAGGAGGGAGTGGGCAGGTGAGGGCTGATGCTCCTGGGGAGCACAAGGGGGTGCAAGACCAAGCTCTTCTCTTGGGCATCTTCACTCCCTTAGCGAAACAGAAGCACAGCCTGTCCCCTTACGGCGTGAGTCTTTGCAGGCTGTCAAGTGCCATGAAGCAATCCTACCCCTGCTTTATCACACCTCCCGAGTGGGTTTGGTTTTCCTTGGGCACTGCTGGGCACCCTCCTAATCTTTCTGCCTGAAAAAGGGTGATTCCTCCTGATGGAGAGGTGTTCTGGGGGGGAATAAGTCAGCACAGAAAGAAATACTCCTTTCCCAGGCTGTGCTTCGGTTTGGCAAGATACTTAAAAAAATGCAAAATATTAAGATTAGGAGTAGCCCTTTTAACTTCAGAGGTGGTTTAAAGCCCTGCTGTTAATACTGACTGAAGTCTGAACAGCTGATTAAAAACGTGCCATTTTTAATGTTGGCAGAAACCAAAGACCAAAGTGCTAGGCAGAAACCAGCAGGACAAAGAAAATTCACCTGTTACGAGGCCAGATTTAATAGAAAAATTCCATCTGTAAAAAATTATCCTCCCCCGTGGAAAGAGGACACTTTGTTTGCTCAGTCCTGGCCTGGGAGCAGGAGAAGGGGTGCTGGGTGGCCACTAACCAGCAGGGAAATCAGAGCAGCCCTTTGTGCCAGCATCTAGCACCTCAGATGGGGTAGTTTCGTGCATTGCATGGCTGACACATTTGTTTTCTGATAACACCTTCTCATGGACTCCAGAGATACTCTTACGTATCGTTTCCTGCCGAGACAACTAACCCAACAGCATGACACCGGTGTGTTTTTTTTTCTTTTCCATGTATACGCAGCGATGGTGAATCATGAAGTCAGAACAGCAAAGAAGTGATTAAAGGGAAGCAGCGCACGAGCTAACGATCCCCCACCTCCCCCCAGATATTGGATGAACTGGATTTAAATATAATTCATCTCAAAAGGCCAGAGAAGCAAAAGCTTTTGTTGTGTCCTGCTACATACAGTCTTCAGAAAGGAAACATCGCCAAGGGAAAGAAAAAGAAAGAAAAAAAAAGGAAAAGCACTACAGTAAGAGCAGGGGCTGATTTAAATTCCTTCCGCAACGAGATTAATCACAAATCAAGAGAAGCCTCCACCCCCCCAAAAAAAAAAAAGTTCTCGAAAGAGTCCACTTTTCTGTCTAGTTCTTCAGTTGTGTATCATGCAGAACCACTTCTGTCCCAAGTTCAGTGGGTTTCTTTGTACTTTTTTGTGCCCTTTTTTTTTAAATATAAACAGCATCCATAATTCTGGACTACCCTGGTTTGTTGGATGTGAAGCTCATGCTTATGCAATGTTTGCTTTTCAATTTGCTTTTTGGCAACAGTGCACTGATTTGCACAGGACTTCTGCTGGGGAGGTACCAGTCTAGGACTGACAGACCAGCTCTGGGGACAGACAGAGCAGCTGAAAAGCCTCTCGGAGGATTCAATGGAAGCAACTGCAGCCCAGCAAGGGCATGGTCTTTGTAGTGTGGTTTTTGATTTTCAAATTAAAGGCACTGTAGAAGTGAAAAAAAATAATTTTACATTGCCTTTCCATTCGGTATCTCCACAGGTTAGTACCTTGGGTTAGCTCTTACTATTTAACCTCTACCCTGCTAGGTGCTGTTCTCTAACAAATACTTCAGGAATATTCAACTTGAAAATAGTTCTATTATGAAAATAAGAAAGGTTGAAAAACTAACAATTCAGTACTCACACCAAACACCCATTTAGATGAGTATGTGTTATGCGAAACTACTTGGTCAAGGTTTTCAGATGCAATAAGATTTCTGCTTCTTCTGTTTTTGAATATTGAGCTTGGAATATCTGAAAGACATTGACTTCTAAGTCTGCCTGGTCAACTTTAATTACACTGAAAAAAAATATCAGACTCCTGAGATACCTCAAGGTAGGAATATAAATATTGTAATTGCGTCCATTGAATTTAGGTGGCATGTCTCTTACGGATGTAGTTTAAATATGTAACACGCACATGAAAGTGGATCCTTGTCTGTGCAAAACTTCCCTTGCCTTATTTAAAATTTTATATCCTACCCATCCTCATCTTTTTAAATGTATAATTTCTTCCTACTCAATGCATGTTTAATATGCATGTTTTGGTTTGCCTGCAAATATTTCACTAATATGTTATCAGGCACTGCTGGGTTAAAGAGAGCAAACAAACACTCCAAGCCTCTGGGATGACAGCTAAGTGTCACTAACAGCTGACAGATACAGAGGAGGGTTCAGCTTTGTCAGTAATTGAGGATGTGTCAAATTCTAAAAGGAAAAATTGTTTACAGCTAACCATATTCATTTGTTACTGAATATGACTTGACTAGCAATTTCCTCAAAGAGTAAAAGATTCCTTCATTGTTCCAAAACAATTTATTGCAAATATTGGATTTAATATTGAGTGATGGTAAATTAATTCTCCCTGCTTGCATGATTTTTAACTTAAAAAAATGTTTTAAGTTAATCTTCCACAATATTTTTTTTTAAATTTTTATATTTCCACAAGTTTCTGACGGTAAACTCATTCTCTAGAGTGTTGATTTAAAATAATGCAGTCACAAGGGGGAAAAGCGAAAGACTGAAATACAGGAAATTTTTGAAAAATGGAAGTGAATATTTTCTGGTAGCAGCCTTTTTAGCAACTCTTTTCCAACAAACAAAGATTTTATGCTCAGACTTCCTACAGTTTGCAAACCAGTAGCCTGAGGACGCTCAAAACAGAGAATGTTTTCTTTAACAGTAGAAGATAAAAATATGTACTTTGAGACCATTACCAGCTGTGTGGTTGGAGGGCAGCCCGCGGTGACCCAGCCGTTTGCAGCATCAGTGTCCAAGCCGTGACTCCTGCCCTTCCCTGCTTCAGGCCACACAGCTCCGCATCCCGCACTGCCTTCTCCATGAAGAGAGCTGAAACACAGCTGGGACAAAGAAGAAATGGAAGCTTTGCCTTTAAGGTTTTATTATTTTTTTTTTCACTTTTGAAATTTACCCAATGCCCCCCAAAATGGCAATATGTAGCATAAGTCAGTTCTGACATGCTGATGATCCTTCCCCCTGCCCTAGCAATGCACAGCAGCTACGATAGCGTAATGCAGTAACTCAGTCTGCTATGGCATTTGAGAAGAGGCTGTGTCATGCATGTGTTTTGTTGTTTGTTTGGGATTAATGTTAATACCAGTCGGTCCTTTTGTTAGATAAACTGCTGTACGGTTCCAAATAAGTTTCTCACAGAGATTTAGTTTCATTAAAAAAAAGATTTAAGTTTAGCTTAAGGGAATACATATTCTGTAAACTCAGATTAATAAGAATTAATTCTTATTCCAGAGTTCATGATTAATCAGTTTCTACATCAAGCTTTAAAATCAATTTTGCCCAGAACTAATGTCTAGGTGAGAGCTCTATAATTATCCAGGTTATGCCATTTACCATCTCCAAGATTCGGCATATCAGGAAATTTCTTTTCCTCTTCTGAAACTTTCTAAACATTGCAAAATACAAAAAAAAAAATTGATTGGACACTTGGTCAATTTTGGATATAAATTATCTTATCTTTTTAAAAAATAAAAGTCTCGTAGTTGCTGAGTTACCATTGAAAAAGGTTGCATTTCAGCAAATCTTATCTTCCCCATGTGATACATTTTTTAATATTTCTATTTTCCCCTAAACATTTTTACATCATTGTTATTCTTCCCCTCCCAGCAGAAATGCCAGCCTTAAGCTATGGAGGGGATCACTCTCTCATCCGATACCTCACCCTTGCTCCACACCGCCCCACTTCACCCCTCTGGTCTCTTTCTTTGATCATTATTTTAACATTGATTTCTGCATTTGCCAGAGCCACCCCCCAGCATCCACTCACTCTGGCTACAGCAGAGTCTTTCCATGGGCCCCCAGTCCATGGGCACAGCTCCAGCCTGGTCCCTGCCTTGGCTCCTCTCCTCCCTCAGCCCATTCAAGATTCCACTCTCCAGATTACCTGTGTGCCCCTTGCACCCCTGTTTGTTTCACACTTGTCATCAGTTCCTGGGCATTTCTTTTTGCACACAGTTTCTCAATATTTCAATCTTGTAGGTGGATTGAATTACAGGGGATTTAGACCTTTTAACTCCTGTATTAGTACAGCTAAAACATTGTAATATTTCAGTTTACAAGTACTACCTTGACACCTTCTGTTGATGCGCCTTAATTTTCCCTAAATTGTGCACACAGACAGGTCCTCTCATCCACAAAACAAAGAACAAGACAACCAGACAGCAGATAAGAAACTAGCAGATTTTTAAAATTATTTTCATATTGCCATACACTACACAATATTTATATCTCTGCTGTAATATCCTCAGCAGCAGCCTGGTCTGAGCTGGCCCATCTCACCATCTTGCAACACCTACCACCAACTGATAACTCAAGTTATTATCCCTCAGTAGAAACTGAGGAAAAACTATACAAATAGAAAGTCACATGCACTATGTATTTCTAAAAAAAAAAGTTTAACAAATGCAATGACCCTTAAGGACCTGTTACCTCTTCTTCCAGTTTCCTCCAGTGTTTTAGTGGTTATCCAGCACTGCTCAAGACAATTTGACATCTAATTTATGGTGCGAGCACTTTTTGTCCTACAGAAGACAGGAAAGCCAAAGGAGGAATTGATTGAGAGATATATGCATCAGAAAAAGGGTAATTATCAACCAGTATCCCTTCTATATATGCTAAAAATGAGTATCTTAATAGAATTTTTCAGCAAAATAGAAATACCCCCTCTGTAAATTTACAAACATAACGTTACTGGCATTAGCAGCAGTTGATTGAGCCCCTAATAGTCATGCACTTCTCAAGCACATAACGCTTACGCTAATCTCAGCAAAAAAAGAATGTTGGTTTTAGTTTCTAGGTAGTCGTAAGTCATGAATCCATAGATAGCCATTGATCTATGAGATAAAGTAAATATTTTTGCAATTCTAAGTCTGATAGAGGGCTATAAAAAAACTCCAAATTTTGTTTACTTTCTGTATATGAAACTGCTGTATGTGCATTTGTTTTATCAAATAGTTGTTTCAAATTATTTTGTAATTTAAATATCTAAAAGTCATAGTATTGTTCAACTGTATATAAGAGTTTGAGATTTTAAAGAATCTTTTCTAATAAAGGTTTATAGCAGGTTTTAGTGTCTACACGTCCTGTTTCCCCATAGTCCTGCTAATCCATTCAAGTCAATGGGTGCTGATTATTTGTTGTTGATGTAAAGATTACTCAAGCCATAAAAGATATACAAAGATATATACGGTATGTTGATATGTTACTCTCATCAGCTAGCTAAAATTCAGGCAAGAAAGCCTAAAGGCTAGTTCAATAGCCTTTCCAAATTACTGAAGAGCTTTGAAATGAATTTTACCCAAGCAATAATATGATGCTGTATATTATATTTTTGATTGGCTATTCTGAATTGTCTTTATCAATAGTCAGATTCTGGCTCCAGTGAAATTGGAGAACACCCTCTGATTTCTCCTTGAGTGACTGTAGCCATCTTCCTGTAATGATTGATTGCTTCTCAGGTTATTCCAGTTAAGCACCAAAATGAGAGTCTCCAAATTGATAAAGCTGCTAAAATAATTTTCAGTGGATATAAGGAAAAAGGGGAGAAAAAAAAAGGAAGAAGAGAAAAAAAGAGAGACATATTTCTAGATAGTTAGAAAAGATTAGTAAAGCAGAGCATTTCTTTCACTCATGTTTGCAGCAGTTTCATTGGAGGGGAGCAGAATGGCCCAGGGGTATCCAAAAAGCTCAAGCCAGTCTTGATTCTATGTAATGCTTCTAATGATCAAACAACCTCGATACGAGAGCATTGTAGCAACGACCAGGCAGAAACTAGTTCTCTCCCCTAAACATCACATCAGCAAGAAACTTGTCTTTGGTACAAGTACAGACTCTTAAAAACAACAACAAAAAAATCTGTATTTTGGGGGCACCCTCTAGGGAGGTGCCAAAGAGGACTTGACCACAGAGCCCAAGGACCTGTTTCGACACCTCGTGCCCCTCTGCGTGCTGCCCCCCAGAGCAGGAGGCTGGAGGGGCCGTGGGGCAGGTGGGTTGGCAAGCGGAGATGAGATGAGGGATGGGCAAAGGACGAATCCCAAGCACTAACTCTGCGGTGAAAAGCACATGGTTGCTTCAGGTCAGGTTTTATGCCGGGTCAGTTCCCTGGCCTGATTCTGGGTGGGATCCCACACGCTGAGGGCTGGGAACGCTCCCCTGCTGCTACACAACCCTCCGAGCACCCATTGCAGAGGGGTGCCTGGGGGGCACCGGTGGCATCATCACCCCCCTGCACAATCAAAGCTACAAAGCAGGGTCAGTTGGCTCACACAATCATGTGAACAGTCACAGACACGGGGTGTTTTACATGTATGTTAGGGCTATTGCTGTTGTCTGATCTATGGGAAAGCATCTTTCTCTGAAAAAAAAAAAAAGGCTAAAAGCATACCTAAGTAAGACTTAGGAGAAGAAAGGTTATAAACCCAGCAGGGCTCGGGGAGCAAACTGGCCCCAAGCAGCAGCCAGGCACAGGTACGAGAGCCACAATCACACCGACACACTCACGGGTTGGGGATTATTTAAGGAGCACATTATTACAGTCCCATTCACACTCTTCTACAGGTTGTTATTTGTATATTAAATTGCATTTTTTATTAGCAGATTTTCACTGATTATTTTTATACCAGTCACGCATAACTGTAGTTTAAGAATTTTCAGATTGGTTCTGGCAACTGGAGAAATAAAAATTGCTAATTTAGGCACCTGAAAGACACAGGAAGCCATTTGAGACACACTAAGAAGGTTTTGGCACAAAAGTAAAGTTTCTTTCCTTTCCCCATTCTTTGAAGAGATTAGATTGCTATAACTTTGAAATAAAAGGCAACATAAATACATCTAGCTCATTCAGCTAATTTTAATTAAAAAAAAAAAGAAGATGCCTCAATAGAAACATCAGGACATCTTTTGACTAACTGCTCTTTCATGAAAAGGATGAGTTCTCAAAACCAAACACTCCTAACTATAGACACTTCACTGATTTTTAACTTCTACAAAAACTTTAAAAATTACTGAAATGAGACTTCCCAACATATTTTGTTAGAAAGTTTTGAAACAAAAGTGGTTTTCCATATAGAGTACTAATATCAAGTCCAGAAGTGGAGTAAAACATATTAGTTCAATTAACTTTCTGTCTTGCCTCCAACTCAAATTTTATTTATTCTTACTTCAATTCACAGGAGAAGCTCATGTTCCAGACTTACGCTCTTTAAAACAGAGGAAATAAAGCCTGCTACAAAAATACCCACCCAGATACTACTACTTAATATACCAAGACAGAAACCTAAAATCAAGTCTGAGTTTGAACTTACATATTTAATTTTGGGAAGCAATACCTACTGAAGATGCATACATTACTGTCAGCACTGGGAAGGCAGTATAATCAGGCAGTATAATCTCAATTTTTACTTTCTTCATAAACTGAAGAGATCTATATGCTCGTATAATGCACACACACAGATTAGAAGTTGAAGACTTGCCTTATAATCTCTGATGTTTACCAGATTTGACGGGTTTCACTAATATACATGGGATTTGCTTGGTGTAATCAGACTTCTGTTCTATCTTATAACCTGAAATATGGAGCAAATAGCATACGTTATGCTGCTGTCATCGGGATTTGTATGACAAAGTATCAAAACTAGCAGGTTTCCCCAACAGAAGCAGCAGTTTTGTTAATTCCTTATTCTAGTAATTCTAGCAGATTCAGCCCCCTCCTTTTTTTTAAAAAAAATAAACATAGTAGTTTAGTTTTACTGGCTTTCTACTCTCAGGGATGCTAGTAGGGCTTTTTATTGAAAAATTTTCTTTTACAACAGGTTCAAATAATACCTGGAAAAAAAAAAGCATAAAACTTTACAGTCCCTCCAAGGTCTGTAGCAAATGCATTCAGGCAGTGGATGTAACAGTAGCAATAATTTATCAGGCTCAGAGCCCTGAGCTTACCATTCACCATGGATTAGCTGTAACTTTTATTATTTGGTGTCCTCCAGTTAGACTGTAGGCACTAAGAATAAGCGCAACACCCTTCCTGGATTGAAGTGCCTGCACGCTTGTCCTGCTTTCACACGTTTCTTGCAGCACACAGCAGGCAGTGCTCACCGCAGGGAAACGTCCAGTAAACCATGAGGATTGAGAGAGTTATGTGCAGGAGGGAATAATGTTACCAAAAAGCCCTTGTTTAGATTTCCTGAATATATATATATGTTTGGACACAGCATCACAACCAACCAAAGCGTTCCCCCGCTTTGCTCTGCCTTAGTCACAGCCAGCTCTGCTTGGAAAGGATACTCCGAGTGCCACCCCCAGGAGGGAATCCTGACCTGCAACTGCAGAAGTGCTTTTCCCCGCAGCGCGTACTCCCCACTGAACTGCACTCCTTATGACTGAAAGAAGGAGCCAAAGAAGGACCCCAGGGTTTGGGGGTAGTTGGTCTCGGTGGCAGTGGGAGGGGGGAAATACTCCTTCCCCAGGCCACACTGGCTTGCTCCCCGGAGTTTAGCCCGGGTTGGTTACAAGGCAACTGCTCTCACCCCAACAAGCGGGTAGCCAACACTTTTTGGGGAGCACCATGACCCTAGTTACCTGCCCATCCCCCTGAGGGCACACTGGAGCTGTGGGGCAGTGGTGGGATCAGCTGTGAGGGTGATTGCCCTCACACAAAGCTGTGCTGGGCAGTGCCACAACCAGGGGAGAACTCCTCCCAAGGGAACATCACCCACAGCCCAAGCTTCTTCCATGGGAAGAAGCAGCATGAGAAGCACGAGAGCAGTATGATCTTCAGCCAGACCTTTTCAGTCTTATTTGATACTAGTCCTGCAGACCAATCCAAATGGTACAAGAAGACTCTTCTTGAAACACAGAAAATTCAACTTAATCTGTATTTTGACAGTTTTCCTCCAACTTAAATAGGACTTATCTCAAGTAAAGTCAGGGCCAACCTTGCAGTCCTTAACAGCAGCACTTACTTTCTCAAGTATTACATGATTTTAAAATAAATCTAAAGGGTATTTTGTAGCAAAATAGAGGCAGTTTAAGAAAGCAAGGAAACACACTATTTCCAACCCCTAGAATAACTATAAGCATTTTCCTTGGGGAAAATAGATACTTCGTATCTGCTAGGCAGTACGGTGTTTGAACACAAATTTAATGCAGAAGTTAGACAGCAACTTTCAGGAGCAAGTTGATTTAAGACCGGCTTCTTTCAGTCACTATATTGCCAGACCTGTCAAAGGATTCAATGCTTTATTCACAAACTGCAAAGAGGGAAAACAGGGCTCATGGAGACAGTAAAGTGGAAAGCCCTCTGAAGCTGTTTGATCCAGTGTTTGGATGACAGTGCTACAGGGGTACGTGCAAAGAGCATCGCTGTCTGCAGAGCAGTGACTGCCAGAGCACACGGATAAAAGAGGTAATCAGGGAGAAAGAGAGTAGATATAAAATAAGAAGCCTATAACCCTAGATGAAAAACAAGGACTGGTATAGCCGTGCATTAGTTAGCATCACAGGCAAGTTTTTTTTTTTAGAAAAAACACATAAACAAAAAAATCCCTCTTTACTGTAATTTAAATACTTAAACATACTGCTAGCAGTTAATTTAACCATAGATAATTCATTTCAGTTTTCAGTATCATGAACAGCCTTGTAGGAAAACTTAAAAATTATAATAAAAAGAGAACTAGTCAACTCATAAAAGACCATAGTCTAAAAAGGACTGATCCTTATGTTACCTCGCTTGAGCCAAATTGCTGAACTGAAAGCACAAACCAGAAGAAGGCATGAATCAAAGTATTATCCTTGTGCATTCCAGGAGCACGGGAAGAGCCGAGGTCTGGGGGAGGACTGGTAGGTCCAGGCAGGCAGCACAATAAACTGGCTCCTTTTTGTTCTACGTATTGCATCTATTCTGTGAATATGAGATTAGCCACAGGAGACTATTTACTAATACTATAGAGATATTAATATAAAATAACACCAGCCCGAAACTGCTGCCTCAGTTTTTTTTATCAAGTTTTATGCATTTGTTAATAATTGGGTTTAATGCTCCTGCACACTAGACCTCAGAACTTGTTTACATCACTTCAGGCCAAAGCTTCAAATGCATTAAAGGGGAAGTTCATTATTTTTGATTTATAATTATCTATGACAAGAAAAATCTTAAACAAGAGAAGAAGAGAGGGGGAAATGATCTACTCATCCTCTGTTTATGCAACTACTACAAAGAGGCATGTGATGGTTTTGGCCTCAGTCCAGCTACCATTCATCTCTATAGGACTCTTTCTATGACTCTCACACAAGTACCATGAAGCCCTTTTTAATCCTGAAATAACTTAGGTATAGACAGGCCATTGCTCTCAGTCTACAGAGGTCCCAAGCTGCTCCCTTATGGCTGATGAACTATTAAGTGACAGAGCAACAAATTGTTTATATATGGCATTATTGTTCTCCTTTAAATACATTTTCCTTTAGCCTCAGTGATTCACTTCCCCCTGTCCCCATGTCATTAACTATCAACTGGGAAAGTCGACTAAACCCGTGTAGTTCTGGGAAACATAGGCCAAAAAAAAAAAAAAATCAACCAGCCCAAACTGTTGTTTAAAAGCAATAACACTTGACCCTTCAGTTATCCCAGCTCTGGAGTCACATTGTTCCCTGATGTGACCCCGTGCACCTGGCAGCAGCCCCCTTGTCCCCTCCTCATGCCCAGGCAGGACCTCTCCAAGGGCTCAGCGGCATGGGGGCTCCTGGCAAGTGCCTCCACACCAATGCTGGTCCCTCTCCCCACCTCAGACTCCATCCCTGCAGCAAATATGACTTGAGAAGCAGGCCTTGGCAAGTTCCCTGCCCAGCTCATGGCATCCCACCTCTGTTCATCTGCCCCCATATTCATGCAACATCATGAAGGCACGGAGCAGTGGGGAGTTCATCCACACAGAAGACACACTGGTTGGACATCTACAGTTTTATTACTAGGGTCTTTCCCACGCTACATCAGGGAAGTGAATCAAAGCAATCTGTAACTTTATAGCCATCAGCTCTTTGACCTACCCAGCATCTATGTCTTTTTTCCTCCTCCAAGTCTATTCAAAATGCCAAATATAAAAACCTTAATGACTTCTTCCTCTCTTCTAGAAATCCTTCTCAGAGTTTTGACCACATCCATGCACACAGGTATTTTTATTCCCAGTAGCTCGACACCTCATTACCCTTGTCTTACCTTGGACCCCAAAGTTATGGTTTTGTTTGCCATTTTCTTGCGTGCTATTCTGTGCCTTGTTTTCCTTGTGCTTTTCTGTCTGCCTTTGTAACACAATCCTTGACCCTAGACACATACGGCCTGCATCCTTTTGCTTCAAAGAAAAAAAAGATCACTTCCCTCAGTGATTCTTCCAGCAAGAAGCCTTTAACCTCTTTCAGATTAATATGAAAATCCACGTTTTTGCTTTCAGTCTGCATACTCTTGCATTTGCGCGTATAAAATGTTTTAAACTTGAATAAAGCTGAAATTAAAAATAATAAAATAAATTAATTGCTTTCATCCTCCCATCCATTCTAAACTGCATTTATAGCATTTACTCCATTACCACATAAGCATCTCCATCCTTGGTTACCAACCTGACTGCCTTAGAAATGCAATGCAGAGTTCCTCCTGGAATAATCTGCTACTCCGTTGTTCTTCCCCTTTCACCCTGCCCCCTGGTTCTCCACAGAGGAGCGGCACCGGGATGCTGCCGGGAGCTCCTGCCACCTCTGCCAGCCACAGGGGGTAACTTAGAGCAGGACTGAGCCTGCACCAGCTTATACTGGGGCCTGGTTTTACTCCTCCTAGGTTTGAGCTGTGGAGAAGCAGAGGTATGGCCTAAAGCTATCATTCACTCCACACATACAAAGGATACTGCAGCCAAAAATTCATTTCTTTACTTTTTCAGAGGCAAAGGAGGCATTACACCACCCCTTCCCTGAGGCTGGCTCCCCTCCCACAGCTGTGGCCTGGTGGTTCCCCAGCTCCCACCCGGGGAGAGCTACCCTCCTCCTCCTCCTCTCACCCGACCCGGCTGCTTCAGCACCTCATCCGTCAGCGCTGCGAGCTGCCGACAGGATTCACGCTTTGCAGGGCTGCTAAGAGCAGCAGAGAGAGCATTTCAGCTCCACAGCACCAGCAGCATCCAAGAGACAGAGCCACTGGAGGGGGGAGGCAGAAGATGATTTTTGTACGCAGATCGCACAAGCATGTTTAGACCTGTACTCATCATTACTTTTGAGATAAAGCCAACAGGGTTGCTATTCTTTTCCCAGTTATATATAAATGTTCTCAACCCCGAGATCATGCCTAAACCAATGTGCTGCAGGTAGAGGCAAATTTGTCCACTTTTACTGTTGAAGACAGTTAACCCAAGGGAAATACTGGGTGGAGAGCCAAAACTGACTTTGTACACATCCAAAAGAAAGTGTGCAAGAAAGACCCTGGTGTAATAGTTCAGGAGAAGAGGCAGGGGAAGAGCAAGAGCCAAAGAAGCCAACTGCTGTCTCATGAAATTCTTATTCCGTAAAAAAAGACACTGAAATCAGATGATATCTACACATTGTGATAGCTTCCTTCATATAGATAGATGTAGTTTCTAGTGACTGATAGAAAGCAAGCAGAGTTGTAACTAATTTTATTGTGAAAGGAAACCAGAACACAGTGATTTCAAATTGTCCAGCCTGAAAAGTGACCAACAGAGAAAGAGAAAAGGGCTTATTACAGCACCTGGGAGAAGCTCTTCAGCCTCCTTATTCCTGTAAATGTTCCTTCAGCAATGGATGTGCCTACAGCTCTAAATGTTTGGGTGCCATTAGAGGATGTTTCCAGACAGGTGCCTTGTGCAAAGCTTGTAATTCTCCAATTACAAGACTCTCTCAGTGAAGAATGATTTATATATTAAAAAAATGATACTATGTTTCAAGTATTATTTTGCCATGTGACACATTCCAGTTGAAATTGTAGCATTTTATATGTCTCAACACTGGGAGATATTTACCACTGAGAGTTCTTGAATCTATAGTCTATATTAAAAGATTCAATGGATGAAAGCTGAGGCTAGACAAATGCAAAGCAGAAATAAGAAACATTTCTAATAAAAAGGATAACTAACCTAGGACCAGGATGCATTTGAGGCTTCTTCTGAAGAAATCTCACTTTGCCTCCGTGACATGGGAACTCTGAACCACCATCAGCAGTTGATTAAAGTAGAGACACTTGTTGACTCAGGCATGGCTACAAGAGTTTCTAACGTCCCTAAGGTCCTGCAGTTATGAAGATGCCTCCCCTGCACAGTCTTCATTGCATTTCAAAAAGAGGTCATTTTTTGAGGACACGTGGGTATGGATGGAGGATATCAACAGAGATGAAGGTCCAAAATCTGGAATTTATAGGCCAAGCTCATTCCTTGTCTTCCACTTATCTGTAGATTATCTAGAAGTCAGTAGATTAAGAGGACGTGAATTGTGAACCAGAGTTTGCTGCCTCCAGCCACCTTCCTATGCAGGCAGAAGAAATTTGAACCCATAGCCTGTTGCTTGCCAGCACATTTAACTGAATCATCACATCACTGTTGAACATTCTCTCTGTGCTATTCATTTACTGCTGCTGTGTTACTTTACAAAGAAAGACCCACAAGGATCAGTTTGAAGTGTCTTTCTTGTTTTTATTTTTACATTACTGAAATATTCCTTCCAGTTATTTCTTAACCTTCAGCAGCTCTGGGTTTTTTGCTAGCCTGTGCATGTGGTTGCTCCTCAGTTACCATGACACCCACAAATGTGCAGAAGACTAGAGCCTAAGAACAGAAAACAGTCAAGTCACATGAGAAGATGGACAAGTTGTCAAGCAGATAAGGCTAAAAAGCACACAGAGGCTCCTCAGTTGATGTAAATCTGCGCAGTGCTATTGAAGTTAGAATTATAAATCTCTCCCTCTGACTCAGTAAATACCTTCAGGGATCAGAGAGCTGTTCCTGCAATTTGCAGAGCTGGAACAAATGTTTTGCTACAGATACCTTTTTTGTCAATATATTTCAGGCTACACAAGTCTGAGCACAATTGATTCTAGGTATACACATAAAATTGTTCTTCTCCCCTCTTCCCCGCCTCCCCATGCCCCTGCTGAAATACTTCAAAATACACAATTTCAAGCAACACCAGGCAGCTAGAAACATTTAGTAGCAACAATGAATAATAACAATATGATGCACTCACTATCTGTCACATTACAAAGCTGACCACCGCTCTGAAGCGCTAGCAACCTAGGCAATAGGACATCTATTGCCTTATGTCTTCTCTTTTTGGTTTCCCTTCGGTCACATCACAGTCTGACTGACTCCCAAAGGGGCCTTTGAACAACAATCCAGAAAACCTGTGTGCTGAACCAGGAGCCACGGAGAGCAGACCAACAGAAACATTCAGTACCGGGATATGTCCAATTTCTTACCTGGCTCTTTGTAACACAAAAGCAGATCAACTGAAAAACAACTCCAAGAATATGGGAAGAAAAGAGACTTTGAAAGGCCTGTCTTCAGCATTCATGTAGAATGGCTTCCTTCTAATCCAACATACCATTTATTAAAAGGAACCTCTAAGGGCTCTGTTGTTTTCCTGGCACCACACAAGATCAACACACCTAACTCATAATTCCAATGCAAGTTTCAACAGGTTCATAAAAAGCCATTATTTAGGGTTTGGTCAGCCCAAGGCTCACTAATGCACATCTTATCTTAGAGCCATGAGAACTGGCATCATGCTGCCACAGGCAGCATAGAGCCCACAGCCTATCAGCCTTGCTTTTATTTCCATGCTTATCTCATCTCACATCTCAAGCCACAGCTGAGAGCCAGGAACACACAGCTGTGGCACTACTGCTTGAAGTCTACAGCGTAAGAGGACCACACCAAAACAAATTGGTGGGCAAGGTCATTCCAGGTGATACCCGTTCCTGGGGCTGGGGTGAATTGCTCCCAAGGGCTGAGATATCAGAACTTCCACTGCAGGTGGCTGTTGGTTGGATCAGCTGAAGGATGGTTCAAGAGTAGCTTTTGATGTCAGTGCAGATAAAGCCTCAATGGTTGGTCACTGCCTTACCCAGTTCTCAAGCACCTGAATTCTTTAGTGGCTCTAGGATCTAACTATGATTATAGGTGGGAAGTTCATGGCTGATGAAAAAGTAGAGAGTGAGAGAGGCTTAAAGCATTCAGTGTTTTCAGTTACTAGTTTTCTTTGCATTTGGTTTGGTAGAAATCTTGTGTTTTCTTTTACAACCTAACAGCCAGAAATGTCTGATGCTTCAGTTCTGGTCTTCCCTTAAACAGAGACTACTGATTATAGCCATTAGAAACCAGACTTGAATAATGAAATTCATATTGCATGGGAACTATTCTGAAACAGAATTTAGGACTTCATCAGTGAAAGCCTAATGCATTAACCCTACTATGCTTCCAAAACTAGAATTGTCATAGATGGATCTTAATGAAACATTTTCATTAAAAAAATGATAGATGAGATTGTAATCTATTTTTGGCAAAGGGAAACAGACGAAGGGGGAAAAAGAAGTAGGAAAATATGTCATTAAGCAATTTGTTCATCAAGCTCAGCATCTCCACTCTGCCCATGACAAATACCTACTGCTTCAAAGAATAAATTCTCCTACAGTATATCTAGATTCCATGGGTGTATAGCAATAAAAATTCCTCCTTGGTTACTACAGTTATTATAAAGCATCAGATTTAGTTATCTGACTAAAAACTTAAGGAGTTACTTACAAATTTCAGCTTATTCTATACTTTTAAAGCAATTATCAGCTGTTCTTATGCAACAAGATTTTAAAGAGTGTTTATTTTCAATGTAACAACTTAAACGAAATGCTTGTAGTTCTTCCATCACAGTATTGCCTGCCAAAGCTGAGCTCTGGAGCCAGTTTTGCTGAAATCCTTTGTAATCCTCAGCATGTTATTTACCTGCATCCCTTGCTGAATTTTACTAAGTGGAGAGAGACAAAATGAAGAAAGTGAACGCTGTGTGTTTTGTTGATGTATTTAAACTTTTAGGAACTATGGTTACAGAGTTCAGAAATAAGCACAAACATGCACGTAAGCATATAATTCAGTGTTTATCAGAAGATATTCAATGACTTTCCGGGAAATATAAATACAAAAAGCAGCCAGCGCTGTGTGTGGAATACGAACACTGAAAGAAAAGCGGAGGTGAAACTAAAACTCAGATCCAAAGGACATGTAACGGATTTGAATTTCATGGCACAAAGTTCCCCCCGGCTCAGAGACTCAGCCCTGAATATCAAGTGCTTAAAATCTAAGTGACCGACAGGAAAAAATGAACCAAGTTTCACTCTTTCCTTCCTGCTGGAAAGTAAAAGTTAAGAAATGCATGGTCTTTCATCTTCCACATTAGAAGGCCAAGCCATATCCAGCTTGGAAGGCTTTATGGCAGCTGGGGGACAGGTAAGTTTACGATGACACCACAAGAAATATTTAATTGCACTTCTATTTAAATGGGTGAAGTCCTAGCCCTAGTAAGGTCAATGTGACTTCTGCCAACTGTTCAGGAGCTTCTATTTTACATTTGCTTTAACAACCATTTAACAGACGTGAGCGAAGCCTTCGGGAGGCTCGACGAAACACAGCCTGCCATACACTAGGTTCGAGGGCAGGCTGGATTTGGGAAATTCCTGCTTCCTCAGCCGCTTGTTCTCCAGCGTAGTCAGTGCACCAGCCCCCAGCATCGCCACATCACAGGAAAAAAAGGAGCAGTTAACTGACCGAGCTTCAAAGCCAACCTCCGCAGAAGGGGTTAGTTCTGATTTGGTTTTCTTAAGGCTGCACAAAAAGTTGGTGTCACAATTGGGGTGGGGACAGGGCTGTGCTGTGTGGAGGTGAGAGGGACCCCCCAGAGCTGGCACATGCCAAAACTGCAGCGTGACACTCAGTGCCCTGTCCTCTGCAATGGCGTGGGGTAAAGCCCAGGCTGCATTTCTGAACCTGCTGCTGAGTCAGGGGACAAAACTAAGAGGGTAGACTGGAAGAGGGGAGATTTAGATTAGATATCAGGAAGAAATTTTTCACTACGAGGGTGGTGAGGCACTGGAACAGGTTGCCCAGAGAAGCTGTGGCTGCCCCATCCCTGGAAGTGTCCAAGGCCAGGCTGGATGGGGCTTTGAGCAACCTGGTCTAGTGGGAGGTGTCCCTGCCCGTGGCAGGGGGGCTGGAACTAAAGTGATTTTTAAGATCACTTCCAGCCTAAACTATTCTATGATTCTATGAAACACCTGACTTTTTTTATAAAGAGTACCCAAAGCAGGGTCTGAGATTTCAACGCATTTTTCACTTCTCCTCAGTTCTTGAGTGAAAAAGCCAAGCCCCTGTGACTGCTTTCACCTTTTCAGATTGGCTAACCTGGCTGATCAGACAGTGGAGCGATGGCTTTTTTGTTGCTAGCAGCATTAACAAAAATCCGGAAGGCTACACCCGGTCTGGCAGCAGTTGCTAGGGAGCATCAGGATTTGTGTGCAGCATCATTAACACACCAAAGCGGAGGCTGACGGAGCGGTTCCCGCTGCAGCCCAGCCCAGGCTCCCAGGGGAAGGCAGGGATGCGGTCTGCTGGCGTGCACCTGGCCAGCCTCGGAATCCTGCTTTTCCTCTGCAGCCTCATGTGCAGGAGTTGGTGGGTTTTTCTAACACCCTCCCTTCCCAGATTCTGCTGCTAAATGGCGCGTAGTTGCAGCGTGAGCGGCGTCAGGAACCGGTACGAGCTTTTCCTCAGCTCCAGCAGCCGTTTTCAGTTCTGTCTCACTGAGGCACGCTCCCAGGAGGCCTGATGAGCATAATGCTGAACAAGTCTGCAAAGTTTGAGACCTATCTACATTTAAGGCTCTCAGCACTATTAATATTCATGCAGCTGATGGAGTACTATAACTCCAGGCGTTTTTTTTTTTTCTACAAATAACACGGGTCTTGAGGTTTCCTGCTGAATTGGGATAAGTTTTATTGCATGGTAGAGCAACTGGAGATGGCAATTGAGGAGACGTTCTGGCTGAGAAATTTTTGTTTGTTAAGTTGTTTGCTTGTACTGCTTCTGCTAAATGGTAATTCTGCAAAATAACATGTGTAGGCTCATTGCTTTGCTTAATAGAAACAGTGAAGAACCTGACCTGAGCAGAGCTGCAGAAGAGATGTTATGTTATCTTGCTTTTGTTCAAGCTTATGACATGGTTCAAGCCCATTATACTAGCTAAGCTACAATAAATACTTGACCTGTGAGTGCTAGAATGGAATTCATTCTTATTTCCTGCCCCCAATTACATAAATCCGAATGACAAGCTATTTAATCTGGGTAATAGTTAACAGTCTCTGATTGCAGCTGTTAATATTACCCAAAGGAATACCAGCTACTAGTCAAGAAAGCTGTGGTAACACCTTGCTAATGAGAACCATATTTGAGGATACTCAGACAAACAATTTGATTCCCATAAACACGTTCATTTGAAAAAAAAATAAAATTGCTTTTATAATGACAGGGTTAGCAAGAGGGTCCAACTATATAAGAATCCTGTAAATTTTTGGAAACTCATTTGGACTGCCTCCAAATATCCTGGAATTGCCTTCAGCTTTCCCTCACAGGCAGCTGAGGCTACTTCTTAACGTCCAATGAGCAACTGCTTTCAGGCTGGTTTCTTTATTTAAAACACTTTACATTGCACGATATAGTCTGCACAGAAGTACCATCTCTGAAAGAGATGATGACCCTCAGAATAACCCTTGAAAGCACTAGGGAATCAAAAATGGTTTTTCTCCCCTCTGTTGTATTTCAGGACCGTCTTTCTTGCTGATGCTTGGAGGTCTCCAGCTTTTCCCTTCTGAAAAGGGGCTTTATGCTGCACTGCTAACTTTTATATCTGAAATAGATGGAATGTAATAATCTGAAGGGATCACTCATCCTAGCAATAGTCAGGGCTGTAACACCTCCTCTCTTCAGGGTTTCCTTTTTCAGGGGAAAAAGACAGTATTCAACACGAATTTATGGTATCATTTTTTTCCCCCTCCCCTGAACCAGGGTCTTCCCTGGGAGCCTATTTAGCCCTGTATGCTACTGTCTTCTGGAAAATTTTGCCTGCCTACAGCAAAAGTATGCTCTGAAGAACGAACAAACCTGCAGCCGTCTGCTTGGTTCCTCAGGTAATATCTGTGGGTTCTGCCTTTGAAAAGCAAATCTGGGAATTTTCTCAGTGAAGCTGAGATCTTGGCTGAAGTTACTTTCAATATTTAATGCTCCCTATGTGGTGAATGTTTCTATTTCACAATGCCTTTGACTGCCTTTGGACTTAATGTGATACGGGTTTATCTGCTAAGAAAAGGTATTTTCTATAGGAAGCCAAAGGGAGTAGCACTGTGCTTTAAAGCCATTCTTCATTATATAATTTAATAGCTTCATGTTAAATTGTTGCTAATTTATTGAAAAAATATCCCAAAGAGCACTGAGGAAGTGTAAAGTGTTAAACCTCACTGTCTTTCCATTCTTCCTAGGGACCTGGATTTATTTAGCTGACGCTAAATAAAAAAGGGTAGCAGCATGACTGGCTAACCAAAACTATTCTTTTGGATTGCACCATTAAGAGATAGGAAGATTATTCCTTTTTCACGAGGCTTGACAAATCTGAATAGTTTTCAGATTGTATTGTACAATTTTGTGCAACAGCTATGTCTTGATTTTTTTAGTATACAGCTAAGTACTCCAGAAGTTGTTCTTGCTCTCTCTCTCTCTTTCTGAATGTATATATAAATAAAATATCATTATTGAAACACAAGCAGTTAAATTAAAGTCTATTCTGGAGCAGCACAACTACAAAACTTGATTATATTTTATTCAGTCATGGGAGAGTTTGATTTGTTCAGACATGGGAGAAGTAAGAATGTACTATCAAGTAAAAGAGCAGCGCAGGAAACAAGCTACTAACTGGAGAGCATGTAAGCTAATTGAAATAAAGTTCTAGGCTTACATTCATTTGCCAGTATTTTTGATTGCAAAATGTAATCTCAGAAAAACCTTAAAGCCTGGGATTTGATGAGATACTGTTGATACTCCACAGCACTCCTAATAGCTTAATTATAGATAAATACAGATAAATTGAGAGCTGTCTCTCTCAGGCAGGCTTTGGGAAAGTGCCTTTACCCCCATACCACAGACTCTTAGTTTGGAGGATCAGGTGCTGATCGCCAAAAACTTCAGTGTCCCACTTTAAAGCCATATAATTAAAATCAAAAGTAGAAATGGCTTCAGAAACTTTAATTGATGACATTGCTGTGTTACCTGTTACAGTTAGTGATTATTCTCTGAGTTAGCTGAACACATGAGTCCAATGTCGTCTTCTTCTGAAGACTGTCTTTTTTAGATCTGTGCAAACATTTTTTTCAGGAGCTGATGTGCTGAATAATTGTTTTATAAAATGTATGCTGCTGATGGGCTGCTGATGGTCAAAGTAAGATGACTGAACAAAATGTTAATTATACTGGAGAGCAGGATAGTCTCAGATAGTATTTGAAATAAAGATAAAATATAGGTGTTAAAAATTAAGTCAAAGCATGAATCTTAAATTTTGGAGAATGGGGGCAAGGGAGAGAATTCTGGAGATGGGGGCAAGGGATTAATGAAATTTCTGAAAAAATGGGGCTTTGCTGTGGCTTGGGGTTGTTCAGCACTGAGGTAAATTTGTCCCAGAAAACAGCAGTGTTACTGGAAACAGGTTTCCACAGTGGTTTCCTATGAACTGTTGTTTAATGGTATTATAGTTTAAATATTACAGCTGTGACTCAGTGATTTTTCAATACCAGGGGATACCTTATTAGGATTTGCTCCCACCAAACCTGCTTTGCTTACCATGACAGTTAGACTACCATGGCTAAATATAGATTATAGAAGAAAGGTGCTAACACTTTCAAGTTCAAGTATACACTTAGACGAATACTATAAATAGGCTGATGTTTTGTAAACTAGTACTTAACAGAGGCACAGAATAGATGCTCTCCCATGGGAATTTTCCGTGCTCCCTCTGTGGCTTTTATGGGAACAAGTAGCTGCTCTTAGATATCTGAGCTCTCTTTTTACTGCTATTAATTTCAGGTCCAATAGCAGCAAGAGACTGACACAGCTTGCTAGCAGCGAGCTTTCAGGCAAGCTGCCCAACATAGTTTTGCCAACACATTGATCTGCACCATCTTTGCTATGGCTGCCCCGGCTTCTCCAGGGTGCAGTTCATTTTAAACAAGGTTCTAGTGCTGGTCTAGTCCTGCTGTAACCATGCCCTTGGTGGACCCGACAAACTTTGTGTTTTGGTGCCTATTTGGAGAACGTTCAGAAACCGGTTCACTTGAGTGTGTTATCAGGTGTGTTAGTAGTGGGAATGGAGTGAAATACCTGCCCGTAAGGTTTCTAAGAATGGAGATCTGGGCCTGCAGTGTTGCACAGGTCAGGTCAAACTGGGGCTCAGTTCCAAACATTTCACAAAACTCAGTGTTTTTGTTTAAAGCTGTGTCTTTTAAGTACGGTTTTGCACACGGTGTTCAACAGTACTGTAAAGAAACTGACTTTCCTCAGTCAGGGTAAGGTCTTTTTTTCTTCCCTGAGTTTTCCTGAGTAAGGGTAAGAATTCTCAAAGCCTCTCTGATAAAGTACTGCTATGAAATTTATATGTAGATGTCCATGGCAAACGATGGTGTTGCCACCAAGGCCTATGATTTGAGACTGAAATTCCCTGGTGATGAGACCATCTGTGCTATCAGCTTCCTGAGCTGGTGCTGTCGCAGCATCAGCCTTTATCTTTACGTGCAGCCTGGTCCTGGCTCTGCTGTAGTTATGTCTGGCTAAACTTGCATCGATGTTGGTTGCAGTAAATTTACTCCCTTTGTCTCCCAAGCAGGGAGGAGGCTTGGGAAACAGGCTCCAGTTATTTGAATGCATCCATGAAAATTGGCCTTATCTGCCTCAGAAATTTCTTCTGTCTTTCCCAGACCTCCTATCTGCAACTGGGAAGCGTTAGGCTGTTACAGCTCTTGAAAATGAGATCTTGGGTAGCTCTTTTTTCACTAGCTGTTCCTTTTATTGGAACAGAAAGATTACATTATAACCCTGCTTGAGCTCGGTACGTCCATGAGGCCTTGTTTCCTATAGGAAATTTCTTATAGGAATGAAGATGAAAGATTTTCTTTCCTGGTTTCTTGTTGTCAGTGCTGTTGTATCTTTTCTATTTTTTCTGAATGCAATAGGCTCTATCTACAGCCATGATTTCATTGTTGAAGTCTGGTGCAACCTGCCTGTGCACAGCATTACAATACTCAGTAAAACCATGGGAGAAATGCGAATTATGCCTTACCAGTCACTCTAAAAACGTCATTGAAAAGAAAAGCAGGAAAACAGAAATGAGCCAAACGTCTAGCTGCTGGGAGGGGGGAGGTTTCAGTTCCATCAAGCAGGGTATTTAAAATGACTTCCCCAAGGTCAGCTAGGACAGTGGTTTCATTTCCCGGGAATTAAAGGCAGAACTACCCGTGACTTTGCCAGGAAGGTTGTCTGCAAACAGACAACAAGGGATTCGCTTCTTTACTTGAAGTCTTTACATGAAGCAGACAGATAGGATGTTTCACACCATTTAGGAAGTCGCAGCAGGCGGTCTGAATTAGTAGATTTAGTGTGAAGGTCTTGACAACCTGTGCGCGACGTACACGCTGCAGCTAGTAGAGGGAAGCTTGAGACAGATGAACCGATCTATATTTCACCAACAGCAAAAAGCGCTGCTCTAGTCCCCTGTCACTCTGTTATCTTGCCCATTTTGCTACCTTTTGTCTGCTCCTGAGGTATTTTATTTTTTTTTTCTCACCCGGCAGAACACGCTGTGACTAAGACAGCTGCTGATCCGGCGTCCCCCGCTCCGTTGCCTGCCACCTCCTACACCTGCAGCGCAACAGCACGGCATCCCCGGGGCTCTGGCCTGCGTCCGGCGGGGGGGATCCGGAACGTGGAGAAGCAGCGTGCCCGGACACGGGCAGGTGAGAGGAGCTGAAACACCCGCCTGACACAGCACTCGGTTTCCACTCTCGTTTCTGCAGGCGGTGTGACGCACGGCACTGCGAGCCACTAGGACACATCTCTCTGTAAACACTCGGGGCAAATGGTCTTAAAAAAACCCAAACAAAACCCAAACCTAACAATGTGAATTTAAATTGCATTAGCCAAAATGAAGTAAACCTTGTACAGAAGGACTCCTTCAGCATTAACTTCATTTGGGTCCGTGTTTTCCCACACAAAGAAATCCTTTATGCTTCCCTTTATCTGCAAACAGCACTTCAAGCTTACAAAATTTATCATAGACATCTGATAAAACCAGAAATATGGGCAAATTAATCATATTTTTAAAATGGTAGTTTAGTATTTGAGTTTGCTCCTTTTGTTTGGTTATTTCACCTTATTATTTATGTCATTTTAAAGATAACATAGTACAATTCAGGGTCAGCTTTCCTCTATAATAACAGTTTTCTTGTAGACTTGTTACTAATGCATGTGCCTCCTCTCTCCTGGCTAACGCATTTTCAAATCATCATCCAATTTTTCTATTCCTTTTAGCATGTAGTCTTTTCAGCTACCAAGGTCGTGGAGAAGTTTTAATGTTTTTCAGTGCAGTTTTTCTTATATGTGCATTTTAGGCGTAATAAAAAAATGATAGATTGCAGTCTTGCCATTAAGTTTAATACCAATTTCTGGTACAGATGGTAGTCCATCAAGATTAAAAACATCATGGAAAGAAAATAAATGCAGACAGTCAGCAGGTATCCCTTTAGCCTCTAGACATTGCTTGAAAACTCTGTTTCTCTAGCTCTGTCACTATTTTATGCACAGTAATAACCTCTGGCAAGGGGTTTTTTTTTTTTGTGTTCTCACTGGATTGAATGCTGAAAACAATGCAGTTCCACTCAAAACTGTTCTATGTTTTATTTTTAAAATCGGTTTTATTGAAACTGTATGTGTGGTGGCATTAGAGTCTGGCATATGACAGTGTTAATCTCCCTGCTCAGTTCTGCCAATGCATCGATCTGCAGTACGACTCCTATTTTTATCCCCGCTGTTTGAAGTGCAGTCAGTCATGACCACATTTCCATTAAAGACTAGGCGCTGAACCATTTTAATCTGTGACTAATAAAAAATCGTAACATTTTCATTAAATCCACACACAGTCCTGACACTATCATCGGTGCTGGCAGGGTAGTGGTTTTCTGTTTCTTGGCCGGTGATGCATCTGCCATTGTCAGTGATCTACACTTGGTCGGACAGCCAACTTTTCCCTTGATTCCCAAGCGCTGTGTACTCGGTACCAGTGTCCCACATGTGTGTGATTTATGTGTAAAGCTATTATTCAGCTGGCAGGGGGAGAACGCCGCAATGAAACGGAAAGCCAGAAGAACAAGCAATAGGTCCAAGGAATAGGAACTAGTAACTCCTTGATGTGGATGAGCTCTGAGGGAAGAGAGCTCCCTTCTCTTAGCTCAAAGGGCAGAGACCCACACAGTAGATGCAAAAGTTTTTAGCACCACTATTGCCTTTGTAGAGGGCAAAGAATGGACACGCGTTTTTGTAAGCTTCGGGGGAAAAAAAAAACACCTTACCGAGATGAAAATACTAGAATTAGATTACTCATGCAGACTTAATTCCTGCCTGCTCCAGGGATACAAAGTTTAGATTAATTACCCTATTATTGCATATTTATCTATGTATTTATTACAGGGCTGCTTTGTCATTCCGTGGGAAAGGTGAGTGATGTTCTGTGAGGAAGGAGGTGCTCACAGGTGAAGGAGGCCGCTCTCTGCAACCACCACCCCCGGCCAATTTGTGACAAAAAGCATAAGCTGGGCAGCGACCGCGGTGTGGAGCTTCAGCTGGTGAGGACAGGACCCGGCTGTAGCCCTGAAGAGTGGGAGTGCTCCTCCAGTACATTGTCCCAGCAGGAGGTTTAGAGACTCAGGTCAGTTCAAACACCTGTTTTTAACACACAGGAAGAGAAAAATCAGGTAAATGAGGTTAGGGGAAAAGACGTCCAGCATAAGACGATGGAGAGTAAGAGGCAGAATGAAAACCGAGTAGCGGACAGGAAAAGGGCACAGCTAGGGGGCACGGGGAAGGCCTTTAGCGCGGTGAGACGGCCTCTGGCCAGGGCTGGCCTGGGGTCCGGGCAGAGCGGGTACCTCCTGCCTGCGTCTGCCCGGGGAGACCTTAACATGGCAGAGATCAGCACTCCAACGGCAGGGAACGCCAGACCTGAGTGATACGAGTAACCTTAATTTTGCTCCTGTGTATGCGTTTTATGACGGCCACACGATCAAATGCTGCCT
>JAHREE010000245.1:20071104-20114772 GCA_033628505.1 Tringa tobata
GTGTGCTCCGCCGCCGTGGCCCCCCAGAAGGGCCCAGGTCTCAGCCGCCAACTTGTGCCGCCCCCTTTGTACCCGCCGCGGCGCGGGCCGGCAGCGGCGGCCCCTGCGAACAAAGGCGGCGGCGGCGGCGGCGGGGGGGTGAAGGGGCCCGGGGACCCCTCCTCGCCGTCCCTCCCCGCCCGCCGGAGCCCAGCGGAACCGCCGCGGCGGAAAGTTGTGCAAGGCTGGGAGCGGGGCAGACGGGCGCCGTGCTGCTGTAAGCCCTGGGGTTTGCGAGCACCCCCCCAAACTCCGTGTTTTGGGGTGGTTTTCTTTTTCCCCTGAAGGCTTGGGTGGCTCCTCGTAGTAGACCCTGTGGCTGCCTCCTGCCTGCTCCTTTCCAGAACGCTTGGGTGAAAACGCTGCTGTTACGGTCGCGGGAAAACGTTATTAAGGAGTTGCTTTTTCACGTAAAGCTTTTTTTTTTTTTTTTTTTTTTTTAAATGCAGTTTAAAAGCCAGAAGTGGTGTTGGCTCTTCCTGTTTATCGGAGAAGTTGCTTCTTCACAAAGCACGAGCAAGTGCCGCAGCTCTCACCCCCAAACCTTCCTCTGCGGCTGGGGAGCAAAGGGGCTCGTTTGGGAACCGGGCTCTTGTTTGTTTGCTTGGGGTTTGCTTTGCTTCGGCTTTTAGCGTTTCTGCAGTGCACAGGACTGCCCTCTGAGCAAAAACTACAGCAAAGCCTTAGGTCGCTTTAATAGGGCGTCTCAGCTTGTTCTTAACTGAGGAAAACAACATCACAGGAGTTAGTCGGGGAGGGAACTTTTATGTCTGTTGGTGTTAAATTGTACTATTCGAGAGTTGAAATTTATACAACGCGTGGTTTCATATGAAAAGCGTGTACTAAAAAGCGAAGAGAGTAGGTTGAATGTCGTTTATTTGATGAGACGGTATTGAGACGCAGACCCAGAAATTGTAACTGTGTGAAAACTGTTTGCCAGAGTCTAGTCTCAGCACTGCTTCCTCTCTGCATCTCTCTGGATGGAGTCGAGAAAGACTTTGAAGGAGAAAGTTGTAGGATTTGCCTGGTTCTTCATTAAAAGAATTAACAGCCTCTGAACATCCTCTGGGTTATTTGCTAGGGTCCTGCTCTTCTGCGTTTTCTTTACCAGATGGAATTGAAAGTAGAGAAAAATAAAATGTTGCAGAAATGTATAGCAGCTGAAGGTCTAAAATACGTGCACGTGAAAGGAAAGCCTTATTCCAGAATTCCAGCAATGTGTGCTCGCTCTCTGCTGTAGTTTGTTTGTGCTACACATTTGAGAGTACGTACAGTCTGTTTCCCAACTGTGTACTTGTCTGTTCCACTGAGAAAGAGACAGCCTCTGAAAACCCAGGGGAAAACCTAGACATCAGTAGGAAGTTCAAAGGTAGATGGGGCACCTGACATTTTGCAGTTTCTTTTTGAGACCAAGCATGCTGACAGGTAAGACGACGCATTTTCTTTTTAGATGAAAATATCTCTGAATCTTCCTGTCATCACTGCTGCTTTAAAAAAGGGGGGGTGAAAGAAGTTGAACTCTCCATTCAGTTCACTTTTTGCTTTTCTTGGCCCTGGAACTAGGAGGTCAGGAAAGGAAGTTGCATTCTCTTCAGGCTGTAGTGTTCAGGAGGTGGTCAGTGCTATGCTGTATTTAATAGCTGAAGGAGCTAAAAGGCACTGTGTCCTTTTTCGATATGGTGATTACATTTGTTTTGATGTCACTTCCTGGTTCCAAACTTAAATCTGCCCTTTCCTGCCCCATCATCATCTGGTTGTTAATGGTAGCCTGGTTTTGTCTTTTGATGGCACTTACACATTCTTGTTGATGCTTCAGGTTCATAAATATCTCAAGAAGATCTATCACTTTATTTTATTTAAATGATTTTTGTCAGGGTTTAGGTTTTTCCTCCTATTGCAGCTTAGATCTAATCAATGTAGTTCCTTTGTTCAAGTTGAATAATTTACTGTTACAGAAGTGTCTGGAAACAAAAATGTTTATCAGAAAGTATGTGAATTTCATTTGCATTAACTGTTAGAGAAGCTTTTATAACAAGTAGCTTTTTAGTTTAGGGAAAGAAATCATTTTTATCTTTAGACTCTTTGACAGATTAACTTTACTTCCCCCCATTATGTACTCACACGGTACTTTGCAAAAGTTTTGTTAATTACTTCAATGGAATTTGTTGTCTCTGAATCAGTAAAAGAAAGGAATGATGTGTGATGATTTAGGCCTGGCAATGTTATTAAACAGAGAGGAATGCTAGTCTTCTGTCTCTTTAAAGTAAACTAAGTTAGTTAAGTATCTTTTGGTCAGCATGTTTTAAATTCAGGCTGTATTTAACAAACATGTTTAATCTTCTGGATCTTTTCCTGAAGAAAACACGCTTGTTAACTCACTATATGTACATTACATTTGAAATAAAAGTAAGATAAAGACCCTATCTGCAGAGCTGCTTCAGCCTTCTCTTATCTGAACTGCATATATCAGGTAATTCTTGAAAGTGATGGTGAGGATTACATGTAATTGCTCTTGAAAATGCTCTTCCATGACAGAAAGTATTGTGATTTAGTGACTTTGTGGAAACTGATGGATGGTTCTTTACTGAAATACTCCATGTATTCACAGGGTAGACAAAATCTGTTTACCAGGATCGCTTCTATGGACTTTAAGATAGTCTCTTGTGAGAGCAAAGGCTGCAAAGACTTCAAATATTTGTCTGATGAAGACCTAGAACTACGTAAGTGTAGAAGTTAACTTACTGTTAACAAACTTTATTGTCTTGCTTTGTGGTGGTATGGCCACTGGTTATTACACAGGCTGTTCTGGCTTAAATCAGAGGTCAGTTTAGCCTGGTGTCTTACATCTCCCACTGGTCACCAGTGGATGTCTGTGAAGGACTGTAGGCAGCACTATGTGCTTGCAAGGCCCTGTCCCAGAACACCTTTCCGGTCCCTATCAGTGTGTACTTTAGGACTGTGTTGTTTCTGTGCATTTGGTAACCATTAGTGGCTTCCTCTTGGGTGAATGTATTTGGTGGCTTCGAGGGAAGAGTGGGCAATTCACTGCTTAGTGACTTGTTTTGAATATACGAGTCCTCAGCTCTGTTGGATACCTTCTAATTCCTGTGTGAGGAGGGAGGAAGAATACTTGATCCCTGTCCACTCCTCACCTGTCACAGTTGTGTTCAATGGAAAATGAAATGTGGTTCTCCAGCTTTCACTTCATATAGATTACAGGTGAAATAATGAAGTCATAATTTTTTAGCTCCGTTCTCTGATCAGCTGGAATCAGTAAATGAACATAACGGCTTGATTAGGTGCTTACTTAAATATTAAAATACGCATTTGCTTTTCTCCTTTGAGGACTTTGCATATGCAAGACGTTTTTTGGCTGTAATGAATGCTAGAGGCATTTGCAGCTTGCTGGTGAGGGAACATTTCTTGGGCAGGGAAAGGGAATGGGAGCAATTCTTTTATTGCGATGTGAATCCTGCTTAGTTCTTTCCACCAGCAATTCTGATCAGCCACTCAAGTTGTTCATCCTGTATCAACCTATACATTGCAGCTAAGCATTTTCTAATGGAACCTTGCCCTTTTTTTGTCGGTAATGTGGATATTATTCATGTCTGTAGGCACTTCGACTTGCAGCCCATATACCTAAAGTTTATGCTTAAAGAAGCCTAATAACTGTTTGGGGGGTTTCTGGGGTGGTTTGTTTGTTGGTTTGGTGTTTTTTTTGTGTCAGTCTGTGTCTGAATCAGTTTGAGTGGATTTCTTTTCAGACCTTCATCAAAATAATTTAAATTTGGAAACATAATGCATATATTATTATTTATTTTGGAAGGTCAAGTACTTAAAAAGTAAGGAATGTCTGAATAAAAGTGGACTACTGCATTCGGTCTTGTTCATGCTCACTGTGACAAAATCTACTTATCTGCGTCGTCATCTCTTCAAGATTGTTCATCTTTGCAAAACAGATAGGTCTTTATTATTCAGTAGCTTTTCAATATTTTGTTTTATCAGTATTCTCTGAAACAACTGCAGTTGTTCCTACAGGGGTGAAATAATATGTTTTTTCCATAATGTCATGTCTTAACATACCAGCAAACATCTTTTCCCATGTGCTGGGACAACTGAAGATGTTACCATTGGCTAAGAATGCAGCACCCACAGCTTGTCTGGTAAGAGGAGGTGTGTGAAATAGTTTTTATTGTATAAAACTAGCTTGCTTTGCCTGCATTGAGCTGAGATGTTTGCTTTGTGCTGTAGGATGAGAAGTGTTGGTGCATGGGGTTTGGCCAGTACAATTCTGATGTGGTGGTTTCAGCAGGTGCACGCTCACAAGTAGCTTCAAGGGCAAGATTTGCTCTCAAACAGCTCTTTTTTTCCCCCTCCTAAATCCCTCCAACATGATCAGTGGTGGCCATTGCAGTATCAACTACTAAAATTTGTCTAGTTTTGTGATTGGCCACATTAAAATGGAGAAGCGTGGGATGTTTTAATTGTATGTGCTGTTTTCATATTTGGCAGTAATTGGGAGTTGTACCAGTATGATACATTTTGCAATGCTATTTACCTCAGATTGTAAAGAAAGAAAGAAAAGCAGTTTCCCTTTAACAACCTCACAGAAGGTTGAGAGTGCTGTTCAGATTTCGTAACCCAAACGCATTGTTATGGTGCTGATTAACGTGTGGATGTGCCCTGGGTGTCATATAGACGTGGGGTCACTGGGATGTTGGGGTATTGGGGTGTAGGGAAGGAGTGTGTTTCTGGAAACGGAGTGATGTGTGTTTCTGACTGGTCACACAAGAGGGCTTCCTAGCAGCTGCAGTATCAGGGAAGCCTGTAGAAGGTGGTGGATGGCTAAGGTGGCCTAGGTGAATTTAGTTTGTCTTGTGACCTGAAATATTGGATGGCTGCTTATCGCAGAGGGACGGCTCTGAGGTAGTTAAGGTTAAGAAACGCTTCCTGTTTAAAGACTATTTAATGTTGTCCAAAATGTGAATGTTCTGAAGCGATTCCTTACTTTAAGACCTTTCAGTTGTATGGATGGCTTGACCTCCCTCTTGCTTCTCTGGAGAAGGAGAGGCCTGAGCTCTTCGGGGTGGGCAGGCTGAGGTGAGGTGTACTCAGAGGACAGGGCACGCTGTTGAAGCAGCACTTTATAGCACAAGATTTGCCTCCATACCAAGGCAGGAGAGCCGCCCGCAGGTGGAGCTGAGACATGTGGATGTGCAGTGGTGAGACCTGGCCTTGTGGAGCTGTGGGGAAGTGGACATTGGGGGAGGAGGATTTGCAATAGTTTTCTCTAAACTCTTCATAAACCTAAATCGATGAGTCTTGCCACTGCAGTATCCTGAGTCATAATTATTAATTCATTCTTTCCCTTCCCTGGTCCCTCTCTTTACGCATGGGTCTTGCTTTGAAAATCAGAAACCTGAAGTGATTCTGGGACAATCCTTATGCTTGTTCCTATGTTCCCTTCTCGGGTTCCTCCAGCTTTTGGACCGAAAAGCTTGTCGTTCTCCCTCTTCACACTTCATACTTTAGAAATGTCACTCTGGGTGGCTATGCAGGTGGGAGGAGACCTTGATGGGGTTCAAGTTACCAGAGACTTCCCTTGTGTGTTCCCTTGATGGTATTATTGAAGAGTTTAAGGATAGTGGTGGAGGGCTGACTGCACGCGGAGTGTTGGGAGGTCTTTTCGGTGGAATGAAGTACTCCCAAACTTGGTCATGCAGAGTTAGGGTTACTCAGCTGTGGTTTTGTGTTGTTGTAGGTTGTGGTAATTGCTTTGAACTTCTGAAGGACGGGAACTGCAAACCCAGGGTGCATGTTGTTGACATTATCTACTTAACTCTGCCCTCTTTGACTGGCATAACGTCCTTACTGCACACATTGGCTCTGTGTCCTCACAGATGCTGGTGAATGCTTTTGGAGCTTGCGTTTTTCAGGGTGAGGTTTCATGTTTTATTTAAGGTGAAACGTTAAGTTTGGATCTGCTGTAGCATGCAGGATCTCCTTGTAGGAAGTTTGCTGTATTACAAACTGCACGTGAAAGGGTATTGCTCCCTTTGTGTAAAATATGTGATTTATGGGATAGAATGTATGTCTTTATATATCTGCAAGAATGAAAATAGCCGCGATGTTTTCAGAAGCAAACAGGCTACTTCAGGACAAGCTACTTGTCTTACTAAATGACTGACAAGCCCAAAGCACCACAAGGCAAAGCCAATGGGGAAGAAGAGGTTTCAAGCCTTTTCCCAACTTCCCTTTTTAGGAGGGTAAGCTGCTCAGCGTGTTCCCTGGCAAGTGCAAGCCTTTCAGCATTGTGGCATCGTTCATGCTTGACAGGTCCCTCACTAGCTATTGCATTAGCTGCAAAATCTAGCATTTCTTTGCTAGGCATGACAGTAGTGGGTACGTGCTTTTGTTGACTTCTCTGTTGCCTAATAAGGCTGGTTTTTAAAAGAATATTTTCTTCAGTGTTCAAGGCCGTAACCACTTCATAATGATAACCAAAACTACAACTTTGGATTCAGGCCTCTCTGAAGAAATGTTACTAATCTTTTGTGGCAAGTGTTGTCCCATGTAGCTTAGCATGGTTTTGAATCTGTTGAAGACAGGGTCTCTACACCTTTGCTTTACCAAGTGCTTTGTCTTTGCTAGGCAGTGTCACTTGTGGCCCTGAGCTCGGGTCAGGTGGGCAGTACACTTGCGGTTTGCCAGGAGTGCCTACTCCGCGTGGTGTTTATATCTTGGTATTTTGTTTTAATCCATGCAATGATGCTCAAAGCAAGAGATATTCTAGCACAATAGAAAAGAACCCAGAAACTGCGATCCTGGACATACCTTCGTCTAAGTGACTTGTAACGCTTGTGTCTGAGTTCTGCTGTGGTGGTTCTGTCTGTTGTTGCCAGAGCTGATGAATGTGTCTTCAGATCTTTGGCATTTCTGTGAGTGGGTGGATCACTGCAATGACAGGTAAATTTTCTTCTTTACTGCTGAGTGCAATAGTGACAGGTTTTATGGATCTTGAGGGCATCTTCAGGTTCCTTTAAGTCATGCTAAGGTAAAGTTGCTGTGGTGGATTTTTTTTTTCTTTTTCTTTTTTTTTTTTTTCCCCAGGTAGGTTTTGACACTGTTACTTTCTCCACATACCTATACAGCAGGCCCTGTTGAATATTCCAGCAAGATGAAATTTGAAATAATCAGTTTGCTTGGGGCACTGTGTTTGGGAATTGCTTTTCTTCTAACTTGCTGCTTGTTGAAAGAGTCCTGGGGGAGGAAGGCAGTGATTCAACCTGCTGTACTTCCCCGTGCCCCAGGCAGCCCACCTAGTGCGTGCTTAAACTTCTCTGCGTAGCCAAGATGGGGGCAGATGCCCACCCTTGTGACAAGCCTGTGGTGGAAGGGGACAGTTGTACCCCTCTGCTCTCATGGCATGTTAGTTGTGTTGTCTGTGGTAGCCGGTGGATTCCAAGTGTGCTGTCTCTGGTCTGGTTAAGAGTTAGGCTTAGTCACTGCCTGACTCCCAGCTTGCTGGGCTTTGTCTTGCCCTGGACTTGCTGTCCACCACTGGCTTTGTGGCACATGGTCCTCAACGGCCACTGCGTCTTCATGAAACATGGCTAGAGTAGCATGCAAGCTTTGGTAGTCCCTTAGTAACACAGGAGAAATTCTGTTTAGACATTATGCATCTTCAGGGAAGTGATGGTATGTGTTTGTTAAACAGGTCCCGCTAAGTATATCTTCTATGGGCTTTAGTCTTAGGTGGGCTCTAAATAGACAAGTGTCTGAACTTTCCATTTTTCAGACCTGTAGTACAGAAGTGTGCTTGTGTTGACAACCCTGATTACCTCCACAATGGCAGTTTCTTAGTTTTTCTAGATGTTTAACTTAATTTTGAAAGTTTTACATATCTGAGAGCGCACTAAAACTAGGGTGATTCTCGAACATGGCTTGCTGTAGCAAAACAACTTTGACATTCACAGTTATATTTGATTTGTTTCCAGGATGTATTGTTTCTTCATTTCATGTTTTGTGTTGTATTTGCAGCTTTATAGCTTATTGCCATGGTAAATCTTGCAAATTGTTTTGTTGTTATTTGTCCTTTGAATTCTGTTATGCTTGACTGTTTTGAAATCGAGTAATTCCTGATATGCAACAGAAAAGAAGTGGGCTGATACTGAACTAACTGAGGGTCAAACTTCAGCTCGGCCATTCCTGATGTTTGGCCGTGCCTGGCGGGAGCACTCGATAACAGTCAGTATGACTCAGGAGCACAGGCCGGATTTTTTGTTTCAAGGGTAGGGGTGGGTGGTGTCCCATGTCATGGGGTGGATGTGTGTCTGTCTAGTTAGGGGAGCTACCTGCTGTCGTTACTGGCTGCTGATGTAGGAGGTACGTACAGTCATCCCGCTCAGCTTGCGTGTTGTTTATACGGGCTGTGGGAACCTTTCGAAAGGGTGCTGGGAATGACTGGAAAAACAAAAGCTTGTTTGGTGGCACAAAAGAAATGTTAACGTTTTGGTCCTTCTCATTCCTATTGTTTGTTTACACTGCAGTGTGGTGGGAACAAAATTGATTGCGTAGGTTAGGCACAACCTAGCAAAGATGAAAAGAGAAACTGAAAACTGAAACAATTTACTTTTCCTTCATAAAATCTTTTTGAACTTTGCAAAGATTGAGGGTTCCTGAGATGTTACATTCACTTGTCCTTTATGGGATTGTCACTTTTTATTTCATTTAACCTGCTTAGCCACAGCTGAAAGGAATGACCCAAACAGCTTCTCTTTACCCCCAGCCTCTTCCTGTGCTAGCTATTGGTTTAATATGACTTTTTGGTAATTACCTTTGTGCGGTTGGTTTTCCGCCATTTTAGTTCCCTGAACTTAAGTGAGAAGGGAACTAAAATTCTAACTGAATTGGTGGAGCGTGACACAGGCCGTGCGCTGAGCTGGCACAGGGGATCCACAGCTGGTAGTGAATCCCCTGGGTGCTGGATGGCTATTAGATCAGCTTAACTGTGCCCTGAAACCTTGCGGTGGTAGTTTGATGATCTGCTGAAGGTGGTACGGAGCATATGCTCCACCAAAAGGGCTGGTCTTTCTCCCTCTGACTCTTTTTTTTTGGCTTTTGTTAGTTGGGCTGTCCACTTCTCAAATCCAACTGCTTGTGAACTAGCACGAGTGCTAGTGCTGCCTGACTTGGCCGCCTTTAGCAGCAAGACACGTTTAGGTAATCAAAAAATGCTTATCATCTGTATACTAAACTGCAGAAGTATTGTAGTACGTATCATACTGTAAACTATATGCATGACAAAACTCACTTTCAGCTACTACTGCCAATTCAACCTACAAAACGGAGCATGCACTTGATCTTCAAAGGTTTTTCCCTGAAGTTCTCTTCATATCACAGTCATAGCTGTGCCAATCTGGACAAACTAATCCTTTTATTCAGTAGAGCTACATTTAACACAGTGATCAAAGCTACAGTGTGCAGAAATATTAGTATTCAAACCTGTAAAACACAAGGGAGACAAATTGTTTGGTGAGCAGTAGAGCTAGCAAAACCTGGTTTCCTGTGGATTTGTATCTTCTCTCTGCTGCTGTATCCTACCACTGCAGTAACAGAGTCCTCATTACTGTCCTATTATCTTCTGTGACCTCCCTTATATGTTCAGATCCTGCAGCGTGACTACTATGCTACCCTCCCTATAACCTAGCAAGCTTTTTTTAGTTTGCTAGCTGGGCTAAAGGCAGCGTGTGCTGTGACTATTGCAGAGCTATGTGTAGGCTTGCTGGCTGCTGCCAAAGGGGAGAAAAAATAATATTCAAGAATTCTACCGATTGTGGAGCTGATAATTTAACTTTTGTGCTATTCTCTCTGCCTATTAGTTGCCATCTCCAGAAAAGAATTGGGATTTCGTTATAGGACATGTATCTTTTTGTCTTCCCTTTCTTTTCAGAATCACTTTTTGGAAAAGTGTGTAGTGCCACTGAAAAGTTTCATGTATAAAACTTCTAGTAGTTCGCTATTCTTCAAGATCAGTCTTAATTGTTGTTACAGCTTATTATGCTATTTAATAAAAGATGTAAGCCTTCTTAAAAGTGTGTTAGGTTTGAAGTTCGTGTGGGGTTTTTTTAACCAAGTTTGGGGATCTGAGCAATTGTATGAAATGTCTTGTATTAATCATAAGTTTCATTGTAATGTCTTATATTATTCATGATGTTTTAACCCCATAGTGATGTTTTAACCCGGTAGTTTTGTTGAATGTATTCTTGGTGTTATAAAAGTACAGTTGAACTCAAAGATCTTAGTCTCTTTTCTGTACCTTTTCCTGTGTATTATTCTGTATCTCTCAGTTAACAGTTAACATACCTGATTTTTCTGGTGCTTTTTGGTATCACCTTTAAGCTGACTGTCATCAATTCTTACTTTTTTGGAACTGTTTTAGTTTAATTAGCATTTCAAGCCATTTTTTACATTGTGTCCTCACTTGGAATGCTGTATTCAGTTTGTAATGTACCAATTGCAATATTTTCCAAAACATTTTATATGTATCCTAACATTATTTTTCTTTTTTACTGAGTGTCGTTCTTCAATGGGCTATCTGGAGTGAACATGTCTCTATTTCTGAAGTTGTTGTTAAAACCCAGAAATTTGGCAAGTAGAGTAATTCGCCTTCACGTGCAATACTTTGTTGATTATTCTTCTTGTCTTCTATTTCCCTTTTTATCTAGCATGGTTAGGCCTTCTGAAGTTCTTACAGTTTCTTAGCTTGTCTTAACCTTAATAATTTTTGTTTGAGTGAGTTTTGCCACTTTTGCTTTCTGGACCTGTACAGAATATGTGAAGTAGCCTAGTACAGAACCCTGGCCCACTGCTGTTAACCCTTTTCTGCAAGTTAACAGACCACTTACTGCTTTTTCCTTTGGAGCTTTGCTGCTGGCATCTAAATGCGAATAATGTTTCCCCTAACACTAAGATTAATTTTACTTAATGGCCTCTTGAGACTTGGGGGGAGGCTTTTTCAAAGTCAGTTTTTCACCAATTTCTCTTCACTGTTCTTGTTATAAAATTCTACTAGCTGAAAAAAGCATAGTTTCCTTTTCAGAAGCCATGCTGTGCATATTCTCTGATATCAACCTGTGTATGTTTTACAGTGGTAGTCTCTAAACAATTGCTTCAGCTAGTTTGCTGAAAGGCTTGTTTGTTTTTAACACCCTAAATCATATTTACTGGCTTTTTTAAAAGTAGGTAACTACTGTGTTTCTCATGTTTTAGTATGATATTTTTAGTAGGAGGTTAATGTAATTTTTTTAATATTTACAAATGAGTTTTTTTCTGTTGCTTCTCTGATATAACCCAGTTCTGATTTCTGCTAATAAAATGGGAAATTGCAAAAGTACCAGATTTTCTTGAAATGAGGTGTTAATGGTTTAAGTTTGTTAGCTCTGTTCCACTCCCCTAAACTGTGCAGTGGAGTGCTGACAGCTGGGAAACCCGTGTGCTCAGGTAGTCTTTCTTAGTCTTTGAATTTAGGATCTAGGAGGTCTTGAATTCAGATGACAAAAACACTGTGAGGTGTATAGTGGAGAGGAAGCAAACGGGAGCATAGAGGTATCCCTAATTAGTGAACAGGCTGATGCCTGTGACAAGTTCTTCCATCTGTTTTTTTTGTATGCCTTTTCAGGAAGGAAAACAACCTGCAAACCCAACCCAGAGTGAGTCATTTAGCTTTTCTGAGGAGAAAAATGGCAGCCAGGACTGTTTGGTAGTAAACTATTCTGTTGCCCCACTAAGAGCTTACACAGGCACAGTGTGTAGGAGGCAAAGCTATGAAACCGCAGTAGATGTTGTGATAGAGTATAGTCAGTAATGTTATTTCAGTAGAGATGTAATAACTTCTTAACTAATATTTTGAATGAAAGGTCAAGCTCATGAAAACATTTGAATTTAATGTATTTTATTGAGCTGGCAGTTTTGGGAGACGGATCCAAATATTAAAATACTTTTTCTGTATTTTAATAGGAATTTTCTGTTTTAAAATGTGTTTATTAAATAATTTTAAAACGGAGTTGTCGCATTGGATCACACTAGCCTAGTAGTTCATTCTAGCCTGGTAGCCTGTGTCTGATAGCAACCATAGAAGACAAAATCATATACAGAAACCCAGAAGTTCCCTAATTCTTCACATGACCCATCTCAAAAACATCTGTAAGTGGATGCCTGGGGAACACTGAAAACAAGATAGTTGTTAGATACTTTTCTTTTCATGCTTGGTTACCAGCTACTTCTAGCTCATGAAATCTCTGAGCCAGAGATTGCTTCTGTTTATTCAGAAACTCTTGAATGATTTCTCTTGTGTGAACTTGTTCAATTTCTCCTTGTACTCATGTAAATTTTTCATCCTGGTTGCATCCTTTTGCAAGATATTTCACAGGTCTACTAGCCTGAAGAGTCATTCATGTTTTGAAGGTGGCTCCCGCTAGCTACTTTAGCTGCTCTCTAGTGTTTGTGATGAAGGGGCAACAAACAGTCAGTTACTATCCTTTGCTTTCCATGTCACTTTCCTATGGCATAGTCCTTTGAAATTGGGCTCTTTGGTCCAAAAGAGACCATTTTTTTGGGTGTCAGTTCTTCTATAGTTCAGTAATTTTTGATGAAATGGTGCACATCTGAAGAAGACAGATATTTCTTCACTAACAGCTTGATTATTTTTTTTTTTAATATTTTTTTTTCCCCCATTGAAAGGAGACGTGCTGTTAGGGTACCAGTGCTTACTAGTGTTTCAGGATTGAAGCAATTCTGTGAATAGCAACTACAATTTAAGTTTAGGCTATAGGGGGGATGATTACTGAAGAATTGCTTGACCCTGTGGAAACGACGGGTACTAAGTAAGGATGAGGAATTCTCTGTGTCTCCAGGAAATAGCAATTCCTGTATAGCTGTTCCTGTGGCCGTATTTTAACGTGGTTAGAACATCAGCTTAGCAACTTGTAAGTTTCCGTATCTTGATGATATGGATCATAAAAAATCATAAAGAAACACCAGGATCTTTCTGAAATGATGAATAGCAAGTTTCCTATGTTAATATTATAACTGTTGCAACGGGCAAAGCAAACAAAAACTCAGCTCTTGTAATTGAAGTTATAATTTGGTCTGCTTTAATAGTGCATTGTCAACTTCCATTTTTTAATTATCATAGATTTGTGAGTACTGATTTTCTGTAGACCTCTAAAGCCTTTATTTAATGGATGGTTTGTAGAACATAAACGTGTAAGAATAGGTTCTGCAAGTTATATTGTGAGGCCTTACCAAGGAGTTAGTGGCTTTTAACTTAAAGTGTTTCTTTGAAGGTGATTTTAAATAATAATAATTGATTTTATTTTTTTTTCTTTGTCAAATTGATCACTATCAAGAAGGCACTTGTGATGTATTTTAACACAGTGGTGAACTGTCTGTTGCCACTACCTATAGACTGTCATATCAGTTCCTGTGGAGTACAACTGTAGATAAATGAAATCCAGCTCTGATTCTGCAGTCTCTGAAATACACACTTGAGTTTGGTCATAAGAATACCTGTAGAAAGCTATGTGTCTGCATAAGTGTTTGCTGCATCAGCAGCTACGAATGTAAATTTGTCAAACTTCTTAGTGACATACTTTTGTTGCTTCAGAACAAAACCCACTGTCAGTTTTTCATTGATAACCCAATCCAGAAACTACCAGAAACTTTTCATTAGTCTAAGCTTGCATTTAATTATTTGGAAGAGCAAGAAGCTAATCTCTGAAGAGCAGGATTTTTCAAGTACGCTTAAGTAATTTAGGAACATAAATTCTGTTGACTGTACCGTAAGAGGAGTAGAATTAAACTGATTAATTAAACAGGATTAATTTTGGAAGTTATGCAAACTGAAAGCGCAGTTGATCACAAATATCAGGTGGCTTTTGTTGTGGAGGTATCATTCTTGTATGAATCTTCTTAAGACTAAATCACAGAATCATAGAATGGTTTGGGTTGAAACGAGCCTTAAAGATCATCAAGTTCCAACCCCCCTGCCATGGGCGGGGACACCTCCCACTAGACCAGGTTGCTCAAAGCCCCATCCAGCCTGGTCTTGAACATTCATTTCCAGGGAAGGGGCATCCACAACTTCTCTGGACAACCACTCCCTGATAAAGAGTCCCTCCCCATCTCTCCTGTAGGGCCTCTTCAGGTACTGGAAGGCTGCTAGAAGGTCCTCCTGGAGCCTTCTCTTCTCCAGGCTGAACAACCCCAACTCTTTAAGCCTGGCTTCATAGGAGAGGTGCTCCAGCCCTCTGATTATCTTTGTGGCCCTTCTCTGGACCCATTCCAACAGGTCCATGTCCTTCCTGTGCTGAGGACTCCAGAGTTGGACACAGTATTCCGTGTGGGATCTCACCAGAGCAGAGTATAGGGGCAGGATCGCCTCCTTTGATCTGCTGGCAGCACTTCCTTTGATGCAGCCCAGGATGTAGTTGAATGAACATCAGTTGTTAAAAGACTTGGTCAGGTATGGGCAGGGAGAATTAGTAAAATGTGAATTCAAAACTTAATTAGGAAAGTCTTATATTTAAACTTATTTTTAATCATGGTTTAGAAGCCATGTTTATTTGCTCTCAAGGAGAATATAGGAAAAGCGTTGCATAACTATATTTTTAGAATCGGTGAATTTGCAATAGTTTTTGTGCTGCTGTTCTCTTTGCCAGCATGTCAGTGGTTCAGTACTAGGCAAAAGACTCCGAAGTCCAAGGAAACCTTTAAGTGAAAACCTTAGAAGTTGGCTGAAACTTTACAGTTAAGTAAAACTACCTGCGTGTTTTTGTTATGAAGTGGCACGGTAGTTTGTTTGCTTCTTTGACTACTCATTGATTAACTAACTGTTTGGCAGTAGCTTGGAAGACTGCAAACCTTGTTGTATGACTCTTGTTTCAGCTGTCAGTTGTCTTTCTGTGCCTTATCAGGCTGCTTGACAACTGTTTAATTGAAAAGTTTCACATGCTATTGAAGTGTTATTGTTAGAATAAGCACTTCATTCAAGGAGGAGGATATAATCTCATGGCTTGATAGGTAGAGTCACAGTGTAGGGGGAGGGATGCTATCACTGTCCTAGATAGCAGATTTGTTAATTTTATAAATACAGATTATTTTTTTCCTGAATAACAAAGGACAGAACCTCGGCTAATTGCAAATATCTCTGAGTGTGTGCAAACACTTTACCATCATTCTGTTACAAGCACCTTTGCTGAGAATTCAAATGCTACATCCAGTGTAACAAATACGAACCTTGTCCTTGAAAAATTGCAGTAATAAAGGCTGAAACTTGCTTGTTTATACGCTCAACTTGGGTAGTTGAGCGTATAAAATCCCTGGTAGTTAGCGCTATGCTTAACAAAAGGAAGCAGATGAGAAATGGTAGCAGAAAATGATTTCAGATTGCTCCTACACTGGCTTGCCACTAGGACAAGAGGTATTGCACTGTTAAATATGAGTAATAGAGTGTATATACATACTTTTTTCCCCTTAGATCTTGTTTGCTTTCTTTGTGTTAATGTGTTATGCAGCTACAATACTTCTGTATTACTGCTGGTGAAAATGTCTTTCACAGATTCTAAATATAGTGGTTTAGAGAAACTGTATCTGCTCAGTCTTTTTGCCTAGCTGGTAGTGACTAGATGGAAAGATGTTTTGTGGGTTTTTTTTCCCTTTTCTTTTTTTTTTTGGCCCAGTCTCTACTCATGGAATAATGGACATGACTTGTTAACAAAGCAAGTTTAGAAATTGTGGAGGGAGGAGACTTCATTTTAATTTTTTTAAGGATTGCTGACACTAAAGCAATTAGCTAAATTTATTTTACAGCTAAAGTTATTAGGGCAAAAATACAATCTTGCTGGGAGGAAGTTTGTGGCCATAGTCATGTTAGAACTGGTTATCGAGAATAGTTACAAAAAACCCCACACAACACCACTGAGCATTGGGGAAATAAGTTCAAACTTTGCTTCAGCTTAATTGAAAGCAACAGACACAAGTACTTACAGCAGTTTTGATCTTTGCTTGTTACAGCTCTTCTCATTTCTTCTGTTTGTCAAATCCAAGTGACTCTTTGGATCCAAACTGAGTGCATCCATTGAGAGATTTTGTTGTCGTACAGAATTATGGTGCTCTCTTTATAACTGATTTTCAGTGTTGCATAGGAAGCTTTTCATAAGCTATTGACATGATAAGTTTGAGCTTTTGGCAGGGGGGATACCTTCACCAAGAACCCTAAACTTTTCTGTTCATGAATAGGCATGAAAGTTTGTATTGCACTTTGTATTGTCTTTTTAAAAGGCAATGCTAAAGTTTTTTTATTATCAGTTTAAGGAAGTGGAGAAGTTAACAGATTTTAGAACTTTTGAGTTGGTGATTTTTAAGAAAGCATAGTTAAATGCATTCTATGAGGTTTCTGATGTTTCATAGACTAACAAAAGGTTGCTTTATTAGTAGCTTTAATGAACAAATCGCTTTATTGGCTTAGACATACTGGTTGCTTTGTCGGTCCAAACAGCTATGGGTTCTTGTTTCAATTCACCATTGTGCTAGAGTAGAGAAGTGATAGCCATTGACCTTCTGTTAAAGCACAATAAAAAGTTTTTTGTGAAGAAGGAAAGTGTGCGGGGAAAAGAGCAATGCAGTTCTCTGACTTGAGTTCAGCAATGTAAAAATCAAGAGACCTGTGTACCTCTCCTGTTGCTTTTCTTGCTAGGTGGCTCAGTAGAGTGAACCACCTGAAACAAGAAAAGGCGAGACTGACTTTCTCAAAGCTGTTTTTCATGGAACCTGTGTGTAAAGTAAGAAGGTATTTGTATTGTAGCTATAAGGAAGCATATCAAGTAGGTACTCATTTAGTTCTGAATGGACAGTGTGTTAGTCTTCAAAACATTGTGTTTTTATTATTGATTGTCTGGTTTGTTTTATTAGTGATTAACACACATGACTTAACCATAGCCGTTGACTGAATTAAGTGATCATATTTTATTTTTTTTAATTAATTCCTAAGAATTTGTTTAAATGAGCAAGTAGATATTTGGCTGTATTCTTCTGGTGCTTTAGACAAAGAAGTAATTTGTTAGATGCTTTAGGCTTTTGCTAACGATAATAATTAGTTCTCAAAGTTGATGCTGTGTAGTGAAAGGATGCTAAATCAGGTGGGATGACACTGCAGTCCCCCAGCTCATTCTTGTAGTTACCAGATTGCTTAAAAAACTTACTGTTTTACTTGTGAAAGATAAGCATCTTCTTGTAACTGGAATAATAGTGTTGCAGTTGAAACTGAGTATTCAGATAGATTTGCCAAATGTATTTACATTCCATAACACGTGAAGTTATAATCACGATTAAAAGGATTAGGAACTTTCTTTTTAATGAAAGCACTGTATGAGAACAATTTACCGTTCTCTGCAAATACTTTTTTTTTTTTTTTTCTTTTAGGGTGGGGGAGTACAGTGTAGCTCAGATGTTCTATAGCTGGTTGGTTTCTGGTTTGCAAATTTGCATTGGAGCACTTGTTTGGTGGGAGCAGCTGCTGGCATATATTTTACACTGTAGTTATACTTTAAGTTTTGTTGTAGGGATTGTGTTGTATGCTTGGTAGTTATGTGTGTGGCCTGATGTTCCTGTATTACAATAAAGTGTTTGAACTGCTGTTTTTCTCATGGAGCAGTTTTGTGCCCTAATGCATTCCTAATTCCTTAGGAAAGCAAGTTTTCTCTGAGACAATTTCTGGGGGAAAACCGTGACAAGCAGCGAAGCAGTCCTTGCGTGAATTGATCTAAATTTCACTTTTGAGACAGCTTTTCCCTATAAACTTGTTTTTTGAAGTTAGGAATGTGATGGATGAGCTTGAATATGAATACATTGAGGGAAACAGCACACTGAGAACGCGTTCAGACTGTGCATTGCTGATCTTGTTCAGAGAAGAGCTGACTTGCCATCAGGCTCTAGTTAGCAGCTATAGCTTTGCAAGGCTATTTAGAGGAAGTACCTTTTGACTTTCTTTCATTTTCTTCTGAATCTTACAGCATCAAAACATCATTGATGTAAAATTTGCATGGAGGAGACTTAGAGTGGGAAAGCACACTTTTCCATTTCCCCTTCCCATGAGGAGAAGGGTTGGAGTTTTTTGTTGCCACTATATGCAGTGCCCTCCTTCCTACCTCTTCTGGTTACTGCCTGCCTGGCTTTTCATCTTTCTTTCTGAGGTCTTTCAGCATGTGCTAGGAGGTTTGTTTTGCTCTCTAGTATATTCTTTTCTTGGTGCTATCTCCCTGTCTCTTCTGGATGCAGTTTTTTTCCTCCCCCCTCTTGCTTGTCCAGTTCTGCTCTCCCATCCTTTTTTTGCATTTTAATGCTGTTTCAGTAGTTTTATGCATCTTCAAAATTCTTGGGTTTCCTTTGTAAGCCTAAAAAATTACTTGAGTGAACCCTGATTTTTGAAGGAGCCAGCTCTTCCAGAGGCCACGTTAGCACGCCTTTCTGTCAGATACTCACAGATGTTCTTCAGCAACTCTGTGCTTGCCACTGAGTCTGTACCATGGCTCCCTGACATACAAAATTAAAAGTTAACTTATGTCCTCAGAATTGTTTAGAATCAGTTAAGGTGTCTGAGGTTTTTGGCATGTTATAATGGTTACTATAAAAATACTGTAAAAGTAGTCAACATGGAAATTTAGTTCAGAGGCAGCAGTTGGCTAAACACGATTTGTATTTGTAAATTCTTAATGTCCAAAGTGCCGATATGAGTAATGGAATGGAAGAGGTTTTGTGGCTTTGAATAATACTTTTTAACCCTTCGTTCGGCTGCGTGGAGACTTGTGTTTTACCAGTCTGCAGTTGGGGAACTGGTTTTGAGGTTGTGTTGATATTATAATGACTGCACACCATCTGTAACTTGGGTATGTGATGGCATCTGATGCCAGCTGTACATGTCAAAGAAAACTGGTAATTCTGCTGTAGTTTTCATTGGAAAGATATATTCAATAAAGATAAAGAAATAAAACAAATTGCGGAATTTTAGCTGTCCAGAGCTCTGTTGCAATTGGCTTTTTCATTATGCATTTCTTCATCAATATCAACTTCCTAAGCATCCATCTCAATAACAAATGGCAGTCCGCAAATTGCATGTATGGAAGAAAGATGATACAACAAACACTTGTTTGTTTTAAAACCAGTGACCATCTGCAACATACAGTAAAACATGTACTGTTTAGCCCTTAGATATCACTGCGTCTGCAATAAGGAGAGTGCATTTGATGTTCATATTTCAAAATAATATACCTTAGAACACTATTCCTCTAGAGAGACAGCAAAATCTTTGAATATCATGCAAGAACTTGATGCAATAAACCAAGAAAAGTCTCTGTGGTGGCTGAGCATTGTGCCTTGAAAGCTGTACAAAAAATGATTAAACATTACCAGCTATAGTGGAAAATGTATGTGAAAGAAATTTCTCTCTGACCCTCTTCCTTAGCTTTATCATAATCCCCTACCATCAAGTTTTTGATCAGAGCCAAACTTTTTGTAGGTGAATTTGCATCATATAGTACCAGGCTCCACAGAGCAACAAATGCAAAGCTTGCCAATGAATCTTCACCATCGTATAGTAAATATTTGCTCTCCTCCCCACTAAAATCAACAAAATATGTGGGTCTTACATATTCACACACCAGAATGCAATGTACTCACCAAATGTTCTTCTGGGAGTAAAGGGAGGCAAAGCAAACAACTGCTAAGCACCCATGTGAACTCGCATCTACAAATGACCACTCTCTTCTTTCAGGCAAGCAAGGTATCAGGAACTGGGTAGTCAGAGTGTAACTAGGTGTGCTGAAAGGAACCTCCAGAAGACAAATCTGGGTCTTCAAGTATGAGATTATGCAGCCTATTGTGACCTTGAGAGGGGTATTTTGGAATGGCATAAACTTTCCCGCTCTTTTTAATCTTCAGTATATTAGAGGTAAATAGTAATTGTCTATTTTGTCCTCCTTGAAAGACAAAGGCATTTTAACTTTTCCACTCTTTCTTGAAAACCCTCTCTCCATTCCACAGGTTTTCAGCCACCTCATATTAATTATCATAGCCCAGATAAAATCAGAGCTCGTGTTCTCAACCTGAAGCTATTTTCTATCTTTTTGAAATCTGGACGTCTTCTGTACCTGGTCCCTTCACTTTGACTAATAGAAGAGATCTTTTGTTTTGTAGTATCAGTGCTTCTAACACCGTTCTCTAGACCAAAAGTGTTGTCTTAGAAAACTCAATTTCACTAATTTCAGTAGAATGTTAACCTGGCCTTACAGTGTTCAGTTTCCCCAGCTTAGAACCTAGTTCTGCCTTGAGTGAGACTCTGGCTCATTCGCTTTACATAGGGTTTCTGTCTTCATCACTGCCTCGCTAATCAGAAGTTATTTTTAACTCACGTAGCTGCCTTTTTCATCAGTCCTTTGGGGGTGGAGATGTAGACAGAGCAGTGGCATGATAGTTGGAAGAACTGGGGTTTCTATTCCTGGCTTCTGCCACTGACTTTCTCTGAGATTCTCCTATTTAAGAGCATATCATTGCTTTTCATGCCTCATCCTCTATAAAATGAGAGTACTGTGCCACATCTGTAAAATGTTTTGAGACCTTTTGGTGAACACTATTCTGACTATTTGTTTCAGGGGATCACAGTCTGTGATGACAGTATAATAACACAGTTTTATTTCTTTGTGGAAAAGAAGCAGCACCAGCAGTTCACCGTTCTGCATTCAAATGGCAGTCTGCAACTTCTGTAATATTCTTACGTTAATGTGGTCTTTAACGTATGCATAATTATTCATTGTTTAATGGGGCCAGTAACTTAAAATGAGTTGCTACTAGTTTTACTGGATGTGAGATGTTTTAATGAAAACAGGGGTTTATATTACTTCAGTGTTTGTGGAACTGTTTTAGCAGGTGCTAAGTTTCTGTCCTGTTGGTATTGTTCAAAACACATTTAATGAAACATAAATATTGTTTTCCTGTAATGCACACAATATCTAAGACAGACCCACAAACTACAAATGAGAAGTTACTCTGCTTAATGGTCCACCTCTTGTGTTTTTTCACTCTCATGGAAACAGCTTACTGCTATAGTTGCTGCATTAATCCATAATCCAATAAAGGGGATTTATTTGAGGGGCTGAAGGCAGAGAGAAGAAAAAGAATGTGTCTAGAGTGCACTGTGGGCAATAGTTATGCTAAAAATAAGGTAGAGCTTTTGAATGGCTCCGTGTTTGCTGTTCCCAGTGTGTGAGACATATACACTGAAGTTTCACAGTAAGATTTTAAGGTGTGATTGTATCCTTTCTCCTACTCCTCAAGGAAAAAGACCACACCAACAAACCAAACAATCAACTCCCCAGGCCCAAGTTGTTCTTCCTGTTATTTCAGCTGTTAAAAATACAGGGATACCCAAGTTGCTACTTAAATCCATACAATTGGCGTGCATTAAATATTGTATGATATTAAATGAATGCTGACCCTCCAGCTTTGTTAAGAACTATGTCAATTTAGTGTATAACTTTACCGTGGTATACCTAGTCCACCTCTAGTAGCATATCCGCATAGATATATGACTTCAAGACCCTTCTGAAATTAAGTATTGTATAGGTACATCTCATGTTGAAACTCTCATGTAACTTACACGTAGTAAAATGCTTCAATTAAGCCATTCCTGATTGCAACAAATGCATATGAATGGCTTGTACCTATAGCTGAAGGAGGACTGGTGGATTCTGCATGTGGATTTTTAAAGCTTTAAGGACAAAATTGAAAGAAGAAACGCATCGGTCTCTATTGACACTGAAGACTATTTACTGAAAGTTCAGTGACAGTCTGGTTTCTCCAAGGGTATGCTGATGGGCTTTGCTACAAGTTTTCACGTAGATATCTTATTGCTGTAATTGCATGGTTTCTTCTTTTCCCTCAAAGGAAGCTAAGACCTTGATGTATCTTTCTTTGAGTTAGGTGCTTCTTGGAAACCAAATGCAGGATCTTCAAACAACATTAGTTGTTTTTGCTAGAATTTGAAAGGTACAATTATGTGACTCAATCTCTAGAAAGTGAGCTCTGTGGAGTTTTCAACTCTAAATGTCAGGTACGATAATTTTCATTCCTTTCCCACTCCTCTGATGTGAAGGCTTTCCTTATATTTTTCTTGCAGTTTGTAAAGAACTCTGAAGAAACTTTGTCAAAATGCTCAGACTTCTGAGAAAAGGTATTAGTCTTTCGTCTTTTGAATATGGGTTGACTTCTAAGAGTTCTTAAATGCCTTATCTGGATCTTGTAAATCACTGTAAGATAGACTATTCATGCTTTATTTGAAAATGTTGCTTGTTTCCCATGCCTGAAATGAATTTCACAAAATAGCCAAGAAGACATGCTGATTTTTTAATGCTTGAAAATTTCTCATGCTAGAATCCTCATTTAATGACGTAGTGCTTTACTCTGATTTCCAGTGTACAGTTTAGATATGAATAACAATACTGCACTCTTGGGGGTAGATATAAAAGCCTGGAAATCACTTGGTGCTTAGGTAGACACCTATCTTCCTGTGGGTCAAATTAATTGGAAAGGAGTTTTGAACAGGATTAAGTGAAGGCATATGAATTACAGGCCTAAATTTTGGGTGATCATGTGATACAATCAAGCCCTTGAGCCGTGTATGAGCCCGTGGGCTGCAAAGGGAAGCCTGCAGACATCACCAGAGTGTAGTTCACAAGGGATTGCCTGCTTGGGGTTGAAAACAACCCGGGCAAAAGCTGCTGTGAGCGTCCAGGAGATCTTTGGAGGTAGTATGAGGCCAAAAAAACGGCTCTAGCAAGCTTGTCCCAGTTGGAGTCCATGTTCTAGGTAGCAGCGAAGGGCAGGGGGGGCTTGAGGCATCCCTCTGGGTCAGATAGAGCAGCAGCTAGCAGGCAGATCCGGTGTTCTGGCCTGCAGCTCCTCATTCCTCTCTCAGCTGGCATTGGTCTGGTTGCTTCTAAAAATAGTACATGTTACAGATGCTCCCGTTACCACTGCATGAAGGAATGGGATCCTTCTGCTTTGTGCGGGTAGAATTACAGTCCCTGAACCACAAGCAGAGTTGCAGGTACCCGCATCTTGGTGGATGTTGGTGTCTGGAGCACCTGAATCTGCTTCTGGTGCTCATTACTTGGCTTATATAGTGTTTCTTCTAAGTGTAGGTCTTGCAGGTCTTTGGATACTGTCAGGCTAATTTAAACAGCAGCCAGCAGGAGGGTCTAGCACGCAGTATGCCATTAGAAAGGATTGACAAGAAAGTCAATCTTTATTTTGAGTTTCGGAATTTGTGTAAGGGACATCCAGATTTTTGGAAGGAAATGCTCCTCAGATTAGATTGTTAAAGCAGAATCCTTTTAGCAAAGACAGTCTTTTTTTTTTTTTTAACAAGATTCGTCAATTTAAAGTCAGTTTCATTGTTACCCTTTTTGTGCTTTGCTATTGAAGTGTGGTGGTTACTGGGAGAGAGTGCTGAACCCCATTTAAATTTTAATTCTTTTCTGTTTGTTCATTCTGAGTGCTGCTATTTTATAAAGTCAGACAGAATGTTTTGTTAGCAAACAAATGGGAAGTATAAAGCAAACAGCCCTTCCTTCTCTAATAAATGCTTCCATTATTCTTTCTTATTAGTTAGATAGAATTTTATGTCATGGGCCAAACTAGAGTTGATAGCCAAGCTGGAAATGATAATAATGTCTCAGTTGTGGGAAATGGATAAGGTTACTGAAGAACTTCTTATTTTGAAAGGTGCCTGATGTCTTCTTGAGAGTCTTTTGTCTTTTCTTAGTTTAGACTTACTTTGTTAACTCTTTTAGTAATACTTTCTCTTTTTTTGTCTCTCTTTTTTTGAGATTGGAAATTATTATTACACTGATAATATGATACATCGAACTATTGGAAATTATTGGCATGGATTACAAAGAACTGAGTTTTATCCAGTTAAAATAGGAGGATACATACAATGAATGCAATATTTATTTTCCTGTTTAAATACTAATACAGTAAAATATGTAGACGGCCACAGAACTGAAAGATCTTGCAGGATAATTTAAAAATACTGCATATAAATCTGGATGAAGACACAGACTTAGCTGTTAATCTCAATATCTCAGTTTACTGGAGTATTACACAAAAAACTGGGTGGCTATATGCAAGTTACTGAGCACCTGAGACACGTTCTCATTAGAGTAATTTCAAAGTTGTCCCGAGAGTTGCCTGGTTATCCAGTACTATGTGGTAATTCATCCTTAAAATAACAAAGGCCTGGATCAGCTGAGCTTGCGTGTGTGAGAAATCATATATATATAGGTGAATGGACCAACTGCTTCATAGGGGTCCGTTGGATTCAGGGTATGGAGTAGAATGACAGGTGTGGTGCTGTAGACCAGAGTGCTTACTCCATTTGTGTCTCTCTCAATTAGCTGTACATCCATATTAACACAGGAAAACGTTAGATGCCTTTGGTACAGACTCTCACCCAAGACCATGCTGGGGAGTTTCTTAATGTTTATCCACTTCAGTGATGTTCTGCTTGCTAGACAGTGAAATTTATTCTGTCTGCTGGTACAAGGTAAGTAAACAGAATTGCTAGTTTTCTATACCTGGTGCTAATGTAAGATTGACCATTCAAAGAATTTGAAAGACCCCAGGGACTGTTAAGAGTTGCTTTGACACACCAGTCTTTAATCTTCTGCAAACTAAACTGAACAGAAAATAAAATGGCAAACTCTCCTTAGTATCGGAGACTGATTGCTAGGCTCTTCAACCATTTCAGTACAAAACTTGGCATCCTATCTCTTCTGACACTGCAGATTCCCATTACTGTAAATTTAGCTGCCTTTCCACAGGTATCTGCATCTGTGTTGCTCTGTGAGGTTTTTTTCTTTGTAAATCATGGTCTGAAAACAGGTATGGGGAACACTGGCTTAGAATAGTAACAGAATAAGCTTGTCTAACTTTACGTACCTAATTTAATGGCATGTAAGCCATTAAAAGACTGGTGTACGAGGTCAGTAATGAGTTTTTTGCCTACACAGTATTTTTTCTTTAATCTGAAAAAAGATAATGTTACATTACTTTCATTACCCACACTAGAGGAGGTGAGCCTTGGTCCCTGAAAGCATCACTGAAAAAATGCCTTGCCATTTCTGTTTACTCTCTCTTCCAATTGCTAAACAAAGTTGTTGTGTGAGTACCTTGATTCAATGGGTTGGAACTGGTGCTCGAGGTGCTGGAGCGTGTGCAGAGGAGGGCAACGAAACTGGTGAAGGGCCTGGAGAATAAATCATACGAGGGGAGGCTGAGGGAGCTGGGACTGTTTAGTATGAGGAAGAGGAGGCTGAGGGGAGACCTCATCACTCTCTACAACTACTTGAAAGGACACTGTAGAGAGGTTGGTGCTGGTCTCTTCTCACAGGTAATTAATGATAGAACGAGAGGAAATGGCTTCAAGCTGCAACAGGGTAGGTTTAGACTGAACATTAGGAAGGAGTTCTTCACGGAAAGGGTGGTCGGGCATTGGAATAGGCTGCCCAGGGAGGTGGTTGAGTGACCATCCCTGGATGTGTTTAAGAGACGATTAGATGCGGTGCTGAGGGATATGGTGTAGGGGAGGACTTTGTAGATTAGGGTAGATGGTTGGACTCGATGATCCCAAGGGTCTCTTCCAACCTAGATGATTCTATGATTCTATGATTCTATGATTCTATGAACTGTTTGAGGTTATTGTGGATTACTCTTGAGAACTATTGCATCCTGAAAAGTTGATTATTCCAATGCTTATAAAAATTTAAAATAAAAATCCTCTTCAGCCAAGGTATCATTCGTGGTAGTTTCAGACAGACTGTAAGAGAATGAGCCCTTGATGGGACCAAAAGATTAACGTTAAATGCTCTGTTAATGGTCTATTAATGTTTTGTATTTCTTTGTGTGAGGTTATATACAATTACTTCTTCCTTCTCCCTGAGTTAACTGATTAAGCAGGGACCTCAGGAATGCTGTGGAAATTTTCTTATAGAAAACTGAGAAAATACATGGATTAATGTGTAGGCTGTCTTGTTGCTTAATATTTCAAAGGTGTGCTAATCACATCAACAACTGTAAGCACTCACTGGCATTCATGGATCCGTTAAATTGTCTCCATCTTTCGAACAGGAAAAGCTTAATGCAATGCCTCACCTCTTTATGATTGTCTGTTTGGACAGTTGGTGATCAAAATGCACAAATAACTGTTAATCTTTCACAGCGACCATAACTTAAGTTTTGGTGCCTTTGTAAACTTAACTTGAAGTTATTCTCACTTCTTCATATGTATGCTGTTGCACACATTTGTTTTCTTCATGTTATTGCTAAATTGCTAAAATAATTTCCTCCTTGTCCAACAGTTGCAGACTTTTGATCTGTTCTGTTTATCATTATATAGGTTTAGTTCTACTAAAGTGTAAGTTCAGATTGCATTGAAAATGCCCTCAAAGCTTTGATTTGAAAGTTTTAAGGCTGTGCAGATATAACTGAGGATCTCACTGGGATTTAGAATTTCTACTGCTGTATATGGAATCCTAGAACCATAGAATGGTGTGAGTTGGAAGGGACCTTAAAGATCCTCCCGTTCCAACTCCCCTGACCAGGTTGCTCAAAGCCCCATCCAACCTGACCTTCAACACTTCCAGGGATGGGGTATCCACAACTTCTCTGGGCAACCTGTTTCAGCACCTCGCCACCCTCATAGTGGAAGATTTCTTCCTAGTATCTAATCTAAATCTGCCCTCTTCCAGTTTGAAGCCATTACCCCTCGTTCTATCAGTACATGCCCTTGTAAAAAGTCCCTCTCCAGCTTTCTTGTAGGCAGCCTTAAGATACTGGAAGGCTGCTAGAAGGTCTCCCTGGAGCCTTCTCTTCTCCAGGCTGAACAATCCCAGCTCTCTCAGCCTGTCTTCATAGGAGAGGTGCTCCAGCTCTCTGATCATCTTTGTGGCCCTCCTCTGGACTCATTCCAGCATGTCCATGTCCTTATGTTGGAGGCCCCACAGCTGGATGCCGTACTCCAGGTGGGGCCCCACGAGAGCAGAGAGGGGAGAATCACCTCCCTTGACCTGCTGGCCATGCTTCTTTTGACGCAGCCCAGGATATGGTTCAATTTCTGGCCTCCAAGTGCACATTGCTGGCTCATGTTGAGTTTCTCATCCACCAACACCCCCAGTCCTCAGGGAAGTTCTCAATCCATTCTCCACCCAGTCTGTATTTGTGCATGGGATTGCCCCAGCCCGCAATCAGAAAACATAGTCTCAACATTCCCGTTCTAATCTCTGTTACCAGCTCTGATAATTAGCATCCACTTTGATCCAGAAATTTCAGTCAGCCCACAGGAGTTATTCACCAGTCTCATTTCCTTCTTCAAAATAAAAAGGAAGAGAAAACACCAGTAACTCAAAGATTTAGCTCTGAATCTCCAGCTGAATCCTAGTTCATCTTGATAGACAACCTGGAACAGTTCGTTCCCTTCCTGTTACCTTGGATGCATAACTGTACCATTGAGAAAATAATTTTGGTGTACCATAAAGATTTTACTGTGTGTATGGATTGGGGGTCAGAAGATGTCAAAAGTATGCAACTGAGATCTTATGCCCAGGGCAGCATGATAAGGATACCTTTTTGTTTTGTCACTGAAGTGTTGCACTCAAAAATGCATGTGTGTGACAGAGTTCTTAACAAGCTTTTTAGCTTCTTTGACTCCTGATATAAAAATTTTGCACTAAAAAAACCTGCCTGTGGTTGCAACTTACTGTTGCTGTGTTTAGAGTTAAGTACTGTGCCGTGTTTGTATGTGATCTTTCTGAAGCAATGTCAACTGTAACGTTGGTAATGGAGGAGGGCACTGGAGGGGCTCCACTCCACTTCATCCATGTCCTGGTTTATCATCTGTCTGCCTTAAAGTTTTGCAGTACTTACCTGTAATATCTATTGCTTCTGGATAGTAAAGCATACTTTAAATATTGCATAATGATGTTCTCCAGCCTCTTCTTGTTCTATCATGTGCTTGTAGTGAAGTAAGTTGATAAGAAGCAGCGTGCTGAGCTAAGGAAAGGAAAAAACAACCTTCATCTTTAGTGGATATTTAAAAAACTGATGTTCTGAAGGGGTTCGCTCTGCTTTTGCCCCTTCGGCTTTGAATAACAGTACCAATGTTTACAGTGAATTGTAATTATTTAAATTAGTTCTTTGAAATACAGCAAAATGAGTTTATTTTCTGTTTTGGGAAGCCACCATAGCTTTGAACTCTGAAACATTTCCTCCTTTATCTCCACTAGAGAGCAGTACCAGCAGTGCTGCCAAAGCCTCTCGTGTATATACCAAGATGCTGATTGTGACGTGACAGTCGATCCTGTGTAAAATGTATTGTATTAAGCTCCTGTTACCTTGTCACGTGTTGCTCATTAAGAGAAACTAGGGTCCATCTTCTTCCTCAAGACAAAAATCTACAGTATCTAGACCAGTGTCTGTCAGGAGTGTTTTGATCTGGTTTTAAGTCTTCAGTGAAGGAAAGCCTGTGTTTTCCCTGGCCAGTTTCTTCTGCCACTTTATGATTTATAGACTTGCCCTGCTGCTTTGCCCCCTTCTCGGTGTCACCTGTCTTTCAGCTCAGTTCCAGTTTTTCCTCTATGTTTGCTGTAGATAGGATAAATATTACTTAGTTTCTTTCTTCCATACGCGCATGCTTTTTGCTTTTTTCCTTTACTCACTCTTGTCATCTAAGCCAGAGGTTAACAAATCCATGTGGCACTGCAGCATTGTGATGGGTACAGGCATCCAGCAGCGAGATAACTGCATCAAAAATCTTTACCAGTGACAGTTCCTGGCCCTGCTGGGCCATGTAATGCTCTGAGGTGGCTTGTGTGTCAGCTGTGGTCCCTTGCCAGTGCTCAGGAGCTGGTGCTTTAAAATTTGCACCTTGCTGAGGAGGGACTGTGACCACAGGAGAGCCTGGCCTCACGGCTGCTGCAGGGGTGGGGAGCACTCCTGCGCTGGAGGCGGAGAGGTGGGGATGGGAAGGGTGGCTGTGCAAGGAGTCATGCAGAACCTCCCTGGTTTGGCTATGCTGGGCTAAGTTCATCGACAAAAGGAGGTGGAGAACACTGCTTTGAACTGAACAGCTTCAGTTTCTTCAGTCTTTTGTTGTGAGTTGCCGTTCCAGGCTTTTGATTGTTGTTGTTTCCCTCTATTCATAGGTAACATGGTGAAGACTGAAGTGTGTCTCTTGTCCGATTTGTGAAGGTGTAGTTAAAGGAATAAACATAAATAGGGTTCTTTTTTTATTTCGCATTTGCAGTACTTCATTTGTTGTCAAAAATGGCATTCTCATATGGAGAAACTGTTTTTCACACTTGTGGAGTCAGGGAAGCTGGTACCTTTTTTGTACTTGGGTTACTCATTTCTCTACACTTGTTCAGATGAAACTTCGGAGTGACCTATGGAAGAACACATTACAGCCTATTTTAATGTCCAAAAGTGTGAGTTCTGTTTTATAAAATGTGCAATTAGTTCTCCGTGCTTGATCAGTCACTGTTTTATATGCTGTAGTAGGCAGCTTCTGTCTGGTTGGCAGAACCTGGTGTGCAGGAATGGTAACTCTTGTCAGATTTGCACTCTCCAGAGTGGAGTGCAATGATTTTAAAATCGAGTATGACTACAGCTCCTCCCAGTGGCAGGTCTTTCTCTGCTTCTGTTTGCTGGTATGGCAATGCCAGACCAAGCGGTATTCTGAGAAACATCACTCCGCTGCATTTTCACAGAGGTAGGAAGGGGTTGTTTTGTGCCTGACTGGTCGGATCAGTAATAAGGAACTGACTCTGTAGCAGCCTGCTAGGTAGAAAGACTGCCAGAAACATAGGTGTGCTGTCTCATTCAGCATTGCTTCATGTTGTCTCAATACAGGTTTGGAAAGCAACGTGACTCCACAAAGAAACTGCTGCTGTTGTTTTGCTCATGCAATCACCCTGATTATTCCTGCAGAAAATCTGTGAGATTCATATTCTATCCATGTAGTTAAACCTCTCATCCCAGCTCTCATCATCTGGCATCATGATTGCTGCTGCATCCTTTTATCAGGTCTTTACGAATGCAGTCTTGCTGTGTCAACTCAGGCTATTGCTGCATGCTGAATTTTATTCTTGTACAACAAACCATTTCAAAAGTGTTTGGGCAATGCTTCCAGGAGGCAGTGGAGGAGATACCATGACTATTGGCACCGACTGTTTTTGGCTCTATGCCAGCCTATATAATTTTGAAATCTCTTTTTGTGCCCTTGCTTGTGTATATATAAAGCCTCTGTGCATGTATATATATACACTCACACAATCTGAATGTATAGCACTTCAGATTGTTAAAAATCACATAGGATTTTTTGAACATCATTTACTCATTAGACTTTCTCTTGCATTTCTAATTGCACAGGCAGTTGCATTTAGTTGCATTTATTGAATTTCATTTCAGTTCTGCTCACAGTATTTCCTTTTTTTTTTTTTTTTTTTTTTTTTTCATCCTTAATTGTTACGCATCGACATGTGCATCGACAGACTTGCATTGCAAAGTGCAAACCCTCCACCATGGTCTTGGGGGTTTTCAAGACCTGACTGGGCAAAACCCTGAGCAACTTGGTCTAAATTCAGTATTGAACCATCATTTGAATAGAAGGTTGGATTAGAGACCACCTGATATCACTTAAGTCTAAACTAGTCTGATATTTTTTCTTTTTGTGGACAGGATGAAAATCTGGCTCTATAGTCAGTAGGAGGGGGCCAAAGCTTCGGCGCTGGAGGACTAATCCAATGGAGAGTCAAGGATTCAGCTTCTACTGACTCTTACCAGTGTACTGGAGTGCCAAACAAACGCATCAGAAAATCCCTGTGTTGTCCTATCTCTTTGCTTTGGGTAGAGTGCTCTATGTGCTTCAGTGCACGTGCAGTACAGCAGGATGAGAAGCCTCCTGCCTCTGAGTATGTACGTACTCCGTACTCTGTGGAGGATGTAGAACTTTGAAGTGTCTTGAGCATCATTACTGGTGTGTGCTTCACATCTTGAAAACCTCCATTCCTACCTGTTAGATGGTACTGGCCTAATCTCTGTATGGTTGACTTTCTTCACCTCTGTTACATCAAACAAATACTGTTTATACCCTTTTTTTTTTTTTTTTTTTTTTTCTTTTTTAAGAACGTCTATGACTTCTCCCTGTTTTGGCAGTCAACTGTAAATCATTAAAATATAGAGACCAGTACAGTTCATTGATAAGATTTTAAAAACTCTAAAAGTCTTCTGCTGTAAAAGCAAGTAATGACATTTTTAAATAAGAAATTTGAGATTGGAATTTTTGTTAATTAGATGTTACTGGCTGTTAACATTGGGGGGGGGAAGCCTCAATTTTGAGAATAAGGAGATAAAACAGAAGAACACTGGGAAGACAGAGTAAACTTATTAAGAAAAAATTAAAAAAGGTTTCTCCAACCCTTTACTCATTTTTACGGGCAAAAATGAAACATCAATCTGTATACTGGTGTATGTGTTAATGTATTGTTTTACAATATGGTACAGTAGACTGGCCTCCCTCCACCTCCCCCCTTCCTTCTGATCCTCCTTTCAGTTTCATGGAGTCATAATGCGATTTAGATTAGGAGGGACTTTAGAGGTCAGCTAGTCCAGACCCCGACTCAAAGCAGGACTGGCTTAAATGAAGTTGCTCAGGGTTGCTATTCAGGCTATTTTTTATTATGTCCAAGGACAGATATTCCATAGCTTTGCTGGAAGCCTGCTGCAGTATTTGACTGTCATGTGAAACTTTTTTCCAGAACATATAGTCAGAATTTCTGTTGTTACAACTTGTGTCTGTAGCCTTTGTCCCATCACTATGTGCCTCCAAGAAGAGTCTGCCAGAGAGACTCCACAGGATAGATTGTCAGTTATGCAGAGTTCAGGTCTCTTTGTTACTTCTCTGTGACGGTAAAAGGGCTATAACATATGAAATTACTGAAAATATTTCTAGTCTGTTCCTTTTCAGACATGAAAACTAATACATTGGACTTTCTGTAGCAACTTATAAATTTGAGCAGTGGTACGGTATAAGCTGCTCTGTCTGGAATCAATTTCTGTAGGAAGATGCTTCTCTTCACAGGAATTGTAGCTTTCAAAGGTGAACATATTTGGGATTTTTTGTACATGGGGAGAAGTTTGTCTTCAGTAAAGTCAAGGCTAGGGTAAAATTGTGGTGAAATTTTCTTTGTTCATTGTTCTGTGTGCTGCTAAACCTAGTCTTTCATAGTTTTAGAATCTATGCAAGATTCTTACTTGGTCTGTGCTAGCTAATACAAAGCAGGCTTAACTCTGAAACCTTTGAATTTTTGTCCCACGGGAGATCTGAGTTGTGGAAGGGAGCACAGACACCTCCCATCCTTCAACTGCCGGCCAGCAGTTACTAGACTTGCAAAACTCTTAGCTGCCTTCCTGGAAGACATCTGAATCATTAGCCCTTAGTAGTTAATGAATGAGCTTTTTAGAGGGAGCTGCTCTTGGTGGGTTTGGCCAAGGGTCACACTCACTTTAGGAATACCATCCCCTTCTTGCAGCCTCTCTGCTTTCATCTGTCCATCAAGCCTGATCTTTTGTGTGCTTATGTTATTTGGTACATCAACTGTGTGCATTGTAAACCCTGTCAGCAAGAATAGTTTGCGGTAAAAGGAAGGTAACTTAAAATAATGCACTAATTATATCCAAAAGATAGTTCATAGAAATCAATTTTTGATGCTTTGACATGTTTAATTAAAAGGTGCAAAGGTGAAGTTGCCCAACAAGTTGCTAATTGTCTCAGATATAACTTGAAAAGTAGCTTTCTTTTAAGAATTTAACATCTTTTTTAAATTTTTTTTTTTTATTTTTTTTATTCCCAGTATTCTTCTTGTGAAAAAGAAGCAGTGTTTTTTGGAAATAGGATCTCCTGGGACAGTCATTGAAAAAATAATGCCTTTTTTTTGTTGATGATTACTTTAAGTAGTTGTAGTAACTCTTCATTAGTGTTGGGGTTGGTTTTTTGGTTTTATCCCCCACTTTGGAACTCCATTTAAAAAATCTTTTTATCGTTTTGTAGCATGTTTCCTATTGCTTAAATCTTGAGCTAGATGCATTTTGAATAATTAAATGAAACCGTACTTTCACTAGACTGTTACCTACGGAAAGATCTTGGGTGTTTTCTAGAAAATTAATTAGATACCAATTGCAAATTGAATTTAGAATTCTGTTCCTTAACTTTAACACTTCAAACAATGCAAATTAGTAACTTCACGTACTTTTCCCACTTTTTTCTTTAGGAAGCCACAGTTACATTTCCAGGGGGACTCTTTGTGCATATTACTCCTCTTTATTCCATAGCTGAACATCATGCAAAATATTCTTTAGCTGTCAAAGTCTCTTTTTGTAAGAGAACGTTGCAGCTACTGATTAAATATGATAGCCAGCCCTTCCTTCTTTGATGTCTACGAAGAGAGGCTGCTGTTTGTCGTCTTTTCTTTGAATGGCCTTTGGAAAGTTGACTAGTCTCTAGTGAGATAAAGCTGAAGAGCAGCCGTGATTGCCCCCAGCACAAAACAACCCAGCTGTCTTGAGGGTGGCCGCTGCCCTCTGCTTGCAGGGATGGCAAATGAAGACCTTTTGCAGGATAGTTCATGGATTAAGCTCGTCCTGAGACAGCCTGCTGGGATGATCTTAATTGAGACAGCTAATGATATTACAGAATATCTCTGTCTGTGTTGTGGACTGAGCTGCTTATGAAGCAGTTCCTCAACTGCTGCAATTTACAGTCAGGCACTTTTAAGGTAAACAAGCACCAATTTAGTTTGGGTCAGGCACTTTTATAATTCAGTTTCAGTTGCACAAAATATATCAATATTTAATAACATACTTGCAGTTGTCTCCTTGACTGAAGTTTTGAAGTATATGCTGATTTGCCAGCTACTGGAGGATGATGAAATATTTATCTGAATATAAACTTTAGTAGAGAATGATTCTTTTGGGAAAAATTTAAGGGAAATGCTTCCTTAAATTTGGGTGAACTTTTAAACTTGTATGAAGTACTAGAATAAAAACAAAATCTTGTAATTGAAAACTGCGAGGGGAAGAGTTTGAAATAGTTATGGGCATTGTTCATACCTAGAGGTGATTATACAATATTTTCTGCTCACTGACATGATAATTTAGCTAATGGGTTCAATATGTGACTGGCTGACATCTTCCATGAAGACTTATTTACATTGCATTTAAATACTGAGTATAAAAATGAGTGGATCGGAATAGAAAGTATTTGCAGAAGGCTAAGAAAATATGATTCTGAGATCCTAAAGATGACATAAGCCCAAGTTCATTAGGAACTTTTCATCTGACATGCTCCAAAGACACTGCTACTTAGCTAGGGGGATTAATATTGAGAGATGAGTGTGTAGAATGGTTGGAGGTGTCTGCTCTGAAAGGTCCACCTTGCGTTCAGGAGTGGCAAGCTGTATGGCAGCTCTGAAGAGTGTTGTGATAAAAGATGGGCTGACTATTGCAAGTGGCAATACTTAAAGTCAGGTTGTTAAGAGTCTAAGAGCTGGACTGGAATGAAGCAGGACCATGGATGCAGGTGATGTAGCCAAGTATTGGAATATAATACTGGGAGGGACAGTGGCACTCGTGAAAGGTCATTGACTGTGTAAATATAATACAGAATTGCAAATAAATATTATCTGTGTGTTTTAATAAAGACATTCCTATCTAGTGAAGTCTAGAAGTATAATGTTTATGTAAAACTAAAATACTGAAGATGCATCAATTAAAAAGCTCCAAGAAATAATATGGGAGAACTCTTCTTCCTGTCTTGTTGATTTAAATCTTAGTTACTGAGAAATTCTGTATTTGTGCCCAGATTGTATATGTTCTATGCCCGTTTGAAAGCTTAGTGCCTAAGAGTTTTAGAATTACTTGAAATGTTTATGTTATGGAATGTGTGAGACACAGGATATACTAGGCATCCTGAGGAGTAGATACAGCAAATCGTAACAGCATCACAGCTGTGATGGGATAGAATAGTGAGAGTAAGACCAGGCTTATTGTGCAGTGAGGGGCAGGAGAGGGAAGAAGGGTAATATCCCTCATTATACCACCTACCGAAAAGGGACGGGGCAGAATTTTCCAGTGTATGAATTAATTCTTAGGTGTAAATAGCATACGATAAATTAGTTACACTGATTAATTAACTAAAGCATTTAATTTAATTGAAGTTGATTTAGTTATGTTATGGCAGACAAAAAAAGGCATGAGCAAACTGAGACTTCACCTTGACTGTGTCCTTAAGCACTCTGTTTACAGTGCTACAACAAATGAAATAAAATGAGGTTTGTGTTTGAATGGTGACTACACAGAATGAACGACAATAGATTCTTTTTGTGTCTTAAAAGGTCTTGGTGTCATTGTCTCCCTCTCACCCACTCCCAAATAAATAAGAGAGGAAGAGACCCCAACCTTCAAACAATGAAAAATAAATCAAACAAAACAAACCAGCTGGCCTAACAAGATGCTGTGCTATTCTGTAGATTTTACACTCATCAATATGACCCTTAGAAAACTGAGCTGGGAATGGGTTGCTTGGGATGCATCATACCAGGTATATTGCATCACCCATGCGTTGCTTCTCAGATGTTATAAAGATCCCATTAGGTGAAGAATCTTTAAGAAAAATGTTCTGTGTTGCAGGTAAACGCCTTACAATTATGTTGGTAAAGCCTCCACTTTTACTATTCTTTAGTTAATAAATGATGACAATAGCAATGTCATTTTATAATATCGTTTTCTGTCTTCAGGGTTTTTTTTGGTGGTGCCAGCAGATGTCTTGTTAATTAGCTGAAATATGATTGTCAAGCCTTTGCAGAGCATGTATGCCATAGGTCAAGGTAAATGTTTGTCTGAAGTCTGGAACAAAGAATGTCATGATCACAACAGATAAACTGCTTGTTCATTAGGATCTTAGTTGTTCAGTTATCTCTTGCTTGTTTTTTTGCTCATCAACATAGAGTATGAAGTGGTTCTTATTTAGGGTTCTTGCATACACTTAGAATCATGGAATCGTCTAGGTTGGAAGGGACCTTAAAGATCATCTAGTCCAACCATCAACCTAACTCTGACAAAAAAATAAATAAGAAATAGGAATAAAAATTACTAAACCATATTCCCGAGGACCATGTCTACCCTGTCTTTTGAACACCTCCAGGGATGATGCTTCAACCACTTCCCTGGGCAGCCTGTTCCAATGCTTGATAACCCTTTCGGTGAAGAAATTTTACCTAATATCCAATCTAAACCTCCCCTGGTGCAACTTGAGGCCATTTCCCCTTCTCCTATCTCCTGTGACTTGGACTTGTGCACTAATTAGTTCATCTTAGTGTTGCTTTAGGGAGAAAGTACTTCCTGAAGTTTGAAAACCAGCAAGTCTTATGTATTCTAAAGATGACTTGTAAATTGTATGTTCTGGGACCAAAGATGTTCAGAACTGTAGAAAAATTGAATAACTTCTCTTTATTATTAAAATAAATAAAAACTGCTCAAAGGTATGTGAAAGTGAATTTTGCAAGATTCTTGTATACATATTTCTGCTTCCAGTTAATCATTTTAACTTATTAAACCTTATGTGACTCTGTATGGCTTGCTGCTAAGTGGCTGCGGAGAGATGTGTGTATGTAAAACTTGGCTCCCAGTATGTGCACAGGTGACCTCACTGTGACCTCACTACTTAATTGGTCTTTCACATCTTTATATTGATTAAAGCTTGTTAACATCCAAGAAAATAATGAGCCTTAAGATACAAGAACTAGTCATCATTTAGAAGTAGAATCTTGTTTTGGTAATACATAATGAAAGCCTGTTTAGGGTGTTACATTGATGGCTAATTATCCCGTATTACCAGGGTGCTGGTTCTAACTCAGCTCTTCTCCTCTTCCCCTGTAATGCCATGGGTCTGCTTGCCACTCAAATGCGAAGGCAACCGCAGATGATGAAGGGGCCGGAGTGCTTTGAGCAGCATGTTAGAGCTCATCCAGCTGGAGCTCCTTCTGAGCAGAGCTCAGCATGTTTATCACTGCAGCTCCACTCTCAGTTTTGAGCACTACTTTTTCTCTCTTACTCTGGCTCCATCATGTCAAACCCCTTAACATTTATTTTTCCTATACTTTGGTTACAGGAAAAGGAAATAAAACTACTTATTTCTCCCATTAGCTGTTTTTTCTTGTCCTGTCTTCAAGAAGAATTGTATCGCTCCTTTCCTTTTCCCCTCATAACTAAGTAAATAACAGTCTTTAACTTCTTTACCTCACTGGAGTGCCCTAAGCATAGTAAGCATTAGTTCCGTTTTATAGACAGGGAGCAGAGGAACAAATGATTCCATCAGAATGGTGTATGACATCTATGGATTTGGTTGCACTTGAAACTCCTGTGGTAGCCCTGCTGGCTCTGAAGAGCGATATCCCTGGTCTCCCCTAGCCCCCTGCATCTCTCCTGTTCTCCTCTGTCCTCCACCTCACCATCCACCTCTGTTTTATTTTGATGAAGTCATGTGTAGCATAGCACAGTGATTAGATTGGCCATCTTATGAAGTGTGGCTTTCTTTTTTTCCTGGGTTATTTTTCATCCAAATCAATTTTCCTATTCTTCCCTGTCCAACGAAACGAACAATTATACCTCTGTATTCCCCTCTGTATGGGAGGGAGAGGGGTTTGAAACGAGGGCTCAGAGGCTGTGTAACCTGGCATAAGCGCCGCCGCTGCGAAGATGGAAACTAGTGTTAGGCTCGAGTTTTTAGTTACTTTACAGTAGGCAGTGCTGCCCAAAGAAATTCTTCTGATCAGCTCCTGACTCTTGACTTCTAGAAGCTTCGGAGCATTTGTGCAGTGAACTAGATTTCAGAACTATTGGAGGTTAAAACTAATTATCTAGAGAACATCTAAAATGTCTGTGCAGTCTGCACAGATTCTTGTGCCAACTGGAGGCCAGGGATGACACGGGGGTGGAAACACCTGAGAGGGGGAATGAAGTACTTTTTTGAAGCTAGCGTAAGTGGTTCTGCTGCCAGTGCTTGTGGGACTGCAGCAGCCTCAGGTGAACTTCCCTGCGGTGAGCGCTGACACTGGGTTACTCTAGCTCAGCAAAATTCGAGATGTGACTGTGGTAGGAGTTAATACGCCGGTGCTAGAGTGTGTTTAGCCGGTGTCTTTAATGATGGAGAGTGCTTCAGTTTTGCATTCTGGCACACGCTTAAAGCTTGTACTGAAGCATCTGTACTGCTATTGTTCCTTGTGTTATCTAGGTTAAGCCCATATGGAAACCTCAATTCTTCTGTGTAGAAAATAGATGGTATGGCATACAGAGGTGGGGAGAAGCAAATTGTCTTTTCTGTCCTGCTGATAAATTATTAAATATAGATATATTTGATAGTTTAGAAAAGATTTAACTATTCAGTTTTTTATGTATCAGTCACTGGTTTTTGAATATGAAAGTATTATAAGATGTATTAAGAAATTCAGTATATAGCAGTCATAAATATGGGATGGCCATATAGGTTATTTCTTTCTATTCGGTCGAGGTCAAGAACTGACATACTATATATTTTTGTGAACAAATTTTGCACTGCACCTATATGTACGCGGATTTTTTTTGCAACCTCCTTTTTGTTAGGAGAAGGTTGATGAAAGAATGTAATTTTTGTTTACCTTGAGTTAGATTGGACTTTGTATTTTTATCTGTTTCACTTTTGGAGTTGAAGTTGATATAGTTTTTGTTAAGGAAATGTGAAGTATCCTTTAGGAAGTACAGTTTGCAAAATGCTTGCTTTCTCTGACTGAGAGTTTTGGATTACCTTCGCTTTTTTTAGCTGGAGGACACAGTTTCCCTTCTAGGATTACCAGATTGATGATCTCATACAAAAAAAGTGAATGGGCAAGGTGCTTTATTCATCCTGTTACATCAACATCTGTTAATGTTTTCTGCTGTTAGTTGTAGCTAGTTTCTCCTATTAAGAATCCCCAGCTTTTCAACAGAAAGTTAACCGGGGCATAGAACATAATTGTGTGGTGTGATGAACTTCTGTCTAAATTAAAAATAGCTTTTTAAACTTTCATAACCTTCTGGTGTTAAGCTAGCATTTTTCCACATGACTCACTCATACAGATTGTATTAACTGTAGCCGTGGGTAAAGCTGTGCAGAAAGATCTGGACCGTGACTTCCAAAGGGGTAATGAAAACGCATTTGGCAGTGAGTAAGGACATCAGACAGAGTATTGCAGAAGGTAATATTTATAGTAAATATTTTGCCTTACTGTAAGCCTGTAGGTGGAGGGTGAGGCTTGAGAGGGGAAATGGGGCAAAAAATGTCTCTTAGTTGATAATGGTTACGTTAATGTTATCACTTCCATTTGAAGTAGCAAGCAATCTCTGAGTTTTCTATGTCTTAAACATAATAAAGGCCAATCCACTTCTCTCCTGCAGCCTGCAGGATTAAATTGTTTCATTGTTGTTATGGTTCTTGATTTAACACGAAATATAGTCGGAACACTGATCTTTATAAAGCCCTTGTCCTTCTCTCTTGAACTTTGAAATTGACTTGTAAGGTTTGTTACTTGAAATATTTCTGCTTAACCAGAAAGTGAAGGTTTTCTGTCCTCTAATCGTGAGCATGGATAAATCTCATTTTTTGGTTTGGTGTGTTACTTTTTTGTTTGTTTTGGTGCTTTCAAAAATATTGCTGAAAAACTGAGTTTCATAAAGCTGACTTCTGTCTGCAGCTCTATGAAAGCTTAGATTATGGATGAGAGTAAGTTACATTTTTGAAAGAACTTAATAGTTCTGAATATTACATGAAATTACAGTGAACAGAAAGACTTCCAGGTCTTGCTTTATGGAGACATGGGGACAAGAAGCTTGACGTGAGCTGGCAATGTGCGCTCACAGCCCCGAAAGCCAACCACATCCTGGGCTGCATCAAAAGAAGCATGGCCAGCAGGTCAAGGGAGGTGATTCTGCCCCTCCATTCCACTCTGGTGAGATCCCACATGGAGTACTGTGTCCAACTCTGGAGTCCTCAGCACAGGAGGGACATGGACCTGTTGGAACAGGTCCAGAGGGAGGGCCACAAAGGTGATCAGAGGGCCGGAGCACCTCTCCTATGAATCTAGGCAGAAAGAGTTGGGGTTGTTCAGCCTGGAGAAGAGAAGGCTCTGGGGAGACCTTATAGCGACCTTCCAGTACCTGAAGGGGGCCTACAGGAGAGATGGGGAGGGACTCTTTCTGAGGGAGTGGAGCGGTATGACCAAAGGGTAACAGTTTTAAACTGGAAGAGGGTAGATTTAGATTAGCTATTATGAAGAAATTCTTTGCTGTGAGGGTAGTGAAGCACTGGAACAGGTTACCCAGGGAAACTGTGGCTTCCCCATCCCTGGAAGTGTTCAAGGTCAGGTTGGATGGGGCTTTGAGCAACCTGGTCTGGTGGGAGGTGTCCCTGCCCAGGGCAGGGGGGTTGGAACTTGATGATCTTTAAGGTCCCTTCCAATTCTAACCATTCTATGATTCTGTAATAATTTCTGTATCTAAGGGTTGGCTGTTTTGCCAGGGAGCCTTTTTCCTATTTTGCCTGTTCTACCCATCTTGCTGGATGATGTAGTGGTACTTCAAGAAGCAGGGAAGGGAGTGTGGTCTCTTCTTCCTTGTTACTTGGCAGGACTTGCCTATGGCAGTGGCGTCAGTCTACCTATATACAGCAAGCCTGACATTTTTAGCAAGCTTCAGGTTTTCATGACACATAAATGTAAGATTATGTCCATGTTACTCTCATCCCTCCCCATTTGCCCCAGGCGGCAAGGGGACCAAGGGTCAGATGCGAAAATGGGGCTAAATTACTTGTGACAATCCTACATAAAGGGCTTGAAAACCACCATTTAAGACTCGTGTTTCAGCCTTGCCAGGTCAGAGGCATTCTGTTCCAAGGGCACAAGCAAGAATTGCCTGGTTACTATCCTGTGCTTCTTGTGGAAGAATTACCATCCTGTCAGTGGTGACAGTGTGGCTGTTTTGAGAAGTCAAAAGTCCCCGTCCTCATCTCTGTCAGTAGTAATGGAAATGGGTGGCTCTGAAATCTGCAGTCAAATGGTGAGCCACTTATTTGCTCTGTGATAGTTATTATAGGCTAAGGGGTATATTATAGGCAGCATCCCTCTTTCCATAAGACGTCAGTTTTCTTTTATACTACTTTGGAAATTTTTTTACATTGCCTCCGTTTAAAAAGGGGTGGAACTCATAATTAAGTCACCTTTAAAAAGAAGTACCAAGCATAAATTGATAGTATTTCTTTCTTAAATCAGCAGATAGCCTGAAACAAGAACTCTGAAAGAGAGAAACATTCAGTGCTTGCACTGAGGGTTACCTCTGAGGAAAATATTAACTATTTCAATACTGGGTTGTAAGCTGGCAGTCAGCTAAGGGTTTGTCCCAAACTGCTTCCCAGAGCTCTAAATGAGGAAAATCACCAGCTGTTAAAAACAGGCATGTTGTGGATATGTTTAATAACTTCTAATATTTACGAGGTAACATTTTAGGATGTTGAAAGTGAGAAGGTAATGTGAGTGTATTCTTTGCTTGAAGGATTACTGACTTGTATTCAGTTGGTTTATAATCTCCAGCTGTTTTCCTGTGCTGTGTAGAAAACTGTCTTGTACAGATGGTTTTTAGGGAAGAGGCGAGAAGAGAAGAGGAAGCAGAGACTACTCAGTAAAGCCGTAAGTGCATTTAGGAGGACTGGAGGAGAGGAACAACTCCTGTGCAGATGTCCCTGTATTTAGCTGTAATAGCTCCATACCTAATTTGGTGCGAGTGGTTGCTGCTGCCTGTGTTCATGACTCAGATGTAGCCTTCCTATCTAATGCCAGGAACCACATGTCTATCAACAGCACTACTTAAGCTAAGTGATTTTAGCTCCCAAGCCAAATTATGAAATCTGTTGTCCTTAAGCCCACTAGAAAAGGCATCCAGAAATCTGCTGCTGGATCATCTCCTGCTCTCTCAGGAGACATCGTCACAAGCCCCACACTGATTACCCTCATTAGACTACACTCACTGTGGACTAAACCTCTTTTCCTCTCATAGAGCTGGAAGATGATAGAAAGGACTTTCTTCTGGTTTAGCAGGTGCTGGGTGTGCGATTTTTACTTTGGTAGTCAGCCCAGATGAAGAAGTAAATGTTACTTCTCTGGGGAGTGAAGCATAGGGATGTTAGCTGGGGAGGCAAGACCAGTGGCTGGAGGACTCACTCAACCCCAGTCAACAAAATGCTAGCAATTTCTCGCTTTTTGCACGTTTGTTTGTTTTTTGGTTGGTGATGGAGTTTTTTGTTTTGTTGTTTGTTTGCTTTGGTTTTGGTGGGCGGTGGTTTTGTTTTCCCCTTGCTTGCCTACAATAAAGGCAACTGAACACATGGAACGTGAAGGATTTTGTGGGGATGTTGCATGGCCAGGGAAGTAGGGAGACTAGCCTGTATAGAGTCCTTAGGTAAGAGCAGGTACAGGAGACTCTCAAAAGGTTTACTACAATTTTCTATAGTATGCAACTCTTGTGGATTGGAATGATTAAATTTTTGAGTGCAAAATACTCTGGCTTGAAAAGATATTTTAATTTTTTCACCACTCTTAACTTTTTTTTTTTAGGCTGTTTATGAGTATGTTGGAACAAATGTTGAGAACACTTTTATCATATACAGGAACAACGTATTCTTCCTTGCTGCATTAACTTGCAATAAATATCAAATGAGGTTTGAGCTGGGAGGAGTACTGTGGCAAAGTTGAGACAAAGAAATGCAGTTGGTATGTGGGTGTCCCTCAGGTGTAATCAATAAACACATCTCACATCTGGTAAGTGATGGAGTGGTTCTTACAAAATTACAGGGAATGAATTGGTATCCCGTCACCTTTGTTTCTCTCCAACAGAGAGTCCAGGTAGAGGGACAGCATGCAAGATGAATACTGAAAATATGAACACAGTATGGAGTTAATGAGAAGGCAATGTGCATGTACTTTTAGAGAGCCTCTAATTTGGGTGGGTAATGGTGATCGTGCATCTGTAGTGAGATGTTTGTCAGTTCAGTTAGTTGGATATGTCATTGCATTTCCCTGCAGTGAATGTGTTGAAAGCTATTGAAAAGTAGAGTGTAGGTGGTTGCTCTGCACGTTGAGTTTACTTTCTGAGACAGCGTAACTGGCTGCAGACAGAACAGGGGAGGTGGCCAGGCTGTGTAGCCAGCCCCAGGGGTCTCTGTTTCTGACTATCTTTCTGAGAGTTGCCTTAAAACTTGTTCATCTGTTGTGGAAAGTATCTTCTGTCCTTCAGAGCCCTTTAGAGTTATACTTTCTCTTGCATTCTCTTGCTGTTTTCTAAATATGTAACAACAAATAAACCTGTTGGCTTCTATTCCCCGCCCCCCCCCCCACCCCCCCCCAG